>OY986435.1:111401317-111831212 GCA_963920525.1 Dichetophora obliterata
TATATAATATATATAAAATATAAAATATAAAATATAAAATATAAAATATAAAATATAAAATATAAAATATAAAATATAAAATATAAAATATAAAATATAAAATATAAAATATAAAATATAAAATATAAAAATATAAAATAAATAAAAATATAAAATATAAAATATAAAATATAAAATATAAAATATAAAATATAAAATATAAAATATAAAATATAAAATATAAAATATAAAATATAAAATATAAATATAAAATATAAAATATAAAATATAAAATATAAAATATAAAATATAAATATAAAATATAAAATATAAAATATAAAATATAAAATATAAAATATAAAAATATAAAATATAAAATATAAAATATAAAATATAAAATATAAAATATAAAATATAAAATATAAAATATAAAATATAAAATATAAAATATAAAATATAAAAATATAAAATATAAAAATATAAAATATAAAATATAAAATATAAAATATAAAATATAAAATATAAAATATAAAATATAAAATATAAAAATATAAAATATAAAATAATAAAAATATAAAATATAAAATATAAAATATAAAATATAAAATATAAAATATAAAATATAAAATATAAAATATAAAATATAAAATATAAAATATAAAATATAAATATAAATATAAAATATAAAATATAAAATATAAAATAATTAAAATATAAAATATAAAATATAAAATATAAAATATAAAATATAAAATATAAAATATAAAATATAAAATATAAAATATAAATATAAAATATAAAATATAAAATATAAAATATAAAATATAAAATATAAAATAATAAAATATAAAATATAAAATATAAAATATAAAATATAAAATATAAAATATAAAATATAAAATATAAAATATAAAATATAAAATATAAAATATAAAATATAAAATATAAAATATAAAATATAAAATATAAAATATAAAATATAAATATAAATATAAAATATAAAATATAAAATATAAAATATAAAATATAAAATATAAAATATAAAATATATATAAATATAAAATATAAAAATATAAATATAAAATATAAAATATAAAATATAAAATATAAAATATAAAATATAAAATATAAAATATAAAATATAAAATATAAAATATAAAATATAAAATATAAATATAAAAAAATAAAATATAAAAATATAAATATAAAATATAAAATATAAAATATAAAATATAAAATATAAATAAAATATAAAATATAAATATAAAATATAAAATATAAAATATAAAATATAAAATATAAAATATAAAATATAAAATATAAAATATAAAATATAAAATATAAAATATAAAATATAAAATATAAAATATAAAATATAAAATATAAAATATAAAATATAAAATATAAAATATAAAATAAAAAATATAAAATATAAAATATAAAATTAAAATATAAAATATAAAATATAAATATAAAAATATAAAATATAAAATATAAAATATAAAATATAAAATATAAAATATAAAATATAAAATATAAAAATATAAATATAAAATATAAAATATAAATATAAAATATAAAATATAAAATATAAAATATAAAATATAAAATATAAAATATAAAATATAAAATATAAAATATAAAATATAAAATATAAAATATAAAATATAAAATATAAAATATAAAATATAAAATATAAAATATAAAATATAAATATAAAATATAAAATATAAAATATAAATATAAAATATAAAATATAAATATAAAATATAAAATATAAAATATAAAATATAAAATATAAAATATAAAATATAAAATATAAAATATAAAATATAAAATATAAAATATAAAATATAAAATATAAAATATAAATATAAAATATAAAATATAAAATATAAAATATAAAATATAAAATATAAAATATAAAATATAAAATATAAAATATAAAATATAAAATATAAAATATAAAATATAAAATATAAAATATAAAATATAAAATATAAAATATAAAATATAAATATAAAATATAAAATATAAAATATAAAATATAAAATATAAAATATAAATATAAAATATAAAATATAATAAAATATAAAATATAAAAATATAAAATATAAAATATAAAATATATAAAATATAAAATATAAAATATAAAATATAAAATATAAAATATAAAATATAAATATAAAATATAAAATATAAAATATAAAATATAAAAATATAAAATATAAAATATAAAATATAAAATATAAAATAAAATATAAAATATAAAATATAAAATATAAAATATAAAATATAATATAAAATATAAAATATAAAATATAAAATATAAAATATAAAATATAAAATATAAAATATAAAATATAAATATAAAAATATAAAATATAAAATATAAAATATAAAATATAAAATATAAAATATAAAATATAAAATATAAAATATAAAATATAAAATATAAAATATAAAATATAAAATATAAAATATAAAATATAAAATATAAAATATAAAATATAAAATATAAAAATAATAAAATATAAAATATAAAATATAAAATATAAAATATAAAATATAAAATATAAAATATAAAATATAAAATATAAAATATAAAATATAAAATATAAAATATAAAATATAAAATATAAATATAAAATATAAAATATAAATATAAAATATAAAATATAAAATATAAATATAAAATATAAAATATAAAATATAAAATATAAAATATAAAATATAAAATATAAAATATAAAATATAAAATATAAAATATAAAATATAAAATATAAAATATAAAATATAATAAAATATAAAATATAAAATATAAAATATAAAATATAAAATATAAAATATAAAATATAAAATATAAAATATAAAATATAAAATATAAAATATAAAATATAAAATATAAAATATAAAATATAAAATATAAATATAAAATATAAAATATAAAATATAAAATATAAAATATAAAATATAAAATATAAAATATAAAATATAAAATATAAAATATAAAATATAAAATATAAATATAAAATATAAAATATAAATATAAAATTAAAATATAAAATATAAATATAAAATATAAAATATAAAATATAAATATAAAATATAAAATATAAAATATAAAATATAAAATATAAAATATAAAATATAAAATATAAAATATAAATATAAAATATAAAATATAAAATATAAAATATAAATATAAAATATAAAATATAAAATATAAAATATAAAATATAAAATATAAAATATAAAATATAAAATATAAAATATAAAATATAAAATATAAAATATAAAATATAAAATATAAAATATAAATATAAATATAAAATATAAATATAAAATATAAAATATAAAATATAAAATATAAAATATAAATATAAAATATAAAATATAAAATATAAAATATAAAATATAAAATATAAAATATAAAATATAAAATATAAAATATAAAATATAAAATATAAAATATAAAATATAAAATATAAAATATAAAATATAAAATATAAAATATAAAATATAAAATAAAAATATAAAATATAAAATATAAAATATAAAATATAAAATATAAAATATAAAATATAAAATATAAAATATAAAATATAAATATAAAATATAAAATATAAAATATAAAATATAAAATATAAAATATAAAATATAAAATATAAAATATAAAATATAAATATAAAATATAAAATATAAAATATAAAATATAAATATTAAAATATAAAATATAAAATATAAAATATAAAATATAAATATAAAATATAAAATATAAAATATAAAATATAAAATATAAAATATAAAATATAAAATATAAAATATAAAATATAAATAAAATATAAAATATAAAATATAAAATATAAATATAAAATATAAAATATAAAATATAAAATATAAAATATAAATATAAAATATAAAATATAAAATATAAATATAAAATATAAAATATAAAATATAAAATATAAAATATAAAATATAAAATATAAAATATAAAATATAAAATATAAAATATAAAATATAAAATATAAAATATAAAATATAAAATATAAATATAAATAAAAATATAAAATATAAAATATAAAATATAAAATATAAAATATAAAATATAAAATATAAAATATAAAATATAAAATATAAAATATAAAATATAAAATATAAAATATAAAATATAAAATATAAAATATAAAATATAAAATATAAAAATATAAAATATAAAATATAAAATATAAAATATAAATAAAATATAAAATATAAAATATAAAATATAAAATATAAATAAAATATAAAATATAAAATATAAAATATAAAATATAAATATAAAATATAAAATATAAATATAAATATAAATATAAAATATAAAATATAAAATATAAATATAAAATATAAAATATAAAATATAAAATATAAAATATAAAATATAAAAATATAAAATATAAAATATAAAATATAAATAAATATAAAATATAAAATATAAAATATAAATATAAAATATAAAATATAAATATAAATATAAAATATAAAATATAAAATATAAAATATAAAATATAAAATATAAATATAAAATATAAAATATAAAATATAAAATATAAAATATAAAATATAAAATATAAAATATAAAATATAAAATATAAAATATAAAAATATAAAATATAAAATATAAAATATAAAATATAAAATATAAAATATAAAATATAAAATAATAAAATATAAAATATAAATATAAAATATAAAATATAAAATATAAAATATAAAATATAAAATATAAAATATAAAATTAAATATAAAAATATAAAATATAAAATATAAAATATAAAATATAAAATATAAAATATAAAATATAAATATAAAATATAAAATATAAAATATAAAATATAAAATATAAAATATAAAATATAAAATATAAAATATAAAATATAAAATATAAAATATAAAATATAATATAATATAAAATATAAATATAAAATATAAAATATAAAATATAAAATATAAAATATAAAATATAAAATATAAAATATAAAATATAAAATATAAAATATAAAATATAAAATATAAAATATAAAATATAAAATATAAAAATATAAAATATAAAATATAAAATATAAATATAAATATAAATATAAAATATAAAATATAAAATATAAAATATAAAATATAAAATATAAATATAAATATAAAATATAAAATATAAAATATAAAATATAAAATATAAAATATAAAATAAAATATAAAATATAAAATATAAATATAAAAAATATAAAATATAAAATATAAAATATAAAATATAAAATATAAAATATAAATATAAAATATAAAATATAAATATAAAATATAAAATATAAATATAAAATATAAAATATAAAATATAAATATAAAATATAAAATATAAAATATAAAATATAAAATATAAAATATAAAATATAAAATATAAAATTATAAAATATAAAATATAAAATATAAAATATAAAATATAAAATATAAAATATAAAATATAAAATATATAAAATATAAAATATAAAATATAAAATATAAAATATAAAATATAAAATATAAAATATAAAATATAAAATATAAATATAAAATATAAAATATAAAATATAAAATATAAAATATAAAATATAAAATATAAAATATAAAATATAAAATATAAAATATAAAATATAAAATATAAAATATAAAATATAAAATATAAAATATAAATATAAAATATAAAATATAAAATATAAAATATAAAATATAAAATATAAAATATAAAATATAAAATATAAAATATAAAATATAAAATATAAAATATAAAATATAAAATATAAAATATAAAATATAAAATATAAAATATAAAATATAAAATATAAAATATAAAATATAAAATATAAAATATAAAATATAAAATATAAATATAAAATATAAAATATAAAATATAAAATATAAAATATAAAATATAAAATATAAAATATAAAATATAAAATATAAAATATAAAATATAAAATATAAATATAAAATATAAATATAAAATATAATAAAATATAAAATATAAAATATAAAATATAAAATATAAAATATAAAATATAAAATATAAAATATAAAATATAAAAATATAAATATAAAATATAAAATATAAAATATAAAATATAAAATATAAAATATAAATATAAAATAAAATATAAAATATAAAATATAAAATATAAAATATAAAATATAAAATATAAAATATAAAATATAAAATATAAAATATAAAATATAAAATATAAAATATAAAATATAAAATATAAAATATAAAATATAAAATATAAAATATAAAATATAAAATATAAATATAAAATATAAAATATAAAATATAAAATATAAAATATAAAATATAAAATATAAAATATAAAATATAAAATATAAAATATAAAATATAAAATATAAAATATAAAATATAAATATAAAAATATAAAATATAAAATATAAAATATAAAATATAAAATATAAAATATAAAATATAAAATATAAAATATAAAATATAAAATATAAATATAAAATATAAAATATAAAATATAAAATATAAAATATAAAATATAAAATATAAATATAAATATAAAATATAAAATATAAAATATAAAATATAAAATATAAAATATAAAATATAAAATATAAAATATAAAAATAAAATATAAAATATAAAATATAAAATATAAAATATAAAATATAAAATATAAAATATAAAATATAAAATATAAAATATAAATATAAAATATAAAATATAAAATATAAAATATAAAATATAAAATATAAAATATAAAATATAAAATATAAATATAAAATATAAAATATAAAATATAAAATATAAAATATAAAATATAAAATATAAAATATAAAATATAAAATATAAAATATAAAATATAAAATATAAAATATAAATATAAATATAAAATATAAAATATAAATATAAAATATAAAATATAAAATATAAAATATAAAATATAAAATATAAAATATAAAATATAAAATATAAAATATAAAATATAAAATATAAAATATAAAATATAAAATATAAAATATAAAATATAAAATATAAAATATAAATATAAAATATAAAATATAAAATATAAAATATAAAATATAAAATATAAAATATAAAATATAAAATATAAAATATAAATATAAAATATAAAATATAAAATATAAAATATAAAATATAAAATATAAAATATAAAATATAAAATATAAAATATAAAATATAAAATATAAAATATAAAATATAAAAATATAAAATATAAAATATAAAATATAAAATAAAAATATAAAATATAAAATATAAAATATAAAATATAAAATATAAAATATAAAATATAATATAAAAATATAAAATATAAAATATAAAATATAAAATATAAAATATAAAATATAAAATATAAAATATAAAATATAAATATAAAATATAAAATATAAAATATAAAATATAAAATATAAAATATAAAATATAAAATATAAAATATAAAATATAAATATAAAATAAAATATAAAATATAAAATATAAAATATAAAATATAAAATATAAAATATAAATATAAAATATAAAATATAAAATATAAAATATAAAATATAAAATATAAATATAAAATATAAAATATAAAATATAAAATATAAAATATAAAAATATAAAATATAAAATATAAAATATAAAATATAAATATAAATATAAAATATAAATATAAAATATAAAATATAAAATATAAATATAAAATATAAAATATAAAATATAAAATATAAAATATAAAATATAAAATATAAAATATAAAATATAAAATATAAAATATAAAATATAAAATATAAATATAAAATATAAAATATAAAATATAAAATATAAAATATAAAATATAAAATATAAAATATAAATATAAAATATAAAATATAAAATATAAAATATAAAATATAAAATATAAAATATAAATATAAAATATAAAATATAAAATATAAAATATAAAATATAAATATAAATATAAAATATAAAATATAAAATATAAATATAAAATAAAATATAAAATATAAAATATAAAATATAAAATATAAAATATAAAATATAAAATATAAAATATAAAATATAAAATATAAAATATAAAATATGAAATATGAAATATGAAATATAGAAATATGAAATATGAAATATGAAATATGAAATAGAAATATAAAATATAAAATATAAAATATAAAATATAAAATATAAAATATAAAATATAAAATATAAAATATAAAATATAAAATATAAAATATAAAATATAAAATATAAAATATAAAATATAAAATATAAAATATAAAATATAAAATATAAAATATAAAATATAAAATATAAAATATAAAATATAAAATATAAAATATAAAATATAAAATATAAAATATAAAATATAAAATATAAAATATAAAATATAAAATATAAAATATAAAATATAAAATATAAAATATAAAATATAAAATATAAAATATAAAATATAAAATATAAAATATAAAATATAAAATATAAAATATAAAATATAAAATATAAAATATAAAATATAAAATATAAAATATAAAATATAAAATATAAAATATAAAATATAAAATATAAAATATAAAATATAAAATATAAAATATAAAATATAAAATATAAAATATAAAATATAAAATATAAAATATAAAATATAAAATATAAAATATAAAATATAAAATATAAAATATAAAATATAAAATATAAAATATAAAATATAAAATATAAAATATAAAATATAAAATATAAAATATAAAATATAAAATATAAAATATAAAATATAAAATATAAAATATAAAATATAAAATATAAAATATAAAATATAAAATATAAAATATAAAATATAAAATATAAAATATAAAATATAAAATATAAAATATAAAATATAAAATATAAAATATAAAATATAAAATATAAAATATAAAATATAAAATATAAAATATAAAATATAAAATATAAAATATAAAATATAAAATATAAAATATAAAATATAAAATATAAAATATAAAATATAAAATATAAAATATAAAATATAAAATATAAAATATAAAATATAAAATATAAAATATAAAATATAAAATATAAAATATAAAATATAAAATATAAAATATAAAATATAAAATATAAAATATAAAATATAAAATATAAAATATAAAATATAAAATATAAAATATAAAATATAAAATATAAAATATAAAATATAAAATATAAAATATAAAATATAAAATATAAAATATAAAATATAAAATATAAAATATAAAATATAAAATATAAAATATAAAATATAAAATATAAAATATAAAATATAAAATATAAAATATAAAATATAAAATATAAAATATAAAATATAAAATATAAAATATAAAATATAAAATATAAAATATAAAATATAAAATATAAAATATAAAATATAAAATATAAAATATAAAATATAAAATATAAAATATAAAATATAAAATATAAAATATAAAATATAAAATATAAAATATAAAATATAAAATATAAAATATAAAATATAAAATATAAAATATAAAATATAAAATATAAAATATAAAATATAAAATATAAAATATAAAATATAAAATATAAAATATAAAATATAAAATATAAAATATAAAATATAAAATATAAAATATAAAATATAAAATATAAAATATAAAATATAAAATATAAAATATAAAATATAAAATATAAAATATAAAATATAAAATATAAAATATAAAATATAAAATATAAAATATAAAATATAAAATATAAAATATAAAATATAAAATATAAAATATAAAATATAAAATATAAAATATAAAATATAAAATATAAAATATAAAATATAAAATATAAAATATAAAATATAAAATATAAAATATAAAATATAAAATATAAAATATAAAATATAAAATATAAAATATAAAATATAAAATATAAAATATAAAATATAAAATATAAAATATAAAATATAAAATATAAAATATAAAATATAAAATATAAAATATAAAATATAAAATATAAAATATAAAATATAAAATATAAAATATAAAATATAAAATATAAAATATAAAATATAAAATATAAAATATAAAATATAAAATATAAAATATAAAATATAAAATATAAAATATAAAATATAAAATATAAAATATAAAATATAAAATATAAAATATAAAATATAAAATATAAAATATAAAATATAAAATATAAAATATAAAATATAAAATATAAAATATAAAATATAAAATATAAAATATAAAATATAAAATATAAAATATAAAATATAAAATATAAAATATAAAATATAAAATATAAAATATAAAATATAAAATATAAAATATAAAATATAAAATATAAAATATAAAATATAAAATATAAAATATAAAATATAAAATATAAAATATAAAATATAAAATATAAAATATAAAATATAAAATATAAAATATAAAATATAAAATATAAAATATAAAATATAAAATATAAAATATAAAATATAAAATATAAAATATAAAATATAAAATATAAAATATAAAATATAAAATATAAAATATAAAATATAAAATATAAAATATAAAATATAAAATATAAAATATAAAATATAAAATATAAAATATAAAATATAAAATATAAAATATAAAATATAAAATATAAAATATAAAATATAAAATATAAAATATAAAATATAAAATATAAAATATAAAATATAAAATATAAAATATAAAATATAAAATATAAAATATAAAATATAAAATATAAAATATAAAATATAAAATATAAAATATAAAATATAAAATATAAAATATAAAATATAAAATATAAAATATAAAATATAAAATATAAAATATAAAATATAAAATATAAAATATAAAATATAAAATATAAAATATAAAATATAAAATATAAAATATAAAATATAAAATATAAAATCTATATATATAAAAAAATGTTGTCAAATCTGTTTGTGACGAGTGTTTGAGAGTTCGGCTGGGTAAAAAAAAAATCTGCCGATACCATTTTGTAGGGTACGTTCTCTAGATGGTTTTAAAAAAAAATTGTTTGAAAATGTTTTGATTTGGTCGAGTTATATGTGTTTGAGTGAAGGGTTTTGGACCTATTGGAAATTTTTTTTTTGCAAATTTGATTTTAATTGATATGAAAAGTAAATGTATGAATTTTATGCAGTTAAAATTGTGTACATACGCGCTATTTTTGTTGGAAATAGCAATCAAAATAGCACGCAACCAATAACAAAGGGAAAAAATGGTCATACGACAAATGAACGATATTTAATTGAATCTATATAAATAAAAATCAAATGTCGTTCGTTGGTAATTGCATCAGTTGAGAACGGCTGAACCGATTTGGATAATTTTTTTTTTAAAATGTTCGTAATAGTCCAACTTAGGTTTTTACGGAAAGAAAAATTGACCACGCCCACTTTGCGCCCACTTTTTTGATTTATCTAAAACCGGAAAACGGCTGGACCGATTTGGATAATTTTTTTTTCAAATGTTCGTAGTAATCCAATTTAAGTGTTTACTGAAAGAAAAATTGACCACGCCCACTTTTGCGCCCACTGTTTTGATATCTATATATATAAAATTAAGTGGCAAAACTTCCTGTTCGCATACTCCTCCTAGACGGCTTGCCCGATTTCAATGAAATTTTCAGGGGTGATTGGGGTCTGTGTGGAGGGTGCACATAAGAAATTGCATGTGTGTATCTTTGCAGGTTTTGTACCACACCCCCTTTTGTCGCCCACAAATCAATAAAAATGCTGTATTTAAGACGGTTTTGGTCGTATGAAATTAAAATTTGGTAAATAAGTTCGTATGATAACTATAATTAACTTTGAAAAAATGGGCGTGGTCACAATTCATCTACGCCTACTTTAAAGAAAATATCAAAATACTTCGAAACCATTGGTCCGATTGAGCTCAAATTTTGTAAGTACGCTTTGCTTTGAGTACGAGATGGTTTAAGGGGCAATGCCACACCCCCTTTTACCTCCCACATATAAATAAAAAATTGTTGTTATCGAATAGCTTTAGTTAGAGTTATGGGTCGCACAGCTTAGAAATTCGGTATTCGACCACAATTTAGACGTACCGTTTCTGTGATGAAATTTTATGGGAGTGGACAAGGGGGAGGGGCACCTCCGATACAACCCAAATTTGTGATATCGAATAGCTTTGAAGTTATAGGAATTCATCTTTGGAATTCAGTTTTTGACCTCAATTTACACATGCAGTTTCAATGGTTTTATTTTATTTTTTAGTATAATATATAACTAGCTGAAACCCGGCGCGTTGCTGCCACTCTCCCTATTCAAACGCCCATAAAATGTTATCAGTTAAACAGCATGTCTAAATTGAGGTCAAATACTGAATTCTGAGACTGTGCGACCTATATCCACAAAGCTATTCGATATAACAAATTTGGGTTGTATAGGAAGTGCCACTCTCTCTTCATCACCGCTAATAGAATGTAATCAATTAAACTGGATGTCTACATGGAGGTCGAATACCGAATTCCAAAACTGTGCAACATATAACTCCAAAACTATTCGATAGCTCAAATTTTGATTGTATGGGAGGTGCCACTCTCCTTTTCCCTACGCCCATAAAATTTTAGCAATGAAACTGCATGAGTACATTGAGGTCGAATACTGAATTTTGAGGCTGAGTTACCTATAACTCCAAATCTATTCGATATCGCAAATTTGGGTTAAATTGGAGGTGTCACGCCCCCCGACAAACTCTAAAAAATTTTATCAGTAAATCTGCAAGCGTAAATTTTGGTCGAATACTGAGTTCCGACGCTGTGCGACCTTGAACTACAAAGCTATTCGATATCACAAATTTTCGTTGTATGGGAGGTGCCACTCCCCCTTGATCAACGCTCATAAAATGTAATCAATGAAACTGCATGTGTACATTGAGGTCTAATACTGAATTTCAAAGCTGTGAGACCTATAACCCAAATGCTATTTGATATCTCTAATTTGGGTTAAATAGGAGGTTTCACGCCCCCTTGTCGTACGCCCATAAAATGTAATTAATGAAACTGCATGTATAAATTGGGGCCGAATACTGAATTCTGACGCTGATATTCAATATCGCAAATTTACGTTAAATGGGAGGTGCCACGCCCCTCTTACCAATGAACATAGATTGAATCAATGAAACTGCATGTGTTTATTGAGGTCGAATACTGAATTTCGGCGTTGTACGACTTATAACTCTAAAACTATTTGATAGCACAAAGTTGGGTTGTATGGGAAGTGCCACTCCCCTTTGCCCTACGACGACAAAATGTAAGTATTGAAAATGCATGTATAAATTCAGGTCGAATACCGAATTCTTACGCTGTCAACCTATAACTTCAAAGCAATACGATATCGCAAATTTGGGTTGTAAGGGAGATGTCACGCCTCCCTGTCCAACGCCCATTAAAATAAAACCATTGAAACTGCATGTGTAAATTGAGGTCAAAAACTGAATTTCGCAAATTTACGTTAAACTGGAGGTGCCACGCCCCTCTTACCAATGAACATAGATTGAATCAATGAAACTGCATGTGTATATTGAGGTCGGATACTGAATTTCGGCGTTGTACGACTTATAACTCTAAAACTATTTGATAGCACAAAGTTGGGTTGCATGGAAAGTGCCACTCCCCTTTGCCCTACGACGACAAAATGTAAGTATTGAAAATGCATGTATAAATTTAGGTCGAATACCGAATTCTTACGCTGTCAACCTATAACTTCAAAGCAATACGATATCGCAAATTTGGGTTGTAAGGGAGATGTCACGCCTCCCTGTCCAACGCCCATAAAATAAAACCATTGAAACTGCATGTGTAAATTGAGGTCAAAAACTGAATTCCAAAGATGAATTCCTATAACTTCAAAGCTATTCGATATCACAAATTTGGGTTGTATCGGAGGTGCCCCTCCCCCTTGTCCACTCCCATAAAATTTCATCACAGAAACGGTACGTCTAAATTGTGGTCGAATACCGAATTTCTAAGCTATGCGACCCATAACTCTAACTAAAGCTATTCGATAACAACAATTTTTTATTTATATGTGGGAGGTAAAAGGGGGTGTGGCATTGCCCCTTAAACCATCTCGTACTCAAAGCAAAGCGTACTTACAAAATTTGAGCTCAATCGGACCAATGGTTTCGAAGTATTTTGATATTTTCTTTAAAGTAGGCGTAGATGAATTGTGACCACGCCCATTTTTTCAAAGTTAATTATAGTTATCATACGAACTTATTTACCAAATTTTAATTTCATACGACCAAAACCGTCTTAAATACAGTATTTTTATTGATTTGTGGGCGACAAAAGGGGGTGTGGTACAAAACCTGCAAAGATACACACATGCAATTTCTTATGTGCACCCTCCACACAGACCCCAATCACCCCTGAAAATTTCATTGAAATCGGGCAAGCCGTCTAGGAGGAGTATGCGAACAGGAAGTTTTGCCACTTAATTTTATATATATAGATATCAAAACAGTGGGCGCAAAAGTGGGCGTGGTCAATTTTTCTTTCAGTAAACACTTAAATTGGATTACTACGAACATTTGAAAAAAAAATTATCCAAATCGGTCCAGCCGTTTTCCGATTTTAGATAAATCAAAAAAAGTGGGCGCAAAGTGGGCGTGGTCAATTTTTCTTTCCATAAAAACCTAAGTTGGACTATTACGAACATTTTAAAAAAAAAATTATCCAAATCGGTTCAGCCGTTCTCAACTGATGCAATTACCAACGAACGACATTTGATTTTTATTTATCTAGATTCAATTAAATTTCGTTCATTTGTCGTATGACCATTTTTTCCCTTTGTTATTGGTTGCGTGCTATTTTGATTGCTATTTCCAACAAAAATAGCGCGTATGTACACAATTTTAACTGCATAAAATTCATACATTTACTTTTCATATCAATTAAAATCAAATTTGCAAAAAAAAAATTTCCAATAGGTCCAAAACCCTTCACTCAAACACATATAACTCGACCAAATCAAAACATTTTCAAACAATTTTTTTTTAAAACCATCTAGAGAACGTACCCTACAAAATGGTATCGGCAGATTTTTTTTTTACCCAGCCGAACTCTCAAACACTCGTCACAAACAGATTTGACAACATTTTTTTATATATATAGATATATAATAAACATATATTTTTTAAATATAGATAAAAATATACTTACTTTTATCCGTGGCCACGGTTGCTGTCCGTGTTCCATCGGCTAGTTAATTGTTGTTGTTGCATCTCTTGTATATTCGTATATTTAAATTTTTTTATATATGTATTATGTTAATGGATTTGTGTTTATTTAATTTGATACGATTAGTTATACTGTGATGAATTGAACACTTTACTTTGCTCAAAAGTAAAGACTGCAAAAGATTGTTTCACTTTAAGTTTAGCTTTTATATTCTTATCAGAAATAGCTTAAATGCTAAACGAGCAGAAATAACTAGTTGTCTTAGTTTCTATTAGCGTTTTGGCAATATTTTAGATTTTATTTAAATGCATTTTTTTTTACTTTATACTTCATTCTATAAAATTGCTGAGTCTACATTTTTTTTTCTTTTTTTAATTAAATTTCATTGAAAACTTCTAAAAACTTTTTCAGCGTTACTTCAATCAACACCTTTTTTGCTTAAACAGCATAAGAGTTACATTAAATTTGCGGTAAATAAACACTTATATTATTTAGATTTCAGTATTTTTTTCATTGTTTTGTTTGTTTTTTGAAAAGTCGCACAACCACATATTAAAGTTGTTCATCTTATGTTTGCACAAAAGGTTTTGCATAAGAGTAATATACATTTTTCTTAGAAACAGATTTACAATAGTTCTAAACTAATGTTTTTTTTTTGGTGTGAATATTTCATTTGTATTTTTATTCATATCAGTATTTGTACAGTATTCACTTTATTCACCTGTACATATTTTTAATATTAATTTTGTTAACACTTTGTTAACCGTCTATTTTTTTATGTTCATGTTTTTTTTCATTTTATGTTAGTTATTCATAAAAATTTATTGAATAATTTTAAGAGAGATTCTTGTTTATTTTGCTACATTTTGTTTGATTGTTTTTGTTGTTCTAGTTCGTGTTCTTGTTGTGCTTCAACAATAATTGATTGAATAGAATACACGAATCTACAAATCTTAATATGTATTTGCATGTGTGTAACTACATAACTTCAAATGCAATTTTATTCAATATTCTTAATCAATTTGATTTGATTTTCAACGCGTTTCGTAAAAAAAATATTCAATCGATTTAGCTTAGCTATTTTTTGTATGAAAGTTATTTAACTTTGGCTTTGTTTAGTCTGTTAGGATAACTTGGTTGCTATTGAAGTCCAAAAAAACACAATATTTAATTTTAGTTTTAATTTTATTTATTTCGGTTAGATCACGAGTGACCAAACATTTTCAATACAGTTACACTCCTTGACTGACTTCTTATGCTTGTCTTAATCTTAAAAGAAACTTACGAAGAAGGGTGTACGTGACAAAAGTAGAAAGTCAAGTATCGACATTGATACTTGAGTTCAATGACTAAACGCGAAACTATGAGAATAAACGAAATATGACCCGGTCATTAACTTTAATAATTTATTGTGGAATTTGGAGTTCAATAAATTCCGAAATATGACGCGGTCAATAACTTTAAAAAGTTATTGTGGAATTTGGAGTTGAATAAATTCCGCGCTATTTGATACTGCACTTACACTTAGGGTGATAAGTGCAATATGAGTTTATATGTAGTATGAACGAAGTATTTATTGATTTGCATTGTCACGCTACACCTCCCCTCTTTTGGAAAAAAAAAATTAGTTTGAAGATTTTTTTTTTTATATTAATTTTAAGGGACAAATTATGTAATTTATATTTTGACAAATGTTGAATAAAGAAATTATGTACAAATATTAACATTTACTTAATAAAATTCTTATTTAATGTTTTTGAATACAGGATATACATTTTTTTTTTGTTTTATTAATACTACAGTAAAATGAACTAATGTAGGTAAAGTTGGGATTATTAAAAATACAGTAATGTTGGTAAATTTAAGATTATTAAAAATACAGTAATGTTGGTAAATTTGAGATTATTAAAAATACAGTAATGTTGGTAAATTTGAGCTCAAATGTTTATAATTATTATGTAGATAGAAATTTTCATGATTATCCTAATTTTAATCTATTTTTGTGTACATTTAATGTTTAAGAACCGTTTGTAATTTTGCAATTTCCTCTGTTATCCATTTCAATCACTTGATAAGGACCCTTGAAGATGTTGTCTAGTTTGTGACTAGCATCGTCGTACAAATAGACCTTATCATTTAGTTGAATTGATTGCCCTGAACAATTTCTGTCATATAGTTCCTTTGATTTTAGCTTTGCATGATATACAAGTTTTAAAGCGCGCTTGTGAGCTTCTTGAAGTCTAAATTTCAGCTCTTTATCATATGCTTCAAAGTTATAAATTGGTGATGTTTTCTTATTCATAAAGCTATAGGGCTGTGGTGTTTTTCCAAATACTAGCTCAAACGGAGCGTAGCCATGAACTGACGATGGTGTTGTATTGTAACAATATACAAAATACGTTAACCATTCGTCCCAATCGGCTTTATCAGGGGAAAGGCACGATCGTATGTACTCATTAAAGGTTCTATGACTCCTTTCGACCATTCCTAAAGTTTGATGGTGATAAGGGGTTGAATTAATTTGGTTTATATTTAAAAGTTTACATATCTCTGCAAATATTTGATTTTCATACTCAGTTCCTAAATCGGTGAGTATTTCTTTAACTGAGCCGTATATCAAAATACAATTGTCGACGATTGATTTTGCTATAGTTTTGGCTGACTTGTTTGTAACTGGAATTGCTATGAGATATTTTGTAAGTTCACACATGATTGTTACTGAGTATTCATTACACAAGATCGATATTGGTAATGGACCTATTGTATCAATTTGTATTCTGTCAAAAGGCTTTTGAGGTGTTTGAGTAATTACCAATGGTTCTTTGGATTTTATGCCTGACTTGTTTATCAGGATCATTGTGGAATTTAATTAAAATTTCAGTTTTTTCATTCGGATCCGTTATTGTTTTAATTTCTGGCGTTAACGCAATTTTCATTTTCTTTAATAACTCGTTGCCTACTTCTTTAAAATTGTATACACTTGTATATTTAAAAAGGTCATCATTTAATGCAATTTTTATGTTGCTTAAACCTATTTTGTTGACTAATTTTTCAAGTCTAGGGAAGAATTTCTCTAGTAAAATTTTCCTTTGAACAATTAGGTTTTTGACATATACTTCTAGAAGTTTTATTTTTCCTTTCATAATGAGTAGTTTCTGCATGCTTTCATTTAATTTAAGGCAAGGTATTTTTTTCATTTCTTTGTGAGTTATCGTTTCATATATTTGTTGTCTAAGTTAATTTGTTTTCACAGGTGAAGGGTTTATATTTACGTTTTCATGGGATTTTGATCTTGTTTGCACTGCACAAATCTGTGCGTTATCTACATTAAGGCGTTTGATAAGCCCAAAATCAATACGCGATAATGCATCAGCGCCACATTTGTCTTTACCTTTTATATATTCAATATCGAAATCGAATTCTTCGAGATCAAGACGCATACGGGTGAGTTTAGATGATGGGTTCTTTAAAGCAAAAAGATATGTCAAGGGTTTGTGATCACTTCTGATTAAAAATTTAGTACCATAGATGTATGGCTTGAAAAATTTTACTGCCCAATGAATGGCAGTTAGTTCCTGTTCAATTACTGATTTGTTACTTTCGCCTTTCGTGAAAGTTTTGGAGGCGAATGCAACTGGAAGTTGTAAGCCATCGTATTCCTGACTTAGGACAGCGCCACATGCTATTTTGCTGGCATCTGTGGTTATACAGAACTGTTTGTTGAAATCTGGATATTTTAAAATTTTGGGATTCATAGGGGAATTTTTCAAATAGTCAAATGATTTTTCGCAATCTTCAGTCCAGTTGAATTGTGCTTTTTTTCGTGTAAGCCTAGTCAAATGTATAGAGTAAAGAGAGAAATTGGGAATGAATCTTCTGTAATAGTTGATGAAAGCTACGAATCTTTTAATTTCGTCTGCGTTAGATGGTTTTGGGTAATTTAAAATTTTTTCAAATTTCGATTCGTCTGGCAGTATGCCCTTGTCGGTGCATTTATGCCATAAGAAGGTCACTTCCGATGAAAAGAAAGTACATTTATCTGGATGTAGTTTAAGATTAGTTTTTCTACATATTTCGAAAATTGATTTGAAGTTACTGATATATGTTCTTCCGAACAACCTATTGCAATAAGATCATGCATGTATACGAACGCTTTGCTTGTACCTAGACCTGAAAATGCTATCTGCATCATGCGTTGGAAGGAGTTCGGAGCTATTTTGAGTCCAAATGGTAATCTTTTAAATCTAAATGATCCATTTATACTGGAAAATGAAGTTAAGTCTCTGGGCATCTAGTTCTATTTGATGAAAGCCTGAAATAAGATCTAAACAGGAAAAATATTTAGCTCGACCTAACTGGTCTAGAATGTCATCAATACGAGGCAAAGGGTATTTATCTGATGTTAGTTTTTTGTTCAACTGACGAAAGTCAATTACTAATCTCCATTTTTTTTCTGCCGACCCCGGTAATGACTTTTTGGGAACAAGGAGTATAGGGCTATTGTATTCTGACACTGAAGGTTCAATGATATCATCTTCAATCATTTTATTAATTTGTTTTTCTATTTCGGGTTTGTAAACTTGGGGTAATCGATAATTTTTTATATAGACGGGTGTATCGTCTTTCAGCTTTAATTTTTGTTTGTAAAAATTGTTGCATGTAACTTTGTCTGTTTCAACTGCAAAAATGTCTGTATAATTTCTGCACAAATTTAATAATTTTTCTCTAAATATCAAAGGACAATTACATTCAAGTTTTTGTAAAATAATTTTGTCTCTTTCATCACATTTTTTGATTGGGTCTATCTGCAATATGGTATATGATTCTAAACTTTCACCTGCAATTTTGTAATCTTCTAGCAAAATATTTTGATGTGTTGTGTTTAAAATTTTGACATATGTGCATTTTTTACATGCAATTGTATTTGATACAAATATTCCTGGGGCTATTTCTTGATTTGGGATTAAGAATTCTTCCTCATTGATATTAACAGTGATCTTTCTGATAACTTCTGCTCTTGCTGGTAAAGATATGGCATTTAATTTTGGAGCATCAAGGATTTGGAGAATTTCACACGAATTTGAAAAAACTGGTCTAATGACAAACAAACTTTTAGATGAATTATAATCTAAAACACAATTAAACTTTTTGATGAAATCCAATCCAATGATACCATCACAAGGTATAGGAAAATTGTCTTCAACCACCTGTAGGTTATGCTTTAGTTTAAAATTTTTGAAAAAGAACGTATTTTCAATGTATCCCAAAGTTGCTATTGTGCCTTCCCCAATACCTGTTAGCTTATAAGTAAAATCTGTATTCAATATTATATTGTTAATAAATTTTTGTTTTATTATGCTTATATCGGACCCAGTGTCTAACAAAAATGCGTTTGACGAGTCATTATTAGAACTCTCGACAATCACATAATTGCAGAACTTTAGGTTTACGTTAAGTAATGTGCATGTGTTATTTATTCCTGATAAGTCCCCAGTTGGACTTGCTGGGGTCTGTAACCGTTTTCCGAATCAGCATCGATTGCTCTCACGTTTCTGTTACCGTTTCTATCATTGTTTTGATTCTGATTGTTATTGCGATTTTGTGGATTATTCTGGTTAAAGGATCTTCGCTGCTGTTGATTATTGTTGTTATTATAACGACCACCTCTAACGCGGTAATTATACTTGCTACTACCCCTGTTTGAATTTTGGTACGATTATTGCGGTAGTTTGGTTTATACCGTACCATATTTACTCTGAACACATCTTCTGATTCGTTGCTTAGTTCAACAAATTTAGTAACAACATCGCTAAGCTGATTGAAAGTCCCTGCCTGTAATAATAATTTAGCTTTGTCCGATTTGGCATTTTTGGTAAGTGATGTAACGGCCGTTTGTGTTGAATATTTTTTGGCTATTTCACTTGGCAGACCATCGGACATGTATGCCATTTCGAGTTGTTTTGCCAAGGTTTCAATTTCTTGGACATACTCATTTGTTAGCTTGTTATTTTGCTTAGCATTTACTAGCTTAGCTATAACTGCTTGAGCATCTTCTGCTTTTATGGAAGATTTCAACTTTGCTATTATTTCAACTATGGTGTTTTCAGTTGTTATTAAATTTCTTGCAGTGCCTGTTAATTTACTTTTTATCAGGTTAACTGCAACGTCTTCATATGTGCTTTTTATTAAATTTACTAGATTTATTGCATCAATAAATCTTTGCAAATTTACGTATGTGCCATCAAAATCTGGCAACAATTTAGCCGCTGATGTTAAAAAGTTTGCCACAGTATCGGCCATGATTTTTGGATCCTTTATTTCTTTAACTGTTTCTGCGGAACTGTCTGAAACGAAGGAGTTTTCACTAATATTAGCCTCGATTGAAGTCATTAAATCTTTTGGGATAATAATGTCCAACTCGAGCCTTTCAAAAAGTATCTCAAGTCTGTCTTTAATTGCTGTAAAGAACTCAGACACAGACACTTTATATTGTTCTGATAGAACATGAAATATATCTTTCAATATTACAGCTACTTCATTGTGTTTATTTATGAGTTCTGTAATGTGCTTTAATTGAGTCTGTGCTGATGGGAGTTTTGTTTTATTGACACATTTATAACTTTTATCAAAGTCAAGTTTTATCTTCTAAAATTCTTCATACAAGTCTGTCCATTCAATACTTTTATATTTCGTATGAGGCATTTATTTTATTTTATTTATTTTTATTTTATTTTTTTTTTAATTTTTTTTCGATCTTCTTATATACGTGGCGCAACGTTCCTAGGTTTATTAAAATGCGCCTTAATATAATATCTTGCACATGTTAATGTTATCATTAATATTAAGAAGAGTATTAAAAGTACATTGCCACTAATTGGCCAATTCTCATTCTCCTTTCCATTTTTTGCTACTTCATGTATTACTTGCTCATATTTCACTATTTGTTTTTCTGTATTTAATTCTTTTCCAATTTCGTAACCCGAAATTGCAATCAATATGCCGTTCAACACCTTTTTCCACCACGTCATTTTGCAGTGGTTTTTTGATACCTAGTGTTCCTTTATATTTTTTTTTCATTCACAATTTAATTTGTTGTTACTGTTGATTTTATATTCATTTACTTGACCCATATCAACGGTACGTTTGTTAGGGCCTGAAAGGTTTATTGCAAAATTACTTTTATGTTTGTAGTTGCATAATAAGAATACAATTTTTTTTTGTTTTTTTTTTAATATCTTTCGTTTTACATTATTTTAATAATAATTTGAAATTAATTTTGTTGTTGGAAAAAAAGTATTTATATAATTTAAACTATTTGTGTTTAGTCAGTTGGCTTTCTTCTAATTGTAACACTTAAATTTAAAATAAACTTGTATAATCTTAAAATGGAATTTGCTTACATCATGATGTAGTAGTTAATATATTTTCTGCTAAGTCAAAGTTGAATGCTTTTGTAGTTCTGGTACAGGTGTTAATGATGATGATGACGTTTGAAGAAATTAAAGTTGGTGCTTGAATTTCCCTGTTGTAGTTACCAATATATTATTTTGCTGTGTTATTTGCGCTACAAATGAATTGTAAAGCTATCATCTGCAGCAGTTGTTGTTGTTGTCGTCATATGCATATTGTTGCTATTATTGCTGCCACTGCTATTGTTGATGTGCAGTTCATTGTTGTTGCGTGCTAATGCTGCTGCAGTTGTATAACATTCAGCTGTTCATCGGTTAGAGTTGCAATCAACCGATCTTTTGATTTAATTTGCGTCGTTGTTACAAATTCATTGGCGTCAAATTGCCCCGCTTCGATTTTGATGTTGGGAAATTTGTTTTATTGCTGATGTTGTTGTTGGTGGTTGTTGTTATATGGGTATTTGTAGTTGGTCTTGTTTTTATTTTTTTTTGCAAAAATTTAACTTAAACAGTTTTATATTAGTCTTTGTGTAATTTGTTTCGAATTTGTTGTTGTGTGGAAGAAATACACTTTATTTTCATATTACTTTTGAATTAATAATTCTTTATTAATAAAAGTCTTTTATTTTTCATTATAATATTTGAACCAATAATCTTTACACTTCTGATGATTATGTTCTTTTTTCCACTGTACACTTTTGGTAGTTTTATTGCAGGACATTTTTTTTTTTAATAATTTACTGACTGCGGATCATAAGGATTCAGGACTGGCAGGATCGCCATGTTAGGATAGCTTGGTTGCTATTGAAGTCCAAAAAAACACAATATTTAATTTTAGTTTTAATTTTATTTATTTCGGTTAGATCGCGAGTGACCAAGCATTTTCAATACAGTTACACTCCTTGACTGACTTCTTATGCTAGTCTTAATCTAAAAAGAAACTTACGAAGAAGGGTGTATTTGACAAAAGTAGAAAGTCAAGTATCGATGCAATTCGACATTGATACTTGAGTTCAATGACTAAACGCGAAACTATGAGAATAAACGAAATATGACCCGGTCATTAACTTTAATAATTTATTGTGGAATTTGGAGTTCAATAAATTCCGAAATATGACGCGGTCAATAACTTTAATAAGTTATTGTGGAATTTGGAGTTGAATAAATTCCGCGCTATTTGATACTGCACTTGCACTTAGGGTGGTAAGTGCAATATGAGTTTATATGTAGTATGACCGAAGTATTTATTGATTTGCATTGTCACGCTACAAGTCCAGTTAAATTCGAATATTAACATTTTTGTAGAAAAATTACGCGTCTATAAGAGTGTGTGTTTTTATTTTTTTTATTTATAGTATTTGTTGCAGAACAAACCAATTGCAATTTCTTAATGTTCACAAAATTAAAATCATTATAACTACTTTCCATTCTTGCTGCTGAGTGCATCACAACATAGTAGCACGTACACACACACATTGGGTTTTTATTTTCTTATCCAGCGCACAATATCCGCGACAATCATATTATTAACTTTTATTCGTTCACTACCATCCAGCAACTAACTTTGCACGCCGCCCTTAAACTCTTTAGTGCACCAATTCTTTTTGTGCTCCCCCGGTCGCCATGTATTACCCCTCTTGCAAAGTGTTTTGCGCATGACCTAATATGGTCATGATAACATCGGTTGCAGGTAATTTTTTTTCATGTTCATATTGTTTTATTATATGCAGCAAGCAAAAAGGCAAGTGTGTTGGTCAAAACTAGTTGCCGTGATTAATGCTCTCGCAAAATCTTTGCCGCATGACCAAATATGGTCATGACACTTGCTCCAATTAAAGTGCATATACATATTATATATTTTTTTATTATTGTTATACGCGACAACCGAGTGAGGGATAGCGGGGGGGGGGGGGTATGTACACATTAATGAATGCGCAACTTGTGGAGGCATTACAGGGTGCAAAGTATTAGAGACAATTAACCCCTTTAGCCAGCCGTAACAACTGATATCAAAAATTCTGCTTCCGACTGTCAAAAATTCATCATTCGAGTGAAAAGTTTTCGAAAACTTTTTAAAGTTTCTTTCGAATCTAAATTAAATTAATATAATAATTGGCGACCGTAGCCTAGTAGGTAGAGTGCGTGGCTCCAAAGCTAGAGAACCGCGTTTCAATTCTAGCTCAGACAGAAAGTTTTTTCGATTGAATTAATTTTTCTGTTCGGTCGTCACCTCTCTGCAGACAATGGCAAACCTAAGAGAGTAAAAATTGCCATGTAAAGCTTCTTGAGAACATAAGCCGTTCGGAGTCGGCATAAAACACGTAGGTCCAATTCTCGGTCATTTGTGATCAAACATTTAATAACACGCACAACAAAATTGATCAATAGAAGCTAGGTCAAAGTCCTTCCAAGGGCTGAAATGGCCAGTTTATTTTTTGAAGTGAAAACTTCTTTAGGCGCGTTGAACGATTTTGGTAGAGGGTAAATCTTTGGTTTGCGTCATTATATTTTTCCGAGTAACTCTCGTCATCAATACAGACATCAAAGATAAGATAGAAAAGTTAGAAAACATAAGCAAGCAACCATCAATAAGTTCCTCTGCTGACGCATCGTTCTTTCCCCGCCCTTTGCTCCGCTGCGAAACATTAGCTCGATTCCCGTGGCACTAAATCAGATCAAATCTCAGTAAAACAACGTAAGTTCAACTTTATATCAATTTCTCATCACAGTTTTGAAACAGCTGTTTCAAGAACAATAACAAAATAAAACAACAATACCAAAACGCCCATTGAGCTGTGAAACGTCAAAATAGGAAAATGAATAGTTATTTAGATTTGCCAACTATGTTCGTTTTGATAAAAAATGCTTGAAACTTGGCAGCATTTTAAGATTAGAAATAGAGTTAGAAATCGAGATGGTTTTAGTTTTTGTTTTTGTTTTGTAAATAAAATAGAGCCACGCTCTAGATCAACGACCACGAGAATGCAGCTATTGAATGTTACTGTTTTTATAAGCTTTTATTTAACTTGCTTCGTTCGTATACACATATGTATGTATGTATGTACTCAAAACTTGCAAGCCATTATTCGACAACTTGTTGGTATCCGATTAAGCTGAAATTTAGCATACATATGTAAGTCCGCTGACAATGCAATGTTACGAAAATTTTTTTGCCGCACCCCTTTTTACCGCCCACAAATCAATAAAAATGCTATATCTCTAAAACTACTGGGCCGATTCAACTGAAATGTTGGCAGTAAATTTCCTTTGAGTAGAGGATAATTAAGAAAAAGTTGCCACTCCCCCTTTTACCGCCCACAAATCAATAAAAATGCTATATCTCCAAGACTACTGGCTCGATTTAGCTGAAATTTTGGTAGTAAACTTTCTTGAAGTAAAAGATGGGGGTTAGAAAAAAAATTCGGCCACACCCAAATTAAAATGCGAATTTAATAACTTTTACAAACGGTATCACTCTAGATATGAATAGGTCTTAAGCCTGTGATAACGTACTGATAATATGTAAATAGTGTAAATAATGTACATGGTGTAAATAATGTAAATAATTTTAAAAAAATAATAAGGCTTCTCACCTAAGCATGTAACTGACTCGTAAACCTTGTGAACTTACATGCGCGTAAACGATCTGTCAAAATTTGTATGGGCGTGAGTTTACATCATTTCCGAGCCTATTTTGTAGTGTAAGCTAGCATGTAAATCTACGTGTGTGAATGAGGGTTGTCTTTGGCGCTAATCATTAAATATTTAAAGTAGTTGAAGTAAATACGAACACGTTTTATTTATTTTTCTATGTTAATGAAGGTTTTTAAAAGGTTTAAAATTTAAAAAAGTCATAATGTTGTCGCTGCCGCAGCTGCCATTTTGTCCACATTTACGCTATTTACACTTTATCGCTCATTAAAAGTTTAAATGCTTTACATGTTCACATGCTTAGATGAGAACCCTTAATGTTTATAACGTAAGTAGTGTAAATCGTGTAAATAATGTTAATACTGTAATAAGGTTAATGGTCTAAAAATTTAAATGCTGTAGTATTTGCTAAGTTTTGAAAACAAAATATGCTAATAATAAACCTTTATGACTAAAAAGTAAAAAAAAAATTTTAAAAATAAGCTTTTATTTAAAAAAGACGAACTAAAAAGAAAAAATAAATTTAAATGACATTTGTCATATATGTATATAGTAGGTATATTCTAGTTACAGAAGAACCCCTCTCTTGGTTACTCATCATCATAGTATAAGCGTACGTAAATTGGTAAGTTCTAAGGACTTATATAAATTTAGAATTTTTCAAATACATTTATATTTAAAAGCTTGAGGCACCGATGTCCACGATCCGTTATCCAGGTTTACTACACATTATCAGTGGCATTGAATCTTTTAGTAAGCTTACCTGTACATAAACTGCGATCCATTATACAGGTTTACTACACAATATCAGTGCCTTAAACTTTTAAATGTAAATTTATTTGCAAAATTCTAAATTTATATAAACTCTTAGAACTTACCAATTTACGTACGCTTATATTATGATAATGAGGGAGTAACCAAGAGAGGGGGTTCTTCTACACCTAGAATATACCTACTATATACATATATGACAAATGTCATTTAAATTTATTTTTTCTTTTTAGTTCGCCTTTTTTAAATAAAAGCTTATGTTTTAAAAATTTTTATTTATTTTCAATGTATATGTAGAGCTAGCTGTAGGCTAAAATAAAATAAATTTAAAATTTTTGATATTTGCTTTTTGTTTGACTAGCCGTGAAGTCTCTTTTAATGCCTTCACTTGAGATCTTGCTACCAGGCGAATAAAAAGCATAGCAATCATCTCCTCTAACGTTGCGCAACCGATGTGATACTGGTCTTCGCTGTTCATCGTTGTAGTAGATTTGTTTGGTAATTGTTGTTGTAAATGTATTTTAGTTCAGCTACAGATCTACATATACATTGACAGAAAAACAGTAAATATCCTTCATGATTTCTTTATGAAGGAACGATTTGTCAGCAGATAAACTTATTGATAGTTGCTTGCTGCCATAGTAGAATTAGACAAGGTAGTGTTAGGGCTTCGTTTTGACAGTTTCGGTCACCGGCTCTCCGCCCTAACACTACCTTGTTTAATTTTGCCATGCTTGCTGCATTTGCTGAGCGCCTGGTAGCCAATATTCAAGAGCGTGTGTTTGAGTTTCATGACCAACATAAAAACATTTGTAGTTTTATAAATGTCGCCAGCATATTCTCTAACTGGGACCATAGTATAATAAGTAATGGGTAAGAGTGACATTTCGTGTTTCGACCATCGAATGTCAAGCAAAAGAAAACAAAATAGAGAACGTGTGTCACACATATTGGCCGCATTCAGAGGAGTCACCTGTTGTGAATGGATCATTTAATTGCAAAGGTTTCTCACTCAAATTTAAAAAAAAACAGTTGCCAACTATTGACTCCGCTGAAAGCTACCAATGCGTGTGACTCACGCACTTTATATTATTTTCTTTTGTTTGAAATTCGATGGTCGCAGCTCGTGAGAAAATAAGTAGTTGTCAAGGCTACCTAATTATAATTTTATCAAACAGTGAAAATAATGTTAATGAAATTCAATGAAATGTATGTGAATACAAAATTTATGTATGTGTGTATTATTATGTATTTTAAGTATATATTAATTATTTCAATAAGTTTAATTTATATTTTTGTTTATGTTTTACTTTGTTTTTTATATTAAAACCCATAATTTAAAATAAAATTAAGTGATAAAAGATGAAAATAATGTGCATTAATGATGAACCGGATGTGCGGATGAGCCGTACCGGGGGCAGAAAATAAAGTGCTCTTTGCTTGCTGTTTTCTGTTTTTCTTTCAGCAAGATCTCAAATGCGGGCATTAAAAGAGACTTCAAGACCCATCAAACAAAATATCATACATAAAAAAAGTAAATTTATTTTATTTTAGCTACAGCTCTACTTATACATTGAATGAAAAAGTTAAATATTCAATAGTGCTCTCCGTATTTTATTTTTATATCAATAATATTCAATGTAAATGTAATAATATAGTTTGGTGTAATTTTAAATTAAAAATACTACCTGAATAAAAAATATTTTGAAAGAAATAATCAAAGATTAAGGGGGTAAAAATATAACATTTTTTCCGATTAGCATGAAAATTCTTATATAGCAGTAAGGCGGTCCGTGGCAGGACAAAGTCTTCCAGGGAATACTAATATTTTACATATATGTTTTCGCTTCGGTCGGCAGTCCCCTCACAGCAATTATTTTTTTATTATTAAAATAAGCTTGTTTCTTATTTTTAAAATGGTTTACTAACTGCACCAATATCTAAATAAAAAGTGCAAAATAAAAACTTTCAGTTATTTGAAAAAATTTTAAATATACCTAAGCTAGTATAGTTAAAAATTTGTAATTAATTTTTTAAGTATATTTACACAAGTACTTTATGATTTTTCATTAAATATTCTCGTGTTGTCATAGAATAAAACTATGTAAAAACTAGTGAGGATTTATTTTGACTGGTTCAACTTTAAATACCAAAACAGTCGTGGCTTATTGAAATTCTTCAAAATTTTGCACTCTGAGTACATTTTACATATTAAAAATTCGGTGCAAAATTTCTTGTCAATTAATGACCAAATTGCAAACTAACTGCTTTATTCTGTGTAACGAAGAAAGACACGAGAAGCAATACTTTCTTCCATACAGAATTGTTTTGCTTCAAGTGTCTTTCTTACCGTTGGTGTGCTTCTTCGTGATACAGAATTATCACATAAGAGTGTGTCACAACAATTAAAGCTTATTTGTAAACTACCAATTCATTTAATACATTTTTATAAAGTTTTAAGAGATGAAACCTTTTTCTAAAAGCATGTTATATGATGACAATAGGGGTATTCACGATTCAGTGTACTTGCCAGTCCAGTTGAGGACTTGTGCACTTTACAAAATCAAAATATACGTGCGTCAAAAATCTGCACTAGCGCTTTTCTACTGTAGCCTAAAACTTGAAGATTTGAGCAAATGTGCACTTGTGTGCATTGAAAAATTTGACAGCTTGGAAAAAGTGATAGTGGTTTGTTCACGAAAACCTTACTGCATAACTGCACAAGTCCTCAACTGCACAGGCAAGTGCACTGATATACAACTTTAAAAACAACCCTAATATTAATACAACTGATAAATACAAACAGAAAGCTTTCGGAAAAGTGCTATAAATTGCTATATTTGTCTTTTTCTTAATAAATATATCAAATATTACGATATTAATTGAAAAATCTTTTAATTTTAAACTTAGCGGCAACAAAATATTGGACTCAAAAATTATAGCTAAAAATAAAATTAAAGTTTCTGTTAATCGCTAAAAAAAGTTTATAATTGCAGCAATTGCTAAAAATTTAGCAATGATGGCTTTAATTTTATTCTTCGTTAAAACTTCGTTCAATCTCTAAATTTTTAGCATGAAAATAAGCGATGGACTTTTTCAGAATTGCAATATCGTTAAAAACTATAAATTAAGCTTATGCGGAGGAGATTTAGCTTTAGCGTTTTTCAGAATCCGCCCTAAGAATTCATTGGTTGGATCGTTTTCCACATGATTTTTCTCTAATAACACTATGCGCCTGTTTCGTGGTCATCAACATGAAGTAATAACAACAACAGCTTTAATTTACTATGTCAGCAACCAGACTATTGTACGCTTTTAAGTACAACAGCTTGACCCACATTCATATTTCGCCTAATGTGGCGGTCAGAAGTTGAATTAATTTTTATTTGCTATTTTTTTAAAACATTTCGTAATATCATTAATTTGTTAAATTAGCAATATTATTATGATTTTAATTTGTAATATGTTTTGTTAATTAAGCTTATTTTCGCTTACAATCAGTATGCTTATTATGTATAAAAGCAATCAATTTAAAATAAAGATTCACTTCTTCACTGAGAAGCAAAAAGTAAAAGTAATCATTGTTGTGTACTTCAATTTGTAACAAGGACCCCGTTACAAAATTGCACCTCGCTCCCTATACCACTGTCCCACTACGCCGCTGTGCACCTATAACATAGCCAACAGCCAGGCATACAACAAACAAACAAACATAGCAACTCTACGTAGTCAACAGCCAGGCATACCACAACCACACAAACACAGCAACTTAACGTAGTCAACAGCCAGGCATACTACAACCAACAGCCAATTCAGCATGTTATAATTCCCATCAGGTTTTTGGCAGAGGACAAATAAGAATGCGCAGTTTGGCAGACTTAGGCACGGTCCGAAAGCTTAGTGTTAAGCCCGTCCGCTACTTGGTAACAAGTAGATGCAATTTACCGACGATCTCATTTCTGCAAATCATTACTAATACATGTAGTAGTAGTTTTATCTAAGTTTTTATTTTTAGTATTTATTTGGACTTTTTACGTCGGCTTCGGTTGGTCGGAAATCCGAAGTAGTTTCTTTTAAGCTCGGACTTTTTACGTCGGCTTCGGTCGGTCGGAAATCCGAAGTAGTTTCTTTTGGCTTGGACTTTTTACGTCGGCTGCGGTCGGTTGGAAATCCGAAGCACTCCTCTTGTTCGGACTTTTTACGTCGGCTTCGGTCGGTCGGAAATCCGAAGTGTTTTTTATTCGGACTTTTTACGTCGGCTTCGGTCGGTCGGAAATTCGAAGTTATCTTTTGGTCGGACTTTTTACGTCGGCTTCGGTCGGTCGGAAATCCGAAACAGTTTCTTTTGTTCGCACTTTTTACGTCGGCTTCGGTCGGTCGGAAATCCGAAACAGCTTTTTAATTCGGACTTTTTACGTCAGCTTCGGTCGGTCGGAAATCCGAAACAGTTTCTTTTGTTCGGACTTTTTACGTCGGCTTCGGTCAGTCGGAAATCCGAAACAGCTTTTTAATTCGAACTTTTTATGTCGGCCTCGGTCGGTCGGAAATCCGAAGTTCTCTTTGGTCGGACTTCTTACTTCGGCTTCGGTCGGTCGGAAATCCGAAGTGTTTTTTATTCGGACTTTTTACGTCGGCTTCGGTCGGTCGGAAATCCGAAGTTCTCTTTTGGTCAGACTTTTTACGTCGGCTTCGGTCGGTCGGAAATTCGAAGTGTTTTTTAATTCGGACTTTTTACGTCGGCTTCGGTAGGTCGGAAATCCACTATATAGATTTATGCTTAAGAGTTTATTTTCTTTTATTTTCCTTTTTTTTATTGTTAGAGTAATAGTAAGGCGATTCACGCCATATATAAAATTATACATATGTATCACAAGATTAAATGCTAAATAAAGCAGCGTAGTCGGATCTTGCCTAAGTCGTTGTCACACCGACCCTCACCGAACTTCACCCAACTTCGAATATCACCAAATTTCTCCGAGTCATCGCACTCCACCGCACACCGAACATCGTCAAACCAGCATACGAGGACTTCATAGGCAGATTCATTCACATATCGTTGCATTTATTTATAATATTGTGTATTGTAATAAGAAAGGCTTGCTCATTGAATTATACACTAAGAGAATATATTTATACTATGTGCACTGCTAAAAATTACAAACAATAAAGCAGCAATTATAATAAGAGCATTAAATTCTTCAAGTCTTCTTATTTATTGGCGAAAGTTCGAGGGTCTTTCGTCTGATCCTGGAGCGGATGAGCATACTTCAGTCTTTGAATAAAACCCCCCTTACAAATTTAATTCAAAGGAAGAAACCTAGTTCAAGTGCCAAGGTTTCCAATCTTCACACAGGAATTGGTTTATGTGCCAAATCCTACAGCAGCACTTACAATATTTTATGTGTGCGAAACCTGGTTCAAGTGCCAAGGTTTCCAATCTTAATACAGGGATTGGTTTATGTGCCAAATCCTACAGCAGCACTTACAATATTTTATGTGCGCTAAGCATTAGTGACCCCTAGAAAAGATATACATTCTTCTTCAAGTCAATCTTCAGTATTCCTGGCCAACAGCATGTCTACATTCGAATAGCTTGTAACTTGCACTAAGGATACGGGCGATGAAATACAAAGAATCATCACCTACTTCAAAAAGGATTCCGGAGACCGGGCGACAACCACCGCATATTTCAATTTGAAAATAGGACAGCATCTTACGTTCGCTAAGGAAACTACCGACGGATCACAAGTACTTTTCATCAGGGTACTACGATAAGAAATATCGACCGAGTATCAACATCTCAAGATGGTGGTAATGCCTTGGGAACTAACAGAAAAACTACTTCCGAGAAACAAAAACCGGAATCGGAATCAGCAGTCAGCATAGCGAGCAGCTTGCGTATCCAACCATGCCCGGTTCCAACTTAATCATTTAGCCCGGTTTCCATGTGATCTTCTAAGATCTCCGACAATCACATCTTCTGCTATAATGTGCAAGATGGATATATGTTATTCTTGCTATAAAATAATGACGTTTCATTTGTTGTTATATGTTGTGCAGCTTTTATTTGTTTTATTAAGAAATTATTTTATTGAATTTTTTTAAACTCCGAAATTTAAAAATGACGGAAAAATTCAACGGGGTCAGCGCCGGCTCTATTAAACCAACTTTTAGATGCTACCACGGCATAGCATGCATGCGAGAGAAGTGGGCGAAAACGAAAGATGGAACAAACATGCAGCCGTCACCGCCACCACACCAGCAAACATTGGTCATCAAGCCAACTAGTGGAGCTCAAGCTGCAAAATTCATACACGATGACACGTTGGAAGAGATGGACCTTGACTCTGGTGTGTTCAGATCAATTTAAGAAGCATTGTTCCAATTTAATTTTGTTAAAATAATATACATATTATGTCAATATTTTCTTAATTCATAATTAATATTTTATTTAGAAATGCTCTTAAGCGACGACGAAGCAGTTGATTTCTTACTACTTTTTTCTAGTTCGTCGTCTTTATCTTCATCGAAAGATGATGAACCGCGTCCCAAACGAAAGCCTCCGTCTGCATGGGTGCGAGAATTTTACCGAAGTCGGAACACGGATGGTGCGTACAATACTCACTTTTTAAAACTAAAATTGTCTGATCCACAACTGCTGCACTAATATATAAGGATGAGTGCAGTGCAGTTTGAGGAGCTACTAACCGATGTAGTTCCTCTTCTTATTAAATCTTGGCTTACAAGAGAGCCTATAAATGCAAGCGCTCGGCTAGCAATGACGCTAAGGTATTTTTTTAGCTATATTTTTTTATTAAATACTAACAATTATTATTTAGATATTTGGCTAATGGAAAATTACAGAGCAGCATTGTATTAAATTACAAATGCTCTCCAACTGTTGTTCATCGGATAATACCGGAAACATGCGATGCAATTGTAGCTGCTTTAAAGAGCAAGGTCTTTAAGTCCATTTCAAAGGAAAACTTTTTAAAAATTGCGGAAGAGTTTAAAACAAAATGGCAATTTGATCATTGTACCGGCGCAATGGATGTGAAGCATATTCAAATACAGGTAACCCAATTTGGCATAAGCGCAATAAGAAGAATAAATAGAAAGTATTTTTGTAGTTATTTAAATTATTATGTGTACTTTGATTGTTTTACAGGCACCACCTTGTTCTGGAAGCGAGTTTTTCAAGTACAATATAAAAAACTTTTTCAATCGTATTGATGGTCATAAGTGATGCTAACTATTCCTTCATAATATGTGAAGTCGGAGCAGCAAGAAAAGAAAGCGATAACGGAGTTTTTAGCCGCCGTAATTTCGGAAAACTTTATTATTCAAGGAAGCTTCCGTATGTATTTATTATATTCTTAAAAAATATATTTCCATGGATTATTGTTACAGAATTCCACAGCCGTCGGACGTTAGCGAAGCATTTAAGAAGGTGCCTTATGTTTTTTCTGGCGATGATGCCTTTCCGCTAGAGACCACTCTGATGAAGCCATTTCCACACACACATCATTGAACGAAAGAGAGAGAAATTTTAACTACAGGTATATTCAAGTATTTTTCGCTGCTTTGCATAGACTAAAAATCAATCGGCCCAATTCTGAATGATTTTTCCTGGGGAATCGGAAAAGGGAGTATTAACTTTTAAGATAAAGCTCAAAAACATTTTGAAAATTTTTAATGACAATTTGTTCATCAACTGTTCAATAGTGTAACCAAAAAAAAATGTGATATCTTTATCTGCTATCTTAAAAATTAAAACTCCCTTTTCCAATTCCCCGGGAAAAATCATTCAGAATTGGGCTGAATATAAAACCAGTAAGAAAGTTATGGTCGGGGTGAACCGACCATTAAATACCCTACACCACGTTTTACTTAAGTTTGAAAAGTAGGCAGCCCACGCCCATTTATGGTTCATAACATTGTTTCCCATTCCATCACATTTACCTACACGCAAAATGTCTTCTTTCTAGCTCATACCGAAACCCTTATATTTCGTTTTAACCATTGTGAGTAATATGGGAAGTGGGCGTATTTGTGAACTGATCACTCCCATTTTCAGTACTCAACTAATTGATTTTACAAACACACAAACCAAATTTTATCTCTCTAGCTCAATTAAAAACCCTTTTATTGAGTTTTAACTATTGTGGGTGTTATGGGAGGTGGACGTATTCCAAAAATTTTCAATAGGTCAAATTCTAAATAACACGTACATGAACTATATAAACTTTATAACATTTAGGCTATTCACAGTTTAAGCGTACATTCAACAAATCGTATTTATAGCATTTGTTATTGTTCAAACTGTGAGCACCTCGCCATGTGACTGTCGTATTAAAAAATGATGCAACCCTGTGATGTATGTGATTATGGTGCTGTAGACAGAACATAAAAATACGAGGTGCAAAAAACACGTCCAAGGGCTACTTTAATTTACGCGTGCCTGCGTATTTGCATTTGTATGCAAAACAACAACAAAGCAAAATACGCTTTCGTAAATTGGCGTACATATAGCAAATTGTACAAATAGCAGACCAGCGTATTCAAACTGTGAATAGCCTTATTAATTTATTTTGCTTATTTTTAGACTAAGCCGATCACGCCGTGTTGTGGAAAATACATTTGGCATTTTAGTTACAAAGTGGCGTATTTTCCGGCAGCCAATTATTTCGAAGGTGGAAACAGTGGAAAAAATTGTTTCAGCAACAGTGTGCCTCCACAATTGGCTTCGAATGCAGATATGCGCGGAGTACGTAACTCCTGACCTTATCGATAGGGAGATAAATAGCAATATCAGAAAAGGGGATTGGAGAACCTTGTCGTCTAACATGACAAATCTGTCCGCTTGCGGAAAACGCAATTCTTACTCCGCTGATAAGGAGACAAGAAAGCAGTTTATGAGATATTTTGCGGAAGAGGGAAGCGTTCCATGGCAATGGGATGCGATTAATGGGTTCTGACACTACACTTTGTAAAATAGTTTAAAAAAATGATAGCAAGAAAACTTTTATTTTTGAAAAAACATGTGCCTATAGTTTTCATGTATCATGAGTGTAAAAGAAATTAATATTTTAATTTAAGATAGCACCTTTGAAAATTTATTTTTTAAATAAGTATAATAAGGTTAATCATAAAAAAAGGAATAACATACAATTTTTTTTTTTTGGAAACTTGAAGATGTTCAACCATGTACAAAAAAGTTTTTTTTAATAATTACAATAATGAACGAAAAATAAATGATTAAGACGTAAGTTTTTAGGCCACAAACGTTGATATAGCTGACAAACGTTGTATAGTACATTTAAAAAAAATTTTAAGCTTTACAGATATATTTAAAAAAAAAATAGTATTCAAAGTAGAACATATATTCCAACTCACTGCTAAATGGATAAACTCAAAATTGTGAAAATTTTTAATGAGAGGCAAACAACTGAACCTCCAGAAGCAACACAACTGACATAAAGCGGGGTACACATTAGTATTGTCAATTGATTTATGAAAAAGTCGATTTTTGAATGTTTTGAGTTAACCACATTAGCAGTGTTTATGCGACATAACTCCTTAACTTAAAGATTATCAGCATTCGCCTCATCCACAATCTTCTGAATTTTCTCTCTAACTTTTCTAAATTTTGACATATCCATATCCTGAAGATCTACATAAAGCATGTCACAAAATAGACGTTTGGAGTCGCTTGGATTTGTTTTTCTTCAAGTGCTTAAGAACTCTTTTTTGAGTTCCAAATTTGCTCTCCTAATTTTAAGTTTTTCTGAAAAAAAATTGTTTTTTAATATTTATTCGAATATTATAGTTGTTTTGGGTACCAATAGCATGATATTCTTCATCTTTTTTCTATTAATATTTTTCTTTGAATACTCTTTGATACTGCTTTGGAAATATTGTCAGGCATTTGAACATCTTCAGTTTGTTTCTTCAGATCTTCAGATTCTGAAAAATAATTACATAAGTTTACAGCCATGCCAATAAAAACCAAACGAAGAACGATTCATAAACGAGTTCGAAACAAACACGAGATCTCGGTACGCAATCGAGAACAACTCGTTAATTTAAAATTATCCAATTATTCTCGAACTGCCTAAAATATAAGATTTAACAATGTAAAGGCCAACCAAAATAGATGAAACGAGACGATAGCAACTTGACGAACGTCTGCACTCGTTGCGGATGTTTACGGAGTTAGCCCAAAATAAAACGAGTTGCTCAACTCGTCTGAATCAGCTAATCAGTTGTTCCCATATTACACGATACTCGTGTGCTCGGCGAGCAGATAATTTTGTTGTTGCTTCCAATGCGAAACTGTCAAAAATTTTGGAGAATACAACAACAACCATATTGCACGGCCATGTGCACGCCGAGCAAATGACCATCGTATAATATGGGCATTGGCAATCGAGTGTTATTTATTTATTTATTTATTTAATTTGTTCATTTTTGATAAAGATTTGTGAAAGATGAGTGAAATAATGGTGAAATTGAAACAAATTGGTGAAAATAAAATAAAAACGCACTCTGCACAGCTGTTGTTGACGAGTAACTACGCTAGCAGTTCGGTTCTTACGGAATAATAAGTCTTGTCAAACTGTTTAGTTTCGTTCAGTTACGTTTGCTCATTTTGGGAACTACATTAAAATATATGTAACCGAACACTCGTTACGGAGCAAATCGTCTATTTTCGTTGGGCCTTAAGTCTTAGCTAAAAATTAAAAAAAACCAAATTCTCGGACTCGTTGACGAATCGTATTCTCGTACTCGTTAAGGAATCTTTTTCTACTGTACATAGTAAGTGATTTTTCTGTTTATGGGTCCAAAATACATTAGGTTTGACAAACAGTTAAAATTAAATTTATTATTTTAATAATACTTCAACTGATAAAAAATCATTCGCTTTTTGATTATTCAAGTTACAAGATTGAATCTCAAAATCCTCGATACACTCGAAATCTTCATATGGAATGCGATCTGCTTGTTTTGTACCTGGCGACAGTGCTAAAAAATTAGTATTTAAATATTAGTTTTGAATATGATGACTAACCTATGTCAGCACGAACATTAATGGCACATGTATTTACATACAGCTGCGAGCGAAATATAGCAGTCCTCTTATATTCAACAATGATAGTGGTTGATGTATTGATTGAAAAGCTGATATTTTTTCTAAAATACAAAATAATATTTTTTATTTTATGGTGAGTACTTCAGATTCTAGATCAAAAACGTAAAACACATATTGAAAATGTTACAATGTAGGAGGAAACTGAGTACAGATTTGAAACCAGCGTTTAAAGTACATATAGGAATGATAATGGGTTTACCGGATACGAAATTTGTAGACTAGTATTATTTATCCAAACATATCTGAATGTAAGAATACTGCTATTATTTTGTTCGCAACTGTATGTTGAAAAAAAAAATATAAAAAAAGTTCGTTTTGTAAAAATTATTTACTTTCAGTGTCCTCCAGCTCAATTTCCATAGAGTTCCACACAGAAGTTGATCTATATGTTAAAATGCATTTAGTATTTCTTATGGTTCTTAATCATAAAAGTGGAATAAACTTACTCTCTTGGTTTTACAGAATCGTTTAAAATGACAGCAATCGCGCACATGGAAAATCCTTGGCATTTCCACCCGATCCAGACGCTGTTGTTCCTTGGAGCCACTGCTGATATCTATATTTTAAACTAGTAAATTTTTTTGACAAAATTTTGATATTTTCCTTGGAGTGTTCAATGCCTAAATTTAAATAAAATTTATCGAACGTGATTAATGATATAGGCAGTTCTATTGATATTGATATATAAGTCGTTGCATTGGCCACATCGCAGTTTGCACCAGATAAGTTAATTTTTGCTTTACTTAATTCGGTTAACACTATCATCCATAGGCGATTTCGAATGTGAATGTTCTTATAATTAGTTGAAAACATATCCCAAAGACCAGGACGCGCTCGAACTGCCTCAATAAGTTGCTCTATATTTCGTAAATAATAAATTAGTTTTGAAATGTGTAAATAAAATATACAATACAGAAAAAATACCTTTTTCAACACTTTGTGCATCCATTTTATTAAATTTTCTAATATTGTTCGTTTTTATTGTTTAAAAAATTATTTTGACAAAAATAAAAAGCTGATGCAACAAATTTGAATTGTAGTTGAGTTTTTCTTATTGAGTTTTTAAAAAATTTTATCTCAGTTGGCGTCAGAAAACTGCTTTTGACGGAATTAGCTAAGAGAAAAAGGGAATTTTTATTTTGAAGATAAAGGTCAATAACATTTTGGAAATTTGTAATGCAAATTTTTTTCATCAACTGACAATATTCATGAGTTTCCTTTTTTTCTATCTGCCACATTATAAACAAATATTTGGTGTTTATTATTATTTTCCAATATTTATTTCCTAGATATTCTATATTCTGAAGCAAAAAAATACTCAATACAATGAACAGTATAAATTCATACAAATTTTATTGATGTAAAATCTTATTAATTAATGTTAATTTGTATTGTGTATAGAAACAATGTGTCTTAAAAAAATCAAAATGCTTAAATTTTTAAAAAAATGTCAGCGAAAATTACTGAAGATGCCCAACAAGGTGCTCTGTTCTACACGATTTTGATTTTATAAAATTAGTCGATTGATAAGGGGATAAAAAAATCTGGTACTTAGCGAGCGTTAAGCTGAAAGTTCATGAGTTGCGTTTGCGTATGTCTACCTGAGCTGTAAGAGAATGCATTCAATATGATTTTATTCACAAAAAATTGAATAACGAAATAAGAATGCATTCAATAAATGCAAAATGGATTTATAAATAAAATTTTTAATTCACATTAATTTTTAAAAAAATTAATAATTATTCATTTCGAAATTTAATTTTCGTTATTCAGAATAATGAATCAATATTGTATTTATTTTAATGATAAAAGTTTATTCTAAATGACCTATATACAATATTTATTATGTTGACTTTATATGATTTAAATACAAATTCTAAATGTTTGAAAGTTTAAATCATACTTGATTTTAAATACAAATTCTAGTTGCTTGATAGTTTAAAATCGTTTGTTGAGCTTAAGGTCAAAGTTAGAACAAATAATTGTTCTATCGAATTTTTCCAAAGAAACAACAACAACAAAGTGTTTTCAATAGGAAAAGGAAAAAATCACTAGCTGATTTTATTGCACAATTTCTGCCCTGCTAAAAGCGTCATCAGAAATCTTTGTGATACCCGTGCAAGCGCGCGGGTTTATATGATTTAAATACAAATTCTAAATGTTTGACAGTTTAAATCATACTTGATTTTAAATACAAATTCTAGTTGTTTGATAGTTCAAAATCGTTTATTGAGCTTAAGGTTCTCAATTTCTGCTTGAAATTGAGAAAAACTGAGAAATTGACACTTCAAATCTCATCGCCCCGGTGGTGCAGTGCGTTAATGCACGCTTGCACGGGTATCACAAAGATTTCTGATTACGCTTTTAGCAGGGCAGAAATTGTGCAATAAAATCAGCTAGTGATTTTTTCCTTTTCATATTGAAAAAACTTTGTTGTTGTTGTTGTTTCTTTGGAAAAATTCGTTAGAACAATTAATTGTTCTAACTTTGAACTTAAGCTCAATAAACGATTTTAAACTATCTGTTCGGGTGATGAACGTCGGGCGGGCGTAATGGCGGAAGAAAAGAAGAAGTTATCTAAGTGTTTTGCAACAAAATAAAGTTTATTTTACCTTCTGGTAATTTAGAGTTGGGTAACAATATTGTTTTATATATTTTCGATGTTTTATATGTTGTACCAAGTTTTTATGTATGTATATACTAATTGAGTGTCGATTGTGTACTTTGTTGATTGTTAAATTTAGGTGTCCGTCCTTCCAAGATCTCAAAACGAATTAATCTCCTTCTTTCTTCACGAATGTTACTCGTTACCGCTGCAAGGCGATCATCAAATCGACTTCAGCGCCATGTCTGCCACAGCGGCGGGTAGGCGTGGGGAAGTGTTTAGTGACCACAGGGTTACGTAGCCACGTAAACATTCCACCCACCTTGCAATATCTGCAAAACTTAGAACGGGTTAATTGGGTTCATAAACAAGCAATATACATTGGGTTTCGGTTTACAAATAGTACTTTTTTATTAAATTCAGTGCTATAACTTTAATATAATTAAAAAGTATATTACTGGTAGAGGGTACCCTGGGATGGGTGCTCAAAGTCCACATGGACCAACAGTGTCCAGCCGAATGCGGTGCTTTGAGCGATAACAAGGCCGTTTTCGCCAGCAAATAGGCCATTTCTCACTATTCGTGGGAATACATCAGCGCCTAACTCCAGCAAAATGGTTTTTGTTGAGTGTGCCTTAGGGTCCGCTAGAAAGATGTGCTCGAACCGTTTCAGTACTGCTACATCTAGGTCATCGTCGTAAGGCTTGCGAGGAAGTTTGTTTGTGACAAGCGAGTGGACTTCACACTTTAAGCTTTCATCGTACCGGGAACCAACCACGAAGTGACACCAGCTTTGACTGCCCATTGTAATGGTGTCCAACTTCAGCTTGTCCACCAGATCCCACGCGATAAGAGATATAGGACGACAAGGATTCACCAGTGCCCTGATATAATGCCAGTCATCACTGTGGTGTAATTTTACCATCGCAGTTGGTACCAGAACCACTTTCTGCAGTGAACCAGAGAATTTAGAGCAAGTGGCAGGTTCCTTTGGGTTGGACTCTAGCTGTCGTAAACGTGGGTGGCCATGCAAACTTGTATGATGCTTGGCATGGCAAATAGCACACTTGTTGAGGCTGGTGCAAGCATCGGACAGATGTGACCGCGCAAGACAGTTTTCGCAGTATTTTAACCTGGCCACTGCGTCGTACTTGGTCGTCAGGTTCATATTGCGGAACTTTGGTCATAACATCAAACGGTGGTCTCGATTGCACAGACCACACGCAGGTGGGTGGGTTGAACTGGTTTGAGGGTTGTTATTGGTGTGGTTGCGCTTCTTGTTGACCTTGTCGTGCGTGTTGGCTTGGTTTTTGGTGCATCTGTTCCTGTTGTCAGCGTGTTTCTTGTTGGAACTTCTCTCGTTGTTGTTGCGGCAATGTTTGTTGTTGCTGGGTGCCATGACACCAGGAAGATAGATGCATTAGAGTAGGGTAGAGTAGAGTATATTGGAGTAGAGTAGAGTAGACTAGAGTAGGGTAGGGTAGAGAAGACTAGTGTAGGGTAGGGTAGAGTAGGTTTCAATAAGAGGGTTGAACTACTACCTTTGTAATGGATCTGGTAGTGATTCCTTTTGCTGTCCGAATGTCGACCACACGGGTTCTGGAGTCAGAGCCTAAGTAAATCTTAGCGACTCTTCCTAAGCTCCATTCGTTTGGAGGCAAATTTTCTTGCCGAATGACTACGAGGTCATCAACTTTGATAGGGTTTTGAGGGTATTTCTATTTATGTCGTTTATGGAGTTCTTTGAGGTACTCATCTTTCCACCTTTTACAGAAATTGTGATGAAGTATCTTTAATTTTTGCCAACGGTTTATGACGTTAGGCATTGAGTTACTTAAATCGGGTTCAGCTGGAGTGAGTAACGGGGTACCAATCGGTGTACTCTAACCAAGTAACGGGGGTTAGAGGCGATAAATCAAGAGGATTTTCGCTTGAAGGACTTAGAGGTCTCGAGTTAAGGCAACTTTCGACTCGAGCGAGTAGGGTAGAAAACTCTTCGAAAGTAAACTTTTGATTGGTGTACGCCTTTTTCAAGTGCGTTTTACAACTTTTCACACCGGCTTCCAAAAGTCCACCCATGTGTGGAGCGCCGGGGGGTATAAAATGCCAGGTTACGTCTTGGTGACTGTAGTTGTTAACAACTTGGGTCTGCAGTGCCTTCATGAATTCTCGCCGATCTTTCTTCAGCATTTGCGCTGCTCCAACGAAATTCGTTCCATTGTCGGAGTAAAGAGCGGCGGGGCATCCGCGCCTTGAAAAAAATCTGGAAAAAGCTGCTAAGAAAGCTTGGGTAGAGAGATCACTTGTTGCTTCAATGTGTATTGCTTTCGTTGCAAAACAAATAAAAACGCAAATATAGCCTTTCGTTATTAAACAGGCTCGCCCGGTGTAATTTTTGATTTCTACGGGTCCTGCGAAATCTACACCTGTATTTGTGAATGGGCGGTCAAGAGTAGTGCGTTCTGCGGATAGTGCAGCCATTAATTGGGTTTGTAGCTTTTTTTATGTAAGACACATGTTTGGCAGTTATGAATGCATGTTTTTATGAGATTCTTGAGTTTGGGTACCCAGAATTCACATCGTATAAGTCTTAACATTAATTGGTTACCGCCGTGTAGGGTGACCAAATGTGTCATATCAGTCAAAAGTCGTGTAAATCGGCTTTCATATGGCAATATTATGGGGTGACGCTCATTATACGTTAAAGCTGGTGATTTGACTAAGCGTCCATTTGCTCGAATTATTCCTTTCGAGTCCAGAAAGGGCGTAAGGGTTAAAATGGCACTCTTTGATGATACCGGCTGTTTGGTTGCCAATGAAGTATATTCTTCTGAGTATCCATTTTTCTGGCTTAATATGATAAGCTTCTCTCGAACTGTTTTTATCTCGAGGGATGTTATATCCAATGTCGTGTGATTCATTTGTGAGCGACGTGAGGGTGAAGAGTTAGAGTAAAAACGACACACATATGCAATGACTCGTAAAGCTCTTGGCAGCGAGGAGAACCTAATTAATATGTCCTCTTGGGTTGTTGTGACAAACGACTTAATGGGTTTTAAGTCAAGGGTAGTGTCGACGGGATCTTTGGACTCGGGCCAGAATTCTTTTTCATGTTTGAGCCAATTTGGACCGTGCCACCAGAGATGATGATCTCTTAGTTCTATGGCAGAACATCCTCGACTGGCTAGATCTGCTGGGTTGTCATGAGATTCCAGTTGTCGGTTCCAACCTTTTTCATGATCGCTGAAACACGATTGGCCACAAATGTGTTCCAGGAACAGGGTTGTTTTTTAAGCCAAGCCAGAACGATGGTAGAGTCCGTCCAATGATACAATTGGTATTGCTTCAGATCGAGATGGGGTACGATAGCATCGACTAAATTTGCCAGTAAAACAGCTCCGCAGAGTTCAAGCCTAGGTAAAGATATTGTCTTTACTGGCGCCACTCGTGTTTTAGCGACTAGGAGCTTAGTGTGGATTTCACTATTTTTATTTGAGACTCGCAAATAAAGTGCGGCACCATAGGCTTTTTCTGAGGCATCAGAAAACCCATGAAATTGAATGGTTGCTTTGGGTGTGAAGTGGGTCCATCTTGCAATCTCTATAGTGTTGATCGAAGCGTAGCCGTCAATAAATGTTTGACATCTGTGTTGAGTTAAGGGTTTCAGGGTCTCGTCCCACTCCGTTTTATCTAGCCAAACTTGTTGCATAACCAGCCAGCAGGGTCAAACAACTTGGCTATGGATGATAAAACTTCACGTTTTGTATGAACGGGTTTGTGTTCAATGGGTGAAACGAGAAAAAAGAACGAGTCTTTTCGTGCGTTCCAGCGAATACCTAGGGTTTTGGCGTTGCCTTCACTTGGGTCAGACAGATTGAGTAGATCAGTCGTCAACAAATGATCTTTGGGTAGATCGTGTAATATTTGTGACGTATTTGAAATCCACTTTCTTAGTGTGAATCCAGCAGATTCTAGTGCTGCTATGAGTTCGTCAAGAGCTATCTTTGCAGTTGTGAGTTGATGCGCTCCTGCCAGTACGTCATCCACGTACATGGAATTGCGTAATATATATGACGCATGAGGGTGTGTATCGTGCATATCATCTGCCAATTGATGTAGAGTTCTAATGGCGAGATATGGGGCGCAGTTGACTCCAAATGTCACCGTTTGCAACTCATAGTCCAGAATGGGTTCTTCAATAGACTTTCGGAATAAAATTCGTTGATAGGCTGTGTCCTCTGGGTTGACTTCAATTTGCCGGTACATTTTCTCGATGTCGGCGTTAAAAACGAACTCATAGAGCCTCCACTTGCTGATCAATAAGACTAAATCAAGTTGAAGTGTTGCACCAATGTGGAGCACATCATTTAAACTTTTTCGGGTGGTTGTAAGGTTTGATGCGTTAAATACAACTCTGAGTTTAGTTGTTAGGCTGTCGGGTTTGATGACTGCGTTATGTGGCAGATAATAATGTTTGGGCATATCCGTGTGACAGTGTGGGTGTTTGATCGCTTTCATATGGCCGAGTTGCAAGTATTCGCACATGACTCGATCATACTCTACCTTGAGTTCAGGCTTTTTGAGTAATGACTTTTCATTGCGTAAATATTGCGCCATAGCGACAGGCCTTGAGTTGCCAAGTTCCAATAAATTAGGGTTCTTAAAGGGTAATTTTACAACATAACGCCCATTAGGGTTACGGCGTGTTGTGTTTTTGTAAAATTCTTCTCATTGCTTCTCTTCAGCTGAGAACGAAGATGTTTTTGGAACTTCTTCCACTTACCAGAACCGAGTCAAAAAGTCTTCTGGGTCGACTTTAGTAAAGCATTCAATAATATTGTTGGGTGTTGACTCTGGTTCGTGAGGAAGGGGCCCTGAGAGAATCCAGCCAAATTCAGATTCTTGTGCCAAGAGTGATCCACAAATATTGCGTTTAACGCCACTGCACATGATTTTTGGGTAAAGATCACAACCAATTATGATATCTACGGGTCGAGATTCAAAAAATTGTGTATCTGCCAATTGGAGGCTAGCCAGATTTTCAACAAGGTTTGCATCTATCGAGTGTGTAGGCAAATCGCTTGTGAGGGTTTTCAATACTAAAGCCTAGGTTTCCACTTTAAATTGAGGGTATTTAGAAGACCGTATTATTATTTTGGAAGCTTTTGTTGGGTTTGCTAACACTGTCTGGTTGAGCCCAGTGACTTGAGCGCCAGCAGTTGTTGTGGGTAAGCCAATACGTTTTCTAAGCTGTTCCGTTAGAAATGTTGCCTCCGATTCTGAGTCAATGAGTGCGCGTGCGTTGTATAAAGAACCTTCGTGTTCCACGTTGACCATTGCAGTTCCTAGGAGAATTTCGCTTCTGCTGGCCGCAAAGTGAGAATTCACTACTTGGGTTTCAAGCTCTTGGGTGAGTGTAGGGTTAGTGGACTGTATTTGAGTCGTGAATGCCTGCCGTGTAGAGTTAGATTGTTGAGCTGCTCCTTGCGCTTGTGCACTAGTGCTTGGGTTCACATCTAATGCGCTCTTATGCAATGAGGAATGATGCCTCTTCTTGCATATTCTACAGCTGTAATCACTTTTGCAATCTTTGATTCCATGTGAAAGAGATAGACAATTGAAGCAACATCCAACACGCTTCACTGTCGCAATCCTTTCGTCTACTTTCATGGACATGAAGCTTGGGCACTCACGAAGAGGGTGATTGCTATTGCAAAGTCTGCAAATAGCACCATCAGATTCCCATTGGGTGCTGGAAAGCGATGGTTTAGGGTAATTTTTAATTTGTTTGACTTCAAATTGTTGGGTAGTTTTTGGGGCCGGCTTTGGAGCAACATTCATATGGTATGAATTTACTCTTCTTTCCCCCCACCTGTTGAAATGAGTGGTGCATTATGAGTGAAAACATTTTGTTGACTTGGCTTTGCAAATGAAGCAGAAGTGGATGCCTTTATATCGCCAACCGATTCTAGAGTCTTAAATTTGTGGGTCAAAAAAGAATCTAGAACTTTCCACTCAGGAATTGTGGAATTATCTGCCAGAGACTTTTCAAAGTCTTCTAATGTGTTTTTGGGTAGTTTAGTAGAGCAGAGGTACACTAAGATAGGATCCCAACTATCTGTGTCTATTCCCAGAGTGAGAAGGGTAAATAAAGAATTATTAATAGTTCTCTGCAACTTTTTTATAGAGCTCCCTGTCTCTATATGGATCTGTGGCAAATTGAACAGGATCTTTAGTTGCGCGTTTATTTGCATGCGCTTATTCTCATATTGATCAGTGAGATTTCCCTATGCCATAAAAAATCCTTCATTAGTTAAAGGTGCATTTTTTAACTATATCTTTTGCCTCACCGCGGGTTTTTTGTAGTAAGTGGAAGAGTTTTTCCACATTACTTATGCAGGAATTTTTTATGTATAGGGCCGTGAACAGGTCCCTGAATGTGGGCCATGTGACATAATCTCCATGGAAAATGTCCGTATCACATGGTGGGAGATGGATCATTGAGTGATGTTCCACTGCTGAGTTTGCTGCTGAAGGTGATGGTTTGAGTCAATCGTGGGTGCCTTCATTGCTTCAATATGCTCACTTATTGAAGCAGAACAGCGTACGTATGACTGGTACGTCTTCCTGTACCTCTCCTTGAACTTTTCCTTGTCCACGGTTTCAGATGGGTCTTCGGGTTTTTCACGAAATGCTTCATACTCAGCTTGAAATTTTTTAAAAAGGTACTGCAACTGCTTCTTCTGGACTTCTAAAACATGCTGGCTTTGATCCACGTGTTGAGTTTCGCGATGTGCCAGCTCAAGCTCAACAATGTTATTCGAAAAATGAACGAATGTCTTCAGAGACATTTTGAATCAGCTGATGTAGATATGAAGAGGGATGGGTTGGGTTGTGTTGGGTTGAGTTAGTTATCAATCGGAGTGGAACGTGCTTGAAATTGTGTATTTTTTCTCTTTTGGGTTGAGAGTATTTGTTAAAAAAATCTCCACTTTTATTAATATTTTATTTCGGAAAAATACACTTAAATCGGAAAATTTTGGGTTCCACAATTGAAAACACCGTAATCTTCTGAAAATTTTTTGAAACTGTGCACAAAAGTGAATTCTGTGTCTATTTATTGTATAAAATACACTTATCGATATGTTCTCGAAGAGAGTTATCGAGAAATTAAAAAATGTTCAACCAAAATTTTCTGAGTTTAATATGTTAACAGTATTAGAAAGTGTTAAAATGCTTCTCGATTGATAAACTTTCTTTAAAAAATCGCAAAAAGTGCTATTGGGTCTGCGAGGATTTCCAACAAAAATTTCTGTCGCTCGGGTAACACACTTTTGCTTCGCTCAAACTGGCCACGCCGTTGAGAGAAATATTCTATATGCGTGTGCGTGTGGGTGTATATTTGTTGCTAGCAAGCAACAAGTGTCAACGTTAAAAACAGAAAATTATTTATTTTAATTGTGCTGAAAGTTGGGTGGATATAAATTTATTTTGTGTTAATAGAATAATTTAATCCTGTGTACAAAATAGCATACAACTGTACTCTATTATTTAATTGTGTTCCGATTTGGTTTAAAGAGTGTTATGTGGGTTTTTTTACGTGCTTCAGTGCAATTTTTTGTTTGCGCCGAATTTAAGTGAATATGTATTCACACAACATACGTGTGTAAATAAAATATTTTTGTGCAAAACTATTTTGTATGCAATTTCAATGTGTAAATTTATGTGTTAAAAAAGTATTGTGTATAAGCACTGAATAAAAACGAACCATTTTTTTATTTCCTGGGTGATGGGTGGGTGGGTGTTTTATTGAGTAACTTTGTATTTTTATTGCTTATAATTGTGCAACTTCTTGCGGAATTCTTCTCCAAAAATCTTTGGGTAGCTCGAATGGACCAAAATGTTCGGGTGATGAACGTCGGGCGGGCGTAATGGCGGAAGAAAAGAAGAGGTTATCTAAGTGTTTTGCAACAAAATAAAGTTTATTCTTCTGGTAATTTAGAGATGGGTAACAATATGGTTTTATATATTTTCGATGTTTTATATGTTGTACAAAGTTTTTATGTATGTATATACTAATTGAGTGTTGATTGTGTACTTTGTTGATTGTTAATTTTAGGTGTCCGTCCTTCCAAGATCTCAAAACGAATTAATCTCCTTCTTTCTTCACGAATGTTACTCGTTACCGCTGCAAGCCGATCATCAAATCGACTTCAGCGCCATGTCTGCCACAGCGGCGGGTAGGAGTGGGGAAGTGTTTAGTGACCACAGGGTTACGTAGCCACGTAAACACTATCAAACAACTAGAATTTGTATTTGAAATCAAGTATGATTTAAACTATCAAACATTTAGAATTTGTATTTAAATCATATAAAGTCAACATAATAAATATAGAGGTCATTTAGAAAAAACTTTAATCAAATGGTAGAGCTCGACCAAACGGAAACAGCTGAAAACAAAATCAGCAAAAATTCTAAAAACAACTTCAGTAAACATGCTTTGGACTACATATAATAACGTAAGCATAGAGACTAAAGTAAAACAGAAATACAACAACAAATGTGAAATTTTGAAATTGAGAAAAACTGAGAAATTGACACTTCAAATCTCATCGCCCCGTGGTGCAGTGCGTTAATGCGCGCTTGCACGGGTATCACAAAGATTTCTGATGACGCTTTTAGCAGGGCAGAAATTGTGCAATAAAATCAGCTAGTGATTTTTTCCTTTTCATATTGAAAAAACTTTGTTGTTGTTGTTGTTGTTTTGGAAAAATTCGTTAGAACAATTAATTGTTCTAACTTTGACCTTAAGCTCAATAAACGATTTTAAACTATCAAACAACTAGAATTTGTATTTAAAATCAAGTATGATTTAAACTATCAAACATTAAAAATTTGTATTTTAATGATATTTACAAAGAATGCAATTCACAAAGAATTTCAGCATTTTAAATTATATTTTTTAATTCATTACTCATTTTTTACTCATTTTTAATTCTTATTTATTTATTATTCATTATTAATTTTTTATTTATTATTAATTTTTATTCATAATTAACTTTTTATTCTTTTCTTAGTCATGATTCACTTGTTATTCATTATTAATTTTTTATTCATAAGTCATTTTTTATTTATGGCTTAGGTCTAAAATGAATCAAATATGAAGATAAATATAAAATGAATAATGAATAAAAAATTAATAATGAATAAAAAATTAATTACGAAAAAAATATTAATAATTAATAAAGAAAGAATAATTGAAATTCTTTATGAATATTCTTTATGAATTGCATTCCTTATGAATATCATTCAAATGAATAAAAAAAATTATTCATTATCATGAATTACGGAAATGAATAATTGAAATTAATAATATTTTTAAAAGTTAATATAAAATAAAAAATTTTATTTATAAATAAACTTTGCATTCATGAAATGTATTCTTATTTTGTTATTCACTGATTCAATGTTTTGTGAATAATATCAAATTTAATGAATTCTTTTACAGCTCCGATTAATACAATGCATCTGTGTTTCATTTTGAATGGACCGTAGATTTTTAACCAAAACTGCGCAACTATTTACTTTTTTTTTTAAATATCAACAAAGTTACAAAGTTTTTAGATTTAAACTTAGTACCAAAAAAAAAAACAAGCAACGGCGAAAATATGCTTTTGATGTACCATTAATGCTGACTTATTATTTGATAATTGTTTGTTGGTAACAATTTTATATTCGTACTTCCAAATCTTTCCGGAAGGTAAATATTTTAATAAACAAATAATGCAAAAACTTTAAACAATTGTGTTTATAATTTGGCATACAAAAGGCCACAGCTGTAAAAGGCCACATGAAGGCTGGGGGATGGTTAGACACAACGGCATAGAGAGAGGGAGAGGAAAGCGCACAACTGAATTTCTAATTGGTGTGAGCAGTTTAGCTATATATTTTTCTCATGGTAAAAACATGTGTGGCTGAAAGGGATGCCAGATCACACGGATGAGAATCAGAGATGCAAACCTTGTGACATTTTGATCACCGCTTGAACAATGGTCACAAGTTTTGTATGAAAAATTTTATATGGACGTAACGGAAATAGTGTGACCGCTCGTGTTATATACGCCGTATGTAACAGTTACTGTTCTAGCTAGGTAGTTGTATTTAGCTGGAAATTGTACAGCGATTGGTTTTATAATATGTTCCCCGTCTTTAGAAAAGTTGATACGCACAGATGGTATATCTGATGCATACATTTGTTCACGACGGAACAGAGGCCATATAATTTCAGAGACAAATCCAATTGCTCCGTTCACCAAACCCTTGCTTACGTTAATGTTGAGTTGCGTTTGTGAATTCGTTGCGTGTTGACGTGCGTCCGTCCGTTTCAGTCACATATTTTAATTAAACTTATTAATTGTGCTGTTTTGTTTTATATTGCACCGCGACTAATGTTATATGTTTCGTCGTGTTTTGTTTTGGTTAACTTAAATGTCCTAAAAGTGTTAAAATTAAATGTTGTGTTAAATAAATAAAATCATTAGAAATAAATAAAATAAAAAACTAGCAAGATCAATAACAACAACAACAAAGCATCGCCAAGAACAGCATAACCGGTTTTGGAGAGAGCCGCCAGTTGCTGCATCAACATCGCTGGACAGCATTGATGTTTTTTTTTGCTGACCACGCGAGGGGCTTTTCTATGCTCCTCGCTGTGTAAGTAATTGTTGTTGTTTTCGTTTCCGTCAATTCCGCTATCCTCTCCAATTAGGTGCGTCTGTGGGTAAGGTTGCACAGTGGGCTGAATTGTGCTGAAGTAAAGGCATAACACTTGCTTCAGTACTTTTTATATTGCTCATGTTGTGCAGCTCTCTTGCAGACGTAACTAATTACCTTATACATATGCCCTTATTTGTTTGATATTTGCATGGTGCGGAAATGTCGCGTCATTTTCGCATAGATTTTTGCAATATTCGTGGACTGAGGGCGAATTTTTTCTCGGTATATGTTCATTGTACTCTACATAGGCCTCAAATAATGGCACTAGGCGAGACCCAGGTGGCCGAGGATGCAGATCCACTGGATTTTCATATACCTGGGTACCGCTTACTGCCATTGTTTTCTTTGCATAGAGGCATCGCCCTTTTTATAAGAACGGATGTAGCGTACCAGTGTGAGAGGAGTCTGAACGTGACCGATCCAGAGTTTAGCTCAATATGGGTTAGGTTCAGGCTTCGCTCTCACTTGCTGCATTTTTGTTTTATTTATAGAAGCCCGAATCTAGGGAGAGAGCCCACTTTTAACAAACTGGACTCTCTCTCTGATTCGATTATGCATATTTTGGGGTTGTTTCCTGACAGTGAGATCGTTGTAGCAGGCGATTTCAATGTCCACAACCCGGCTTGGTTACGTCACTCGGGCCCATTGACACCTGTTGGGCAATATGTTGAGCTATTTGCTGAATCGAACCAATTGATTCAACTAGTGAAGGAACCCACTTTTTCCCTCAAAGTGATATGCATAGCCATAATACCCTTGACCTTTTTCTGACTTCACATCATGAAAAATGTGATGTGAGTGTCAACGCAGCTCTTGGTAACTCGGACCATTGTACCATCTCCGGTGTTTTTCCATATTCTAACCCCTGCACCTCTACGCCTAAAGCCCCGAAGAGGACTGCATGGTTTTATGGAAGGGCAAATTGGACTGCGTTAAATAATTTTTATCGCAACTTCAATTGGAAATTATGTTTCGCTGATAGAAATGTGAATGCCGCGGCTATCATGGTACAAGAAATTATTTTATTGGGTATGCGGTCTTTCATTCCCAATAAGATGAGAAGCATTAAACCAAAAGACCACTCATGGTTTAATGAGACTTGCAGGATTGCAGTCAGGTCCAAAGAGGAAGCCTTTCAGAATTGGCGTTCAAGCAAGAATACTGATACTAAAAGACTTCGCATCGAGGCAAGGAATCGCTGTAATGCAATTTTAAAACGCGAAAAGTTTCTGCACGAAGCTCGCATTCGAAAACAGGTTCTTCTCTGCCCCAAAGGGAGCAAAAATTTTTGGTCATTTGTTAAAAGAGTTAAGAACCAGACATCGTCATCGATTCCAGCTCTTTTAAAAGATGACCAAATCTTCACTGACTCGGCTGATAAAGCGAATCTATTGGCTGGATTGTTTGCACAAAATTCCACTCTCTCGGATAGCAATCAGCCACTGCCCATTGTTGAGGGTGGATCTTCTGCAATGCAGGAGATATACTTTCGAACGAGAGCAGTTAAAAGGGTCCTCACAAATCTCAACGTAAACAAAGCCTCTGGTCCTGATGGCATACCGCCAATTGTGCTTAAAATGTGTGCTTCTTCGCTACCTCGGCCTTTGCGCAACCTTTTCAACATCTCCTACAGAACAGGAGTATTTCCATCTTGTTGGAAGGTGGCAAATGTCCAGCCGGTACCTAAAAAGGGTGATGCCACGAACCCTGCAAACTACCGACCCATTGCGATATGCTCTACGCTTTCCAAAGTTATGGAGAGCGTAATAAACTTCAACGTTGTGAACTATCTGGAGCGCAACCAACTGCTCTGTGACCGTCAATATGGTTTCCGTAGGTCTCGCTCTACTGGTGACCTTATGGCGTTCTTAACCGAAGAATGGAATAAATGCGTTCACTTATTCGGCGAAAGCAGGGTTGTTGCTCTTGATATTTCTAAAGCGTTCGACCGAGTGTGGCATAAAGCGCTCGTGTCAAAACTTGTTGCATATGATTTTGGTGGTAACTTTGCTCGATAGAACACGTGTTTCCTCAATTACAGAACGATTCGAGTCGTAGTTGACGGTATTTCGTCCGAGGAGCACGCCATTAACGCAGGAGTACCACAGGGTTCAGTTCTATCGCCAACCTTGTTTCTGGTTTTTATCAACGACCTTCTGTCCTTGACGCATAACCCAATACATTCGTTTGCGGACGACAGCAGCATTTGTCATTCATACTCATTTAAAAAACGCCCAAGCTCTATGGAGATTGAGAGAAAAAGGCAAAATATGAATGACACACTCCTAAATGATCTACAAAAAATCTCCGAGTGGGGTCTTGCTAATAGAGTAGAGTTCAATGCAAGCAAGACCCAGTGCTGTATGTTAACCCACAAGCGGATGGATTGCCCCTTAGCACCCCTCAATATGAATGGTATGGATCTTGTGGAATCAGCCGCTCTTGACGTTCTGGGCATATCGATCAAGTGTGATCTTCGTTGGAATGATCATATTTTCGATGTGTCGAAAGAAGCGGGCAAGTGCCTAGGTTTTTTAAACGGTGCAAAAAATATTTCACCTCAGCTGATCTTCGCATGATTTACACCTCATATATTAGACCGAAAATGGAGTACAATTCGCACATTTGGGCAGGGGCTTCAAGATCTTATTTGGAGCTTCTGGATCGAATTCAAAGTCGTGCGATATATTTGAAAGGGGATGAAAGTATTTCACCCGCTCTCAACTCTCTTGGGCATCGCCGCAATGTTGGTTGCCTAAGCCTTCTGTATAGGTATTACCATGGGAAGTGTTCAAGGGAGATACATGAACTGACGCCACCAGCTCGTGTGTTTGCCAGGTCCACTCGGGCAGCTGTCCAAGCCCACCCCTTTACCATTGCGTCGATGTCCAATAGAACCTCGCATTACCGTGATAATTCGTTCTTTAGTCGCACGGTCAAGTTGTGGAATAGTCTCCCCGCGAGCGTGTTTCCCGGCAGTTTTGAGCTGTGCAAGTTTAAAACAAATATTCACCGACACTTCTCCATCTATCCACCCTCCAACTAACTATCACCCATCTTCCAAATCAACACAATGTTTACGCATTTATAGGGGGCATCCCCTGAGCGTTGGTTCAGTCTAAAAAAAAAAAAAAATGTTGGACCTCAACATGACTTTGGCAACCTCAAATAACTGTAATGTAGTTTGCAAGCCACCAGTTTTATTAACATCAGTTGGCATTATATTGTCCAATGTGGTGTCACCCTTGATACTAATATTTATCAGGTAGCCGCGCAAACAACCTATTTTCTCATGAGCTGCGGATGACGAACTTCAAATAAAAGAAAACATAAAACGAACTTTTTTTTAAACGAGCTTTAAGCAAAATTTTTCTTTTTCAATTTTAAAAATATATTGTGTTGTTTTAAAATAAAAGAATATGGGAAAAAACTTAAGACTGTGTATAATTTGTGGCAAACGGTTTTGTATATCGTATATTAAATTTTATAAAGTCCCGTTGTGTGAAGTGAGGCGTCAGCGGTGGATAGATTCATGTGAAAAAGTGATTCCATCAAAATAATTGGTTTGTGAAAAACATTTTTGTGAAGCTGACCTTAAATGTACAGACACAACAAAGAAAAATGCTAATGCCTAGTGCAGTCCCTTCATTGCATATGGGTATATCAGACGGTACGAGTTCAATGGATGAGCTCTTTCAGCCTGAATCGAACATGGTTGAGTGTGGTGTCCAAACAGAGTAAGTAAATGCATAATTCTAAATTTTGATTTTAAATTAGATTCAGCTTATATTTTTTACATCAATTTTGTTTTTTTACGATTGTTAGATATGAAATAGGATGCAGTTATAGACTGGAAATGCACTGCTTAAGAAAAGAAATTGAGATGCTTACAGCTGAAAATGCAAAGTTATTGTAAGAAAACAATAAGCTTAAAGCATCTTTTAGTTCCATTTTCACGGAAAGGCAAATTAGAAAGTTGATGAACCCTGATATAAAGATTAAGTGGACATGGGAGGATATATCCAATGCGATGGCTGCCACACAGCTGGTCCTAGAGCTTACCGCCATTATTACGCTAAGGGATTTCCGCTTCCAAATTTTAAAACACTGCAAACGTGGGCTCGCAAAATAGCTGTCGACAAAGGAATTTTAAAGTTCTCAGTTGAATGCCTGAAGTCTCAAAAGAATTTCCCAACTGATGACAAAATTTGCGTAATTTGTTTTGATGAGAATGAGGGAAAAAACAATTGCTCCTTTTCAATAGGGGTGTTTTAATATCGAACATGGCACTTCGTATGTTGCATGAGTATGTCTCCGAGAAATACGTTTTATCTTATGTGCTGTCGTATAGATGCAACCAGGACATAATCGAAAATTTTTTCGGTGCTATGCGCAGTAAAGGCGGCCTTTACGATCATCGGACACCCAAGCAATATAAATACGGATTGCGGAAATATTTGCTAGGTAAGTTAAATGCTTTCCTTATAAGAAATATACAAACAAATTTGTATACACAAACAATTTTCTTGTATAGTAACTTTTTATATAGTAAAAAAATTTATATTATGTATAGTAAAAAAGAGTAGTCAATTTTAATGATTTATCAATAAATAGGAGTAGCTTTAGTGCGACCACGCCCACTTTTAGTGAAGTGTCCGGAAATAAACATAACACACATCGTTTTGCGTTTTATATACAGTGATGCAGGGAAACCTGTATTTTTATATTTAACCCTCCGTCATGCACATGTATCTGGCCAGGTATTTTACGAATTTAACTGTGATCTAAATATATTTCTAATTTAGCTAGGGGTGTGAGTCTCCAGGTACCCTCTACAAATATTGTTAGGTATCGTTTTATGAAAAAACACATTAAAAAAAACAACAAACAAAATTTATGTGGATTTTTTTCATCTATACATCGTATACGTAGCGCATGTATCTGGCCAGATACACACACATTTTGTATGAAGAGTACCGTACTTTATTGGTATTTTTATTTTTCTCTGCGTTTGTTTACTCAAATCACTCTCACAGCAATGGAGGCAAACACAAACAAGGGTTTTTTTTTGGTTTTTATATTTTTTCGCTTCAGTTGCATAGTGAACTTTGAAAGGTACAGACAATAATTTACGGAAGAATTTTTATTTATTCGAAAAAAAAATAGGTGAAGATTGTTTATAATACGCGATTAAGTGGTGGTAATGTGAATTTACCATACCATACACCATTTACCATAGACGACTAGCAGAAGCATTGGCCAATGAGTTAGAGCGTGAAAGAGCTGCTGAAGAAGTGGTTGCAAATGATGAGATTGATGACTTCCCAGGAGTTGACGACGATATGGATCTAAATTATATGCCAGACGATGGCGATGCCTCAGATGTCGAAAATGATTGGGTTGTCGAAGCAGATGAAGTGTTTGATAGTGACGATAGTGACGACGATGAAGAAATTGAAGAACAGAATGCGTTTTCGACCTGGTCCGAAGGAACAAAACAGTGTTCCAATTGAGTTGTTAAAAAAAATTTTCACACCAAATATAACATTTATTATCATTTCTGAAACGAATCGCAATGGAAAAGCTGTAGTCGAGAAGTAGAATGCAGCTAATCCCAGTAAAAAACAAAAAGTTTGGACAGATTTGACCGCAACTGAATTAGACGCATTTGTCGGCATTCTTTTGGCAGCTGGTTATTCCCACAATAATATGCAAACCACAAAAGCTTTGTGGCAGTCAAATAATCTACCCATATTCAGAGCAGCCAGGTCTTTTAATCGATTCTCTGCACTTGCACGATACATTCGTTTTGATGATGGTATAACACGCGCTCAACGATTGCGCGATGACAAAGCTGCACCCATTCGTGACGTTTGCAATTTTTTAAATGAAAATCTTGCCAAAAACTATAGTCCGCATGGCAGCATAACAATTGATGGACAACTGTTCCCATATCGTGGAAAAACTAAATTTACCCAGTATATACCATCAAAACCAGCGAAATATGGCATCAAACTATGGTGGGCTTGCGATTCCAAATCTAAATATCCACTGCAAGGAAAGCTCTATACCGGTCGACAAGAAGGAGAAGAACGGAAAGTGAATCAAAGTAAAAATGTTTTGATACAACTTGCAAAGCCGTACAGCAATATTGGCCGTACAATTGTAGCTGACAACTTTTTTACTACTTTAGAAGGAGTAAAGCTTCTGGCCAGAATTGGTCTGGCATTTGTTGGTACCATTCGCTCCAATAAAATATGTATTCCTAACGAAATGAGAAAGGATCGTTCTCGTCATATTTTGTCATCGTTATTTGGATTCCACGAAAATTTGGTATCAATTTGCAGCTACGTGCCAAAAAAAAATAAATGTGTGAACCTACTTTCGTCCGTTCATTATACGAAACATTGTGAAGGGGAAGCAATGAAACCCGAAGTAATTTTCTTTCACAATGAAAATAAAGCTGGCGTAGATTGTATGGACCAAATGGTTACACATTTGACTACAAAGCGGTCGACAAGACGATGGACTTTTGCGTTTTTCTGCAACATGTTGGACACCATGGGACTGGCTGCATTTTGTATTTGCAAAGAAGTTGATAGTCTCAATAAAAATAGTGCAAGAAGAAATTTTCTCACTACGTTAGCTGATACATTGGTTCTTCCAAATATTGAAAACTGAATGAACAACATTCACATCATCAAACAGTTCAACACTCGTTTGGCCATGGAATCGTATTTTGAAAGACCACTAAATATAAGTTTGATTGATATAATATTTGCCCTTCATTACATCTCATTTTCCTCGTTTTTCTTTTTCATTTCAGATTCCAGTAGTTGTTCCTAGCTCAAGTGGTGCTGATACTCTACAAAAGAGAAAAAGTTGTCAGCTTTGTAAATTGGGAGATGAAAAAATTCGCCGACTTACTCGTTTTTTTTTATCCAAGTGCTTGAATCCGGTACGCCTACAACATTCGAATTCAGAGTATACATGTTTTAGTTGCTTACCTGAAGCTGTGTAAGACTTTTTTAATTTAGAATTAATTAAAACTTACTTTATAACTACTAAATTTAATTGAAATGAACTTTATAACTATTTTTTTGAAATTAAACACAAAAATAAAATTTTTCTTGTTTTATTACTCATTAAAATTTTTTTGCACGGGTAGGTGGTTTAGCATGTACTAAGAACTAAAAAAAAATAGAAAATATATATCTGCCTGGCGTGATAACAATATAACAATGTAATATTATCACTAAAATAGCATATTTTTCTTATAAATGTACTGAAATACATAGTGTATCTGGCTAGATACATGCGCTACGTACGTGACTATCGGAAAATGTGCATGACGGAGGGTTAAAGGTGCCCCAGATATAGCATTAACTCTCTCGGTTAGTGATTCTCCATGATAATTTGATTAAAAAAATGCAAGGGTGATGGTCACCACCTCCCCCCTTTGGGAGCTAGAGAGGAAAAACTGGAAAATATGGTTCATTACATTTTACTCCACATTTAATGTATCTTTTATCCGATTTCCAAAGTTCATAGCTAATTGAGAAGCTAATCAAATTAGCATTAAGCTGTTTATAAAAAATGTTGCATAAAGTCACATATAAGAAAGTTATGAACAACTAAATTCTAAAAATTTTTTTAATTTAACTTTGATAATAAATATCTCGAATATTAAATAAATTTTTTTAACATGTTGATTTTATATGATTTAATAATTTTTTTTAATATTTTTCTTATGTAGTTCTTTTTAATGATAAAGTTTTGTATTGACTTGGTTTTTGATTTTGTCATAGTATTTGGCTACTCAATGCAAACACAATTACTTTTTCATTTTAAATTACCACACGTAAAACAGTTAGATTTTAGTGTGGTACGATTAGAAAACGGTTTTTGTATCATTGCACAATGATTCCAAATCGAAAAAAGTCATCCAAAACCTTAAGGAGTTGTCTAATTTGCATAAAAATGTTGATGTTTAGGTTTTTGGGGTCGCTGATCACGAATCTGAAGTCAAAAATTCGAAATTCAAAATGTCGTCTTAAAAATGGCGGCCATGAACATGCAAACTTTTATGATAACGATATTATGCATTTCAAATTTAGTGACCGAAAGTTTTTGGGGTCGCTGATCATGAATCTGAAGTCAAAAATTTGAAATTCAAAATGGCGGCTTAAAAATGGCGTCCATAAAAATGCCAACTTTTATAATAAATATATTATGCATTTCAAATTTGATGCTCCGAAAGTTTTCTGGGTCACTGGTCATGAATCTGAAGTCAAAAATTTGAAATTCAAAATGGCGGCTTAAAAATGGCGGCCATGAACATGTCAACTTTTGTAATAACTATGCTATACATTTAAAATTTGGTGCCCCGAGAGTTTTCAGGATCGCTGATCATGAATCTGAAGTAAAAATTTGAAATTCAAAATGGTGGCTTCAAAATGGCGGCTAAAACTGCTATTACTTTTCTAATAACTATATTATGCATTTCAATTCGGTTATTTTTTATTTTCAAATAATCACAAAGCGTATTATATTTACAAAAATTTAATGAAACAGCTTACATATAAAAATTAAGGAAAAAGTTAGATAGCATTATCTAATTCTAAAAGATACAAAAAACGAATATAAAAGCCATTCATTTCCAAAGATCCATCTTCAGCACTTAATGATTCATCAGAATCAATATCTGCCAATGTATCTTAAATTGCTTTAGAGTTTGATGCTTCGACTACTTCATTAGGTTGACAAATCAATAATGATATAACCTCAGGTGGTAGGTTTAATCGTTTGCGTTGTTCGATTCGTTTTTTTAAAGAAATGCTTGATAAGACTGGATCTGAAGTATCTAAGGCTCGATGGAAAATATCTGCCAGGTTGCCTTTTCGGCTACTCCTTCTAGCATGGTGCAGCCTATCAGCCTTATAAATTTTATTTATGGATTCAGATGCATCTTCTCTGAAACAGCCAACTGGAAGTACTAAATGCTCCATTATTTGCCTTGAACGAATTAGGACTTTATGAACAGTAGCTGTCATGGGAAGCCAAGGATAGATTTCTATTATTATTTTAGCCGTTTCAAATTAATATATTTCGAATTGATCTAGATGCAAAGGAAATTGACAGGACAGGCATATAAGAATAATTTTCAAACGAAAAATTAAATCTCCATTCCATCTATTTCCTTCTTTATATCAGAATCTTCTTTTAAAATGGTTTCCTTAGTGTTGTTACGCCTGGCCAGAAATGTCCAACGGCGCTCAAATTCAGAAAATTTAAACGCTGCTACAGGTACTATGTGCTGCGGCAACTGAGGACTCAAAAGAAATTACTGGCGAAGAGTGGATGATATTAAAACAATGTGTGGTTTATTTAAATATAAAAAAGCATTTATTCTATCAAATATTAGAAGCGAGAAAAAATATAAGAAAAGCGCGTGTCTTGATGTTAAGATATTCAGTGCTTGTGTTTCTTTTTTTGAGATGCCGAAAATTAAAAGCAAAATGTCAAAAAATTTAGATAAAGCAACACATAAAGAAACTATGAAAAACTTAAAAATAGAGAGACACAGACTAGGGTTGCTGTGTTACAAGTATTTCAGTCGTTGCTCCAACATTCTCCCCGGCAATGATATTACCTCAAAATTCATTATGTATACTGCTAAGGTTGTTGTTGAGCTGGCTTGATCTTTCTGTAACAAGTCCACATGTGACTAAGTACTCTGCGTAGCATGCTGTAAAGAAGTAAAAATGCAATTTGATATTAAAGTAGTTGATTGCTTTCATCATGCCAATTGTCTGGTATAGGCAATGGACATAGTTTTGCTACAGGTCTTTATATCAGCCCATTTTGAATTTTAAGTGTGACTACGCTAACTATGTTATCAGCGCCTGCATGTGTGGTATTCTTTCGTCCTTAATGAGCATAACGTCTTTTTTTTGAAGATTTGGCCTTGATTGAAACCATTTTGGCCGTCTTTGCAATCGTGATAGGTATTCGGTGCTCCAACGGCACCATAATTGTTGAACGAGAAATTCACATTTTTTCCAACGATCAATAACGCTTAGTTTTTCAACTTCTGCTACCGGTAATGCTAGCAACGAATCACCAATGAGGAAGTGTCCAGGTGTCAGAACTAATTGGTCAACAGTATCATTGGACAGGGGACACAAAGGCCTGGAATTAAGACACGATTCGATTTGAGCTAAAATTGTAGGGAGCTCTTCGAATGTCAACACTTGTTCACCTATAGATAGCTTTAAATGGTGTTTCATTGACTTTACCCCGCTTCCCACAATCCACCAAAGTGCAATGCGGAAGCGGGGATAAAATGCTACTGGATTTGATGCTCGCTAAGAAATGGGATGATGGTATTTTCAATGTAGGTTTTATACGATGTCTGATTCTCTCGAAGTTTGCTATTTGCACCAATAAAATTAGTACCGCAGTCGCTGAAGATGTCGCGACGTAAGCCACTTCGGCCAATTAACCGCTTTAACGCACCGATGAAGGCGTTTCAAGATAAATCTCCGACTGGTTCAAGATGCACCGCTTTGGATACTAAGCATATGAAAAGAGCTATATAGCCTTTTACTGAAGTATGACCTCGACTCTTTGATGGCAAAATGTTGATTGGGTCAGCATAGTCTACACTGACTGAAGTAAAAGCTCTGGCAGGGCGCACGCGTGTGGCCGGTAAAATGCCCATAATTGGCTCACGCAATTTAGGCTTCATTTTATAGCAAGTAATGCAGCGATGAATGGCTAACCGTATTGCGTTTCGTCCATTGATTATCCAGAATCGCCTTCTTATATGGTTAAGAGTTATTGCAGTGCCTCAGTGCAGTGTAGACAGATGGCTATAATTAATAACGTTGTAAATGGATAACTCATCGGCAAAATGAAAGGGTATTTTTCGTCTGGGGAGAGCAGAGTGTCACGGAGCCGCCCTCCTAGCCTCAATAGTTGATTAGTCCTACCAAGAAAAGGTCTCAATGATGATAGTGGACTTTTTTTCGTTAAATTACGATTTGTTGACAGTGCTTCATAGTGAGAAGAAAAAGCATCGCGTTGAACAACGTAAACAATGCTGAGCAGGCTAATGTTTAGCTCATCAACGAACAAAGTCTTACAGCGCCTCTGACCTTTTCAATGGCGGCAATTAAAGGTAAATCGGTGGCAGAAAGCGATGACTCGTATGAGACGTGTGTATGATGAAAATTTGGTAATAGTGGTTACAAGATGCTGTGGTTCGACGTTGACAAAATAAGCTTTTACGGTTTTAACTTCTATTTCTATTAAATGTAAAGATAAGATTGCATCAACTGGAGTTTGTGGCCAATCTTTTTCGTCATCTTGAAGCCATTCTGGGCCACTCCACCAAATATTCTGCTGCATAAGTTTTTCTGGACTAAGACCACGACTAGAGTAATATGCTGGATTATCCCCTGATTTAACGTGCCGCCACTGATCAGCTTCGGATGTGTCCAAAATTTGGCTTATTCTATTTGTCACGAAAATTTTTCAACGGTCAGGCCCTCCACGAATCCATCCTAGCACGACCATGGAATCTGACCAAAAGAAAGCATCGCAATGATGAATATCGAAACTCAGTTGTTGTTTTAAGAATTTAAAAAGTTTGATTGCTAATACCGCCGCACATAACTCTGCTCGTGGAATTGTTAGCTTACCCTTAATTTGTGATACCTTACACTTAGCCATAAGTAGGCATGTTTGATAAAGCCCGTGTATGTTCTTTGATCGAAGTTATGCTGCAGTTGAATAGGCATGCATTGATGCGTCACAAAAGATATGAAGGTTGCTCCTTGTCGTGCTTTCATCGCGTTGCAGCCAGCGGGGTATTCGTATCTTTGAAATAGCTGGTAGATCGTTAATAAACTTATTCCATGATGACTGAATTAGTTTTGGCATGCATTCATCCCAGTCAAGGTTAAGGCACCACAGTTGTTGCATTATTAATTTGGCGCTTACAATAACTGGTTTCAAGCAGCTCAATGGGTCAAATATTTGAGCTATTGTTGATAGAATAGCACGCTGAGTTGTCGCACTAGATGAAAATTTAATATTCAGATGGAATGTGAATTCATCAGTTGCAGGATTCCAATAAATACCTAAGACTCCTAAATTTTCATTTGGATTGAGCTGAAGACAACTCTTCAATTCTCGATATTCTTCAGGAATATTCCGTAAAATTTCAACATGGTTACTGGACCATTTTCGCAATATAAAGGTTCCTCTTTCTAACATGGCAATAACTTGTTTTTGTCGCTCAATTGTTTGTTCAATAGTATGCCCTCCTGATAAAACGTCGTCGACGTACATTTGATGCATCACAATGTTGACTGCTTGCGGATAATTTGCAGCTTCGCCATCAGCCAATTGATGCATGGTACGGATGGCAGTGAAGGGGGCTGAATAGGTACTAAACATTACCGTAGAACAACAGTACTCCTTAATCTCTTCAGTTGGCTCATTTCGCCATAAAATTTGCTGATATTGGGCATCCCCTTCCGTAACGTCAATGCAGCGGTACATTTTTTCTACGTCTGCCATAAAAGCGTACTTAAAAAAACGCCAATTGGTAAGAATTGCTGCCAAATCATTTTGAAGAGTGGGCCCAGTAGCTAAGTTATCATTCAAAGATTTACCGTTGCGTGTTTTTGCCGATGCATCGAAAACTATGCGAACCTTTGTAGTCGATGAAGACTCTTTGATGACCAGATGATGTGGCATATAACAGCATGTTGAATACGTTGTATTACCTATAGATACTTGATGATATTTTTCTGGAGTATTTACTAGTTTCATCTGACCTGATTGCAGATACTCTTTGATAATTTCTTGATAAGTTTGCTTCAGTGATGGATTGTGTTACAATCGTTGTTCAAGAATTAGGAAACGTTTTAAAGCCATTTGACGCGACATGCCGATAACACTTGATGGTTCAAACTCAGATAACAAGGGTAAACGCACGAGATACTTTCCACTATCCAAGTGCATATGAGTTTGCTTGTAAAAGTTTTCACACCACTGGTCTTCGTTAGATGGAATTCGCTCATCAGCGAGTTCTTCGATATCCCAAAATTTACTTAGCAAACTGTCAATGTCAATAGATGAATATAGAGATGATACAGTATACGTCTGAGTTGATGAAATGTTAACATTCCCAGTCACGATATATCCAAAGCTTGTTTTTTGAGCAGTGGGTTCTCCGGTATTTGCTCGGCGAGATGTCGTCATAGATATCACTACCGAATAAAAGATCAACTGGATGTGGTTCATAGTATTTTGGATCGGCGAGCTTTAATGCGTTTAGATGAGCCCAAGTCTTTAACGATATTCGGTTTTCAGCATTTGGTGACTGAGCTTTGGTAAAACATACGCTAATACATTGTATCTAACATTCGCATCATAACGAGAGCCTACAGTAAGCATAACAGAGGAACGACATTCAGCAACTTTAGTTTTAGCTAATCCCGTTGCTAACGAGGCAAACGTAGTAGTTGCGCAGCGCGCTCTGTTACAAAAGATACTTGTGAACCTTGATCTAAGAACGCCCGAAAATGCAAACTTTGATCATCTAATGTGTCGACTGTGACCACGGCTGTCGGCATTAAAACATCATAATTAAAAGTTGTTGAAGCATTTTTCTGCTGAGTTGTGTTCGTGCTTAAATGCAAAGATGTCTTAGGCACACTCTGAGTCTCCGATACACCACCCGAAATTACATTTGTGGTAGGCTGTACACTACTATCGGAATGAATTAGTGTGTGATGCCATCTTCCGTACGAAGAGCAGGTTCTACGACTGCTGCATGTAGACGTCCAATGATTGTAACCCAGACAGTTGAAACATAATTTATATTTTTCAGCCGTTGTTATTTTCTCAGCTTAGTCTAAATTGATGAAGATTGGACATTCACGCACTAGATGGTTGGATTTTGTGCACACGGGAAAGATAATAGTTTTATTTGAAATGTAACAGAACCTGTTCTCTCTTTTGGGGATTGGTTTGGAAAGATCAGCTTTCCGACGAGCGTCTTGTGATGAAATTGGTTTTGACGCCACTACTGTATTTGAAGATGGTATCATCATTTGATAATGTTCGTCTAAAAATTTACAAAGATCGTTAAAGATAGGTATTTCCTTTTGGGCACGCAATAACCTATCCCATTCGTTGCGTATAACAACCGGAAGCTTTTTCAACATGTAGTATACAAAAATTTGATTTTGTTCATCGATGTTTATACCTAACTTCTTAATGGAATTGACGCATGATCGACAGGTTTGTGAGAAACGCTTCAAAGCCGCTGGGTCATCACGAGGGACCAACGGCTGCAGCTCAAACACATCCATATAATGTGCAAATAGAATTCGCTTGTTATCGTATAGATTGACGACTATTTCCCACGCGGTTTTATAATTCTCGCATATAACACTAAGGTGTTAGATATCTAAGGCAGCTTCATCAGTTAATGCACCTTTTAGGTACTGAAAACGTTGGAAGTCAGTTAGCCTAGCACTATTATGCACTCTTACCAGGAAAACTTCCTTAAAAGTAGGCCATTCTACGTAGTTTCCATTGAAAGCTGGCAACTTTACTTCTGGCAGAAGCACTTCGTTGTTGGTTTCAGCACTGGGTCGTCCTGATGAGGGTGTTGAGGAAGCAGCATGTCCTTCTCGGATGCAAGACACCGCTTGGATGAATATTTCTTCAAATTCGGAACACATATCCTTATCAATATATTGTTCATTAACCACCTTTTCTGCAGAAAGTCGCAGCAGCATTAGATGATTTGTTCTGAATTCAATACGAAGTGCATTTAAAAAATCTAAACGAGTTTGATAATACGTCTCAGTTTTACGAGCAGGTGGATCCTTCTTAAAGTTTATAATTGCTTTCTTGACAGTTGATAAAAGAGATGCCTGCTCGTTTACGAAATCTATAGGCTTACAGTCTTTCTCGCTAGCCATTTTGATACGAAACAACTCAATCACAATAACTACTAAAACGCACTTACCTCGATAACACAATTGAGGTTAGGTATATCAATCTTGTGGTACCAATGCTTTCGAGTTCCAAAAATTCCAATGTTCCTCACAGGAGGCACCAATGTTGTTACGCCTGGCCAGAAATGTCCAACGGCGCTCGAGTTCTGAAAAATTAAACACTGCTACAGGTACTATGTGCTGCGGCAAATGAGGACTCAAAAGGAATTACTGGCGAAGAGTGGACGATATTAAAACAATGTGTGGTTTATTTAAATATAACAAAAAGCATTTATTATATCAAATATTAGAGGCGAGAATAAAAATATAAGAAAAATGCGGGTCTTGATGTTAAGATATTCAGTGCTTGTGTTTCTTTTTTTGAGATGCCGAAAATTAAAAGCAAAATGTCAAAAAATTTAGAGAGCGCAACACATAAAGAAAATATGAAAAACTTAAAAATAGAGAGACACAGACTAGGGTTGCTGAGTTACCAGAATTTCAGTCGTTGCTCCAACACTTAGTTTCCTTTATATATTCGAGCTTTAATGGTCTACAGAACCTAACGGATTGCGGTGTTGCATTATTCCAAATAAAATTTCCTGTTGATGAAATCAAATGCAAATAATTGTGGTTGCAAGGAGATGAATCTGAGTTCATTGAGCTACCAGGCTCTGAAAATCGTTGCCTATAATTGGCTTGACCAGTAAACCATAAAATACGTAACTAATAATTAGTGTTGCACTTTTTATATTTTCTTTATTCAAGCCCATCACAGCTAATATAACTTCTTCCTGGACCTCAACAATTCTCTTTGCTGTATGCTTCAAAAGCATTTTAAGTGGTACTTTTGCAATTTTATCAGACACAATTACCCCTTGTGGCCTGCACTGTTCTTTAACATTTAAAACTTTTTTATAAGGAGAATATATATAACAGTTTCTGGCCATACTCTCAAGGCCTATGTTTAGGTATTGTTGCTTTGTGAAGTTATTTTCTAAAATAAATGCCAATGCCTCGGTATAGGAAAGTGGTATAATTTTTTTTTCTTCTATCTCCTATCTTTTTTATTTTTAAAGCTCTATGTGGATTTGCAATACTCGTCTTGAGAACTGCTGCCAAGTCAGAATTACCTTCTTTTCGAGCAGAAGAGCTTGCTGCCATAACTAATAAATCTGTTTCATTAGAAGACACGTTGGTTAGTTCACATGCTGCCTTTTTCTTCGACCTGCCGGCTTTTTCACTAAATGAGAGAGGACGCCCACATAAGCCCTTATTACCTTTGATTTCAGTTTCATTCTTTAGCCAGTCAGCATATTTATTTTGAAATGCTGACACATTTGTTCGTTCTTATTATTAACACTTTCGTTCTTATTTATATTTGTCAAAAGAATTTATAAGCATCTTTTTCCTTAGCAGCTTTTGATGTTCTTGCGTTTGCACGCCATGCGTCAAACAAATAGGTATTTTTAAAACGGTAGACACCTACAAAAAGAATGGAAACCTTAAAAATCGCAACAATTTGCGAAAAGGGTTAGTGCAACTACATTTAGAAAACTCTGTTCTTGTTAAATGTATAAAAATTAAGGTTATATTTTGATAGGTTTGTTAGTTTTAGCTTAAAAAACTTTGCAAACACAGTTAATAATTCTTTATTTAAGGCTGTTTTGAAAAATACCGTTTTCACTACTCACAAGAAAAAAATTTAATTAATTTTCACAAATACCACTTGTACTTACTATGATTATTACTATCCATAATTTTTCACTTTCAAACAGAAAATTGCAAAATTTGTATATTAAATTGCTTCCACTCTTTGCAACAAACGCAGCGAAATGTAAACAATATTTTAGTGCCAGTTCAGCTCTGTATCAACTAACTTCAATAAGTTTTTTTGTTATCTTTGGCTGGTTATTTTATGAATAAACAAGAAAAAAATTAAATTTTTACAACTTTAAAATTTGAATTTTGGCCACAAAATCTGATCGATGGAACCAATGTGCATTGGTTTGATGATCATGTAGTCTCTTTTTCAAGATGCTATTGGCTTTGTAGATCGGTTAAGAGCAGGGCTCGCAAACAAACTCTAAAGAAAAGTATTTTTCTGTTCTGTTTGTTTCTTCCTAAGATCACAACAAGTATTTTGGTTTGCTTAGTTTTCTCTCTCCGATTCAAAAAGTAGCACAAACCGAAGCAAGTAGAGATGAGAGAGAAAAGCAAAATGAAATGTTTTTTTTTTCGATAGATGCGCCTTATGTATATGAGGTAACGTATTTAATGAATGGTATAGGTATTAAATTTAATGAATGGTATAGGTATTAGAAATGACATTTTTAATTTCTATCCTAATTTTTTGCGAGTAAGGAGTGTTTAAAAATTAAAAAAAATATTAAATTTATGAATAATATGCACTTTTTGCATTATTCATTTTTTGATATCCGCCTCCGCATCCGCATCTAAGATCTGTATTTTATTATCAACCCAAAAAGAACTAAACTTAAAAAACTACGAAGCCATCAAGTATATACTTTACTTTTTATAAAATATAATTGACCCTTTATTAAATTTAAATACAGTAAAACCTCAGAAATTAGAAGCTAAAAAATTGGAATCATCTAGAAATTAGAAGTTGAATTTTCAAAACATTAAAGCTTCTGAAATTAGAAGATTGTATTCTTTCCGAGGTAATTTTTTGTGCAATTTATGTTTAACAGTACAGCGTTTTCTACGAAAAGTTTAAAATGAAGCTAGTGACCTTATTATTAGTGTCCAACCGAAAATTCGGTTTCGGTTACGGCCAGTTTCGGCCCTTTTTGTCAGTTTCGGCTATTCAGCCATATTGAGGTATTTTTGGTAAAAATTTCTTGCATCAGTCGTTTAATTCAAATACATATGTTTGGTTTAATAAAAATAATAACAACGCACTGTACTAAACAAAAATTATGAATTAGTCTATAATTTGATTTAAAGTGTTAACGCAAAACGTTTTGGTTAATTTAACGCGTTCGATATTATCATTTTCAATTTATAATCCCTATTATAAATTATATTAAAGTTTTATAGGTACTGAAGCCAAAAATTGTTAACTAAACTTACGAACGAATTCTGTGTGTGTGGAATAAAGGAAAAGAAAACGAAATATTTCTATTTTTATAGTGCTAAGCCTTTAAAAAACAAAATTACTTTGTTTTGTAGTTCTATAAAAATGTACATTGTAGGTGCATACTATTTTGAGTGTGTACGGAAGATCTTTATATCTTCCGTACAAGATATCACCAGGAAGATCTTTATATCTTGTACAGAAGATATAAAGATCTTCCGTACACACGAAGTGTGTACTTCCGAAGAGAAGTATGCAATACTTTAGTAATAAAAAGTAAAATAAAAAATTTTATTCTCATCATTTATTATTTTAGTAAACTTCAATTATTTATTATAAACTGCAATATTCAAGTAATACTTTCTTTTGTATTAAATTATTTTCTTATGTGGATGAAAGTACTTTTGTTTCCTTTTAAGAAAAAAAATTATTTGTGACAACTTAAATTACCAGTTTCGGTTCTGGATTTGGTTAGGCCGAAAATTCTAAAATGGCCGAATATTCGGTTTCGGCCAAAATTCCGACATCGGTCGAATGGTTGGTTGGTTGGTTTAGATGGTGATTCTACATGCAAGTAGGATCCAAGTAGCTCTAGTGAGCCGTTTTGATACCATAACCTCGTGTTTCTGTTGGTTGACTGGGTAGCGCACTGCTAGGTTATAACCATCCGGTGCGATTGATGAACGTTAGGAGATTGTTGATTTTTGTTGTTGAGAGTTCCTCTAGGTTGCTGAGGAAGGGCCTGCCAAGCGTTGTTAGTCTGGACCTGGCCAGGGCCGGGCAGGTGCATAGAAAGTGTGTTAGTGTTTCTTTTTCATTTGGGTCATCGCAACTGCGACAGTGGGTGTTGAAATGTAGTCCAATTCTCTCGGCATGAACTCCGATGCACCAGTGACCCGTAATAATAGCCGTTAATCTGGCTATGTCGTTCCGGGGCTTTGAGAGCATCTGTTGAGTTCTGCCTATGTTGTAAAGGGGCCATATTTTTCTTGATGTGTTGCAGGTTGGTAGTTCTCTCCATCTACGACTGGCTAAGGTTAAGTAGTAAGAACGAATTCCTCCCTTGACTGTGTTCAGTGGAACTTCGACTGGTTCCGCTCTGGAAACGTCAAGGGAAGAACCCCGCCTGGCCAATTCATCCGCCTTTTCATTACCATAAATGTTCCTATGGCCGGGAACCCAGATTATGGTAATGCTAAGTTGGTGACTTAGCCGGGCCAGTTTATCCTTACATTGCCTTACCAGTTTGGAGTTGGTACTGATCGCAGCTAAAGATTTAACGGCAGCTTGGCTATCCGTCAGAATAGCTGCGTTAAGGTGGTTGGTGTTAGCTCTCCTTAGGGTGCGACAAGCTTCTCTTATCGCAAAAAGCTCGGCCTGAAAGACGCTGGCTGAGTTTGGTAGACGAAAAGAGTCCGCCACCCCCAGTTTCTCAGAGTATATGCCCGCTCCCACTCCGCACTCAATCTTGGAGCCATCCGTGTAAAAGGACACATCGAAGGCTAGATCAATTCCCCCATTGCGCCATTCCACCCTGGTAGGAAACCTGGTTGTAAAGGATTTCGTGAAGTCGAGTTTGGGAGTGTCGTAGTCCGTTTTTCCAGGAATCAGTTCCCGAGGTAGCGGATAAAGAATGTTGCTGTGTCCATATGGTCTATTTCGCCAGTTGTACGACTCTCTGAGTCTGACTGCACTGTTTGTTGCAGTAAGCTTAATGTGTAAATCTATGGGGAGTAAATGTGTCAGGACATTAAGTGCATCAGTGGGGCATGAGCGGATACCCCCTATGATACCTATGCATGCGGATCGCTGGATCCGAGCTAGTTTTGTTGTGTTGTATGCTTTATTCAGTGCAGGCCACCATACTAGTGCACCATACGCCAAGATAGGTCGCACTACCACTGTGTATAGCCATAAGAGCATTTTTGGTTGAAGACCCAATTTTCTACCAAAGATTTTTTTGCAGGCGTAGAAGGCAATGCAGGCCTTCTTGACACTTTGTTCGATGTTAGTTTTCCAGCTTAGCTTAGGATCCAGAATGACACCTAGATATTTTGCGCTACTGGATAGTGTAAGAGGTTGGTTGTTGAGCTTTGGAAGGACAAATTGTGGCGCTTTGGTTTTTGTGGTGAATAACATCAGTTCCGTCTTGCTAGGGTTAACTCCTAGGCCGCACCTGGCAGCCCAGACACTGAGTTTTCCCAAAGCAACCTCCAATAGCTCACTGAGCGTGGAGGGGAACAGTCCTGACACCATAAAAACCACGTCATCCGCATAAGCCACCACTTTGACCTCATTGCAATTTAGTGTATTAAGAAATTCATTCATGGCGATGAGCCAGAGTAGGGGGGAGATCACTCCTCCTTGCGGAGTACCCCTACTGACAAATCTCGTGAGTTGGCAGCCACCCAGGTCTGCCTCGATAATTCTGTTACTGAGCATTGAGACTATCCAGTTTCTCACCGGTGCTTGTACACCAAGGTTGGTAAGAGAATCAAAAATGGCCCTAGTATGAATATTGTTAAAAGTCCCTTCTATGTCTAAGAAGGCCGCAAGAGTGTATTGTTTAAAGTAGATTGATCTTTCAATAGTGGTAATAACCTTGTGTAGGGCGGTATCTGTGGATCTGCCCTTGAGGTATGCGTGTTGGGCGCTGGATATGTTAGCACCCTTTAGAACGTCCCTGACATGAATATCTAGTACACGCTCTAGGGTTTTCAGTGCGAATGATGTGAGGCTTATTGGTCTAAAATCCTTGGCTGATTCGTGACCTCTCCTCCCAGCTTTGGGTATAAATATTACCTTAACTCTTCTGCAGCTCCTTGGAGTGTAGTTAAGGCAGAGGCACTTAGTGAAGATGGAGAGTAGGATAGGTGCAACTACATCTTGTAGTTTCTGCAACATTATTGGAAGTATGCCGTCGGGACCTGGGTATTTGTATGGAGAGAAGCTGCTTAAGGCCCAGATAACCCTTTCCATTGAGATAAAGGAGCCAGTCGGAACCACCGCAGTTGCCTCGGGTGAATCTAAACTTAAGTTCTCATTGCAGTTGCTCCTGCAGCCGGGGAAGTGTGTGTTGAGTAAGTGTTCCAGGGATTCATTGGTAGATTCTGTCCACGTACCGTCTTCTTTCCGAATGAAAGATGCACTCGTGCTTTCTTTGGACAGAATTTTGCTTAGTCTTGCCGATTCTTTTATATTGTCGATCGATTGGGTGTATTCCTGCTAAGAATGCTTTTTCTTCGTCTCGAATTGCTTTCTTGTAGGTTTTGAGGATGTCTCTGTATGGTTGCCAAAGACACTGTCTATGACATGAGTTGAAAATTTTCCTAACCCTTTTCCTAAGGTCGGATAGATCTTTGCTCCACCACGGAGGAAGAGATTTCTTCTTGCCCCTGCTATTGGGACATGAGACTCTAAAGGCAACCTGCATGGTTTGCTCTAGGGCCTTCACGGAAGAGTCTAACTCCTCCGCAGTTGAGATTTGCTTGTAGGCTAAAGAACGGATTTTTGGGCGAGCCACTTTGGCAAATTTGGCCCAGTCAGTACGTTTGGGGTTACGAAATGGAAGAGGGGTTCCTGTTTCAAGATTCAAATAAAAGAGGATCAAGCTGTGATCCGAGAAGGAACTTTTGCTCGAAACTCTCCAATTGACTACTTTTAGAGACTCGTTTTCGGATAGAAGGGTAATATCCAAGACTTCACTCCAGCCTGTGAAGTTGTCAGTACTTGGAAAGGTGAAAGTAGGTGTATTTCCTTTATTGCATATGTTTAAATTAGAGTTAATTATGAAGTCGAATAAAAACTCACCTCTAGTGTTTATCTCAGAGCTGCCCCATAGTGTGTGTCTCGCATTGGCATCGCAGCCCAAAATTGTGGTGGTGTTGTCCAGCATTGCCGTAGCCACTAATCGCTTCACCTCGTCTGGAGGAGCTTCCCTGTCATGGCCCATATAGGCTGAGGCTATGAAAAGATTGTGTGCGCCCTCTAGTTTGATAACTGTCAGGTCTGAAGAGCTAAGGTTAGGGAGTAGAAATAAGTGTATGTGCTTTTTGGCTACAATGCAAATTCTTGGTTTACCTGCTGTTCTCTTGTAGTAGATGTTGTAGTGGTTGTTCTGGAACCCTTTTACTACTGAGTCTCTGACCCAGGGCTCCTGTATAATGCCCACGTCGATACCATCCTCCATCATGAGGAGGGCCAGATTATCAGCAGCACATCTGGCGTGCTGCAGGTTAACCTGTATTACCGATAGTGGCATTACGTGGCTGGTGGTTGTTGTGGCTGCTGCGTGGAAGGCACCGTCGGATCCTCGATTGTAAGGGAATCGAGGATATCATCGACGCTGACGACTTCTTCCGCAGACGGGTCTTTGAAGATCTTTAGTTTGGCACGACGGATGCCAAACCTAAGGGTGTTGCCCGCTTTCTCCAGAGCACCCAGGCACTCGTCTGAGATAAGCAGTAGGAAGGTCATGCTGTTACGCCGGGGGTCCTCAGTCTTGATGACAGCCCAGTCGTTCATGGGAATGTCTGGGTTGTGCAGTTGGAAGATTTCGATGAGCTTGTTTTTCTCAAGCTTCATCTTAGGCAACCAAATGCAAGCACGAGGTCTCCTCGGAATATCCTTAGCCGGGATTAGCTTAAGGCTTAAGCCGTCCCATGTGTCTCTGATCTTAGAGACGCACTCGCTTAGGAATTCTTTGGAGAACTGATCCTCGCATTTGATCACCCGGAATCCTCGCACTACATCCGCAGATTCGAAAGATGGAAGCGCACCACCCTTGTTGCCGAGAAGATGCTGTGAGGACTCAAATTGTTACACAATTTGGGTCTCACAAAGTATATAAGTGAATTGTTAACTGAATTTAAAATATGGAAAATGTTAACAACCAAAACATGAAATGTAAATTAAACTATCTTAATTAAATTTAAAGATTTATTATATATTATGAATAAGATGTATAGAAATTATTATATTATATTATATCTTATTAGGTAAAATATATAATATTAATGTTATAAATATTCTATTGGGGAAATAATAATGTATTGAATAACAAATAAGTAAACAAATAATAAATGCACACATACAAACATGCAGAGCCATGCACACAGTCACATATACACAGGCAGGGAAAACAAAACAAGTGAACACGGAACAGAAAGGCAACGGGAGAATATAAAGCAGTCGCGTTTGCTTAGCACAGGCAGTCTTGTCGCAGGCGCAGTAGCATGCACATGCTTTGAGACTGAGTAGTTAGTTCAATCGTAGTTATCTTAAGCGAAGGTGTCCTCACCCTTCGAACGTTGTTTACTTTAAGTCAGGCGTAGTTATCTTAAGCGAAGGTGTACTCACCCTTCGAACGTTGCTTACTCTAGGTTCAAAACGTAGTTATCTTAAGCGAAGGTGTACTCACCCTTCGAACGTTGTTTACTATAAGTCAGGCGTAGTTATCTTAAGCGTAGGTGTACTCACCCTTCGAACGTTGCTTACTCTAAGTTCAAAACGTAGTTATCTTAAGCGAAGGTGTACTCACCCTTCGAACGTTGCTTACTCTAAGTTCAAAACGTAGTTATCTTAAGCGAAGGTGTACTCACCCTTCGAACATAGTGTTTAATCTAAGTCAGGCGTAGTTATCTTAAGCGAAGGTGTCCTCACTCTTCGAAAGTTGCTTACTTTAAGTTCAAAACGTAGTTATCTTAAGCGAAGGTGTACTCACGCTTCGAACTTTGTTTACTCTAAGTTCAAAACGTAGTTATCTTAAGCGAAGGTGTCCTCACTCTTCGAACGTTGTTTACTCTAAGTCAGGCGTAGTTATCATAAGCGAAGGTGTACTCACCCTTCGAACATAGTTTTACTCTAAGCTCAGGCGTAGTTATCGTAAGCGAAGGTGTACTCACCCTTCGAACATAGTTTTACTCTAAGTTCAAAACGTAGTTATCTTAAGCGAAGGTGTACTCACCCTTCGAAATTTGTTTACTATAAGTTCAAAACGTAGTTATTTTAAGCGAAGGTGTACTCACCCTTCGAACATAGTTTTACTCTAAGCTCAGGCGTAGTTATCGTGAGCGAAGGTGTACTCACCCTTCGAACTTTGTTTACTATAAGTTCAAAACGTAGTTATCTTAAGCGAAGGTGTACTCACCCTTCGAACATAGTTTTACTCTAAGCTCAGGCGTAGTTATCTTAAGCGAGGGTACACTCACCCTTCGAACGTTGTTTACTCTAAGACAGGCGTAGTTATCGTAAGCGAAGGTGTCCTCACCCTTCGAACGTTGTTTACTCTAAAATCAAAACGTAGTTATCTTAAGCGAAGGTACCTCCACCCTTCGAACTTAGTTTTAATCTGAGTTCTATCATAGTCACTCACAGCGAGAGGGATCATAGCAAATAACGGAATAAATATGAATAAGCAAGGATTAATTAAATCACTTTAATTTATATAATGCTTAATAATTAATAATAACTAAGTAACGTACTCATTAAGCAATAAATAAAACAAATGAAAATAATAAAGAATTACACTACAGTTTAAAAGTAAAACTCTGGCTTTCTTATTTAAAACAACGGGATCATTGGTAAATAAATTATTTTGTAAGAACCCCTGGTTAACTCACTGAGCCTACCTCAGCAAAAATCAGTAACGAGCAAAAGGGTTCGTTACAAATGGCGCCCGAGCAGGGACTGTAAAGACGAAAAATAAATACAGAGAGAAAAACTAAGAGACAGAGAACAAAGCCAAAGCCAGTAAAGAAAGCTAAAGTCAGAGAAAAACATCAGCGTAACACAACACATGATTAAAATGGTCAGTTCCTCCTGGGTATACTTTTTACGGAAAGACGAGCTGCAAAGGTACGCAGAAGAATTTGGATTCGATAGCACAGGAACGGTGCAAGAAGCAAGGAAGAATTTTGCGACCTTCATTGCAGATCAAGGCCAGAGACCAGAGCTGCAACCACGCCTTGCAGAATTAGAGGCAAAACACGGGAGGTCCCCATCCCCGGCAAGAAATCCCGAGATACCGAAAATAAATGTGCCGGTAGCACACACAGGCGGTCAACAAGGTTTCAACCCCCCTACAATGTCATACGAGCAACCAGCAGCCGCGCACGCAGGATATACAGGATACGTAGAACACGCAGGAGCGCATCACATACCATATTCCACGGTAATAGACCAGGTCAGGAAGTGGTCTTTTAAATATGATGGCGGAAAAGAACCACTGGCCTTCATTGAAAGAGTAGAGGAGCTAGCCGAAGTATACGGGTTGAACAAGGACCTCTTACCCCGAACAATGCCCGAACTGTTGAAAGATAACGCGCTGAAATGGTTCCGGAACAATAATCGGCAGTGGCAAGAATGGAATGCATATAAGAGGGATTTCCTACGGTTCTTCCTGCCATCCAAATACTTCGAGCATCTGGAAGATGAGATCCGACAAAGGCACCAGCGGCAAAGAGAAAAATTCAAAGACTACCTCATCGAGCTGCAGAATTTAATGCGACATGCAGGTTTCTCAGAGCAAGGCAAACTAGAGCGCATATACCGCAACAGTCTCCACGACTATCAGCTTTATATAAAGCGAAAAGACTTCAGGGACCTCGAGGAGCTGATTAGTCTAGCCGAAGATTTTGAAAGTCTGCAAAAAGAAGCTCCGCCGACCAGACCAGCCATACCACGACAGCGAGAAGAGCATCACCGCAGAATTACGCAAGAAACCGAGTTTCCAATTAACCCACGGACGGCATGTCGACGTTGTGGACAGGATGGGCACTACAAATACGAATGCAGAAACCCCGCTATAACTTTCTGCTGGGAATGTGGAAAAAGAGGTACTTTGACAATAAACTGCTGCAGACAATCATCGGGAAACTACCAAGGGTACCGTCCAAGGCGAGTACAAACGGATACCCAGAACCAGCGTCCTCGCAATTAAACACTATCACGCAAAACGGGAACCACGTGGTCGCTACAGTCACGATAAGCAACCACACGACCAAGGCGACGATCGACACTGGGGCAACACGGAGTTTTATCAGCAGATCTCTAGCAAGTAAAATAAAGGAATCAAGCAAACTCGAAAACATATCGACACGCATACGATTGGCTGACGGGACCACGAAGGAGGTTACTCAGCAGCTCGTAGTAAACATAAAACTCGGAGGAAAGCAATGCAACATAGAATTAATCATCCTGCACGACGTGATCGACGACCTTATTCTAGGCATAGACTTTCTGGTCAAAATAGAAACAAGATTGCAGTGCGGAGACTACTCAATTATCCTCAAGGAAAACACGAACGATGGAGAAGAACAAGAAACGGCATGCTGTACGGTTGTACGAACAGAGGTAATCGGATCAAAAACGGGTGGTCCACAGAAAGCAACTGAGGTCATACGAACAGAAGTGGAATCAAGTACAGGTGATCCACAAGAAGCAGCAAGGAGGTTACTACGCACCAGTAAAATCGATTCAGGTCCAACGGACGAATCAAAAATCGAAAAGTTTGCAAAGGCAGAGCTGGGAAAATTCGAAGGTCTCAAAGGGGTGTTACATATCACCATGCACCGCAAGGGCAAGTTACACATAAAAGCAAGCGCTCTATCACAACAACCGCAAGAAATATTGCTTAGAAAGACAGATGCCTTAGCCAAGAATACTCCTGTCTGCAAATGGTTATCGAAGAGAGAAGCAGAAGTTCAGCAGAATCCTGAAAAGTATCCAAACTACTTCAAAGAAAATGGTGTACTATACCGCTATATACCGCCAAACAAAAAAACTGACGACTACGCACCGTGGAAAATGTGTGTACCAAGCTTCCAGCGAGAACAAGTAATAAAAGAAAATTACGATGATCCAACCGCAGGCCACATGGGCATCCGCAAGACCATCGCCAGAATAACAAGCCGACACTACTGGCCAGGCATGTTCAGAGACATAAGCCGGTATGTACGAAGGTGCTCTATATGTCAGCAATTTAAATCAAATTCATCGCAGCAGCACCTGCGTCATCAACTGCCATCGCAGCAGCATCTGCGTAACCAACTGCCACAGCAGCCGCCATTGAATAATCAACGGCCATCGCAGCAGCACCTGCGTCACCAACTGCCATCGCAGCCGCATCTGCGTAACAAACTGCCATCGCAGCAGCATCTGCGTAACCAACTGCCACAGCAGCCGCCACTGCATAACCAACGGCCATCGCAGCAGCACCTGCGTCACCAACTGCCATCGCAGCAGCACCTGCGTCATCAACTGCCATCGCAGCAGCATCTGCATAACCAACTGCCACAGCAGCCGCCACTGCATAATCAACGGCCATCGCAGCAGCACCTGCGTCACCAACTGCCATCGCAGCCGTATCTGCGTCACAAACTGCCATCGCAGCAGAATCTGTGTAACCAACTGCCACAACAGCCACCACTGCATAATCAACGGCCATCGCAGCAGCATCTGCGTAAACAACTGCCACAGCAGCCGCCACTGCATAATCTACGGCCATCGCAGCAGCACCTGCGTCACAAACTGCCATCGCAGCAGCACCTGCGTCACCAACTGCCATCGCAGCAGCACCTGCGTCACCAACTGCCATCGCAGCAACACCTGCGTCACCAACTGCCAGCGCAGTAGCAGCTGCGTCATCAAAAACAGCGCAGTAGCAGCTGCATCATCAAAAGCATCACAGCATCGCAGTAGCAGCTGCATCATCAAAAGCAGCACAGCAGCACAGTAGCAACTGCGTCATCAAAAGCAGCACAGCATCGCAGTAGCAGCAGCGTCACCAAAAGTAGCACAGCAACGCAGTAGCAGCTGCGTCATCAAAAGCATCACAGCATTGCAGTAGCAGCTGCGTCATCAAAAGCAGCACAGCAACGCAGTAGCAGCTGCGTCATCAAAAGCATCATAGCCACACTGTTAGAGCAACGTCAACAAAATCAGCAAGGCAGCACAGCAGCAGCTGCCTAATCAAAGCAGTGAAGTATCAGCTGCATTATCAGCAACATCAGGTGTCAACAGCGGCGTAACAGCATACATTATCCATAGCACCATCAATAAACGCAATTGACAGGGTCGTCAAACAGTTGCACAGTCTGAGCCAGAGTGCAGCGTTCGCAACCGCACCAACGAGACTGGCAGACCACCGCCACTGGATTCCGAAATCGAGGCTGCAGTAACGAGTACGACGAGGCGGCAGCGGCTTTCATTTCAAAGAGTAATCGAAGGCAGACGATACCGTGTTCGAATTGGCAAGAACGGACAAGTGATGGTCACCACTGACGGGGAAAGAAAAGGGGGGGTGTGAGGACTCAAATTGTTACACAATTTGGGTCTCACAAAGTATATAAGTGAATTGTTAACTGAATTTAAAATATGGAAAATGTTAACAACCAAAACATGAAATGTAAATTAAACTATCTTAATTAAATTTAAAGATTTATTATATATTATGAATAAGATGTATAGAAATTATTATATTATATTATATCTTATTAGGTAAAATATATAATATTAATGTTATAAATATTCTATTGGGGAAATAATAATGTATTGAATAACAAATAAGTAAACAAATAATAAATGCACACATACAAACATGCAGAGCCATGCACACAGTCACATATACACAGGCAGGGAAAACAAAACAAGTGAACACGGAACAGAAAGGCAACGGGAGAATATAAAGCAGTCGCGTTTGCTTAGCACAGGCAGTCTTGTCGCAGGCGCAGTAGCATGCACATGCTTTGAGACTGAGTAGTTAGTTCAATCGTAGTTATCTTAAGCGAAGGTGTCCTCACCCTTCGAACGTTGTTTACTTTAAGTCAGGCGTAGTTATCTTAAGCGAAGGTGTACTCACCCTTCGAACGTTGCTTACTCTAGGTTCAAAACGTAGTTATCTTAAGCGAAGGTGTACTCACCCTTCGAACGTTGTTTACTCTAAGTCAGGCGTAGTTATCTTAAGCGAAGGTGTACTCACCCTTCGAACGTTGCTTACTCTAAGTTCAAAACGTAGTTATCTTAAGCGAAGGTGTACTCACCCTTCGAACGTTGCTTACTCTAAGTTCAAAACGTAGTTATCTTAAGCGAAGGTGTACTCACCCTTCGAACATAGTGTTTAATCTAAGTCAGGCGTAGTTATCTTAAGCGAAGGTGTCCTCACTCTTCGAAAGTTGCTTACTTTAAGTTCAAAACGTAGTTATCTTAAGCGAAGGTGTACTCACCCTTCGAACTTTGTTTACTCTAAGTTCAAAACGTAGTTATCTTAAGCGAAGGTGTCCTCACTCTTCGAACGTTGTTTACTCTAAGTCAGGCGTAGTTATCATAAGCGAAGGTGTACTCACCCTTCGAACATAGTTTTACTCTAAGCTCAGGCGTAGTTATCGTAAGCGAAGGTGTACTCACCCTTCGAACATAGTTTTACTCTAAGTTCAAAACGTAGTTATCTTAAGCGAAGGTGTACTCACCCTTCGAAATTTGTTTACTATAAGTTCAAAACGTAGTTATTTTAAGCGAAGGTGTACTCACCCTTCGAACATAGTTTTACTCTAAGCTCAGGCGTAGTTATCGTGAGCGAAGGTGTACTCACCCTTCGAACTTTGTTTACTATAAGTTCAAAACGTAGTTATCTTAAGCGAAGGTGTACTCACCCTCCGAACATAGTTTTACTCTAAGCTCAGGCGTAGTTATCTTAAGCGAGGGTACACTCACCCTTCGAACGTTGTTTACTCTAAGACAGGCGTAGTTATCGTAAGCGAAGGTGTCCTCACCCTTCAAACGTTGTTTACTCTAAAATCAAAACGTAGTTATCTTAAGCGAAGGTACCTCCACCCTTCGAACTTAGTTTTAATCTGAGTTCTATCATAGTCACTCACTATGATAGAATAACGGAATAAATATGAATAAGCAAGGATTAATTAAATCACTTTAATTTATATAATGCTTAATAATTAATAATAACTAAGTAACGTACTCATTAAGCAATAAATAAAACAAATGAAAATAATAAAGAATTACACTACAGTTTAAAAGTAAAACTCTGGCTTTCTTATTTAAAACAACGGGATCATTGGTAAATAAATTATTTTGTAAGAACCCCTGGTTAACTCACTGAGCCTACCTCAGCAAAAATCAGTAACGAGCAAAAGGGTTTGTTACAATGCTCAATGACCATCTCGGACAACTTGGCTTCGATGTTTCCCCACTCTTCCGAAATCCGCTTGTGGCTGTTTGAGTTCGCGTCAATCAGCGCCACCTGTAGGTGATCTCTGGCCACCTCACTAAAGGCGCGCTGGCTGGTTGTCGGTTGCTCAGCCACGGTTGACTTGCCGCTGACCTTTGCCCTCTTCGAAACGTTGTCGATCGCATCTTGCGACCGATTTCGCTTTGAATTGGCTGCGTCAGCAGCCTGAGTATTTCAGGTACTTCAGGTACTCATCAATCGTAGCCTCGCATTTTTTTTTGTCTTCCACGTCGGGTATGGTATTTTGTGTTTGACTAGAAGGTCCAGGAGTACTATGGCTGGTACTCTCTGTGCCTTCAACGATAGTCTCCTGACTGGAGGCAAGCAGTTCATCTTATGTGCTATCCCCTAGCACTGCGGGTTGGTTTTCGGTTTTTGAGTTAGTTGTATTCATCTGGTTCTTACGCCCCCTTTGCCACCGGAGCAGCGCGGGAGGCTATGAGGTTAAAAAGGGAAAGAAAAAGTCGGCCATGGCGAGCCCCAATACCATGGTAGAGCCAGTGTTTCTCTCTGGTTCGGCCAGGTCAGAGAGGGGATACGCTAGAATACAGCACAGATTACCCTTGGCTGCAAACTTTAAACTCGGTGGGCGCCATCCCTCGACCCCGGAGTAAAGGGTGGGATAAGTTTTAGTTCATTGCCTCACAACAGCCCGTACGACATGGGTGACCCTATCAGGAACCAAGGCTCCATGGAGCCGAGGTTCCCGTCGTCATAGCCCGCTGTGCTGCAATTTAAGCCCCTACACCACGACAAGGTAGTTATCCCAAATTAGTAGAGGACCGGTCGAATACTATTTGTTATGTTAAATGTACGCAATCACCTCACTTGGAGCTTTTTGTGTGGCAATAATTTGCATAAGAAAATTTCAGTGAGAGAAAAAGATTATGTTTTACTTCATATGAAAACGAAATTTACCACACAAAAGAACGTTTTACAAAACAAAGCCATTTACATAAAAATTTTCTACATATTATAAGTGTGTTACTTTTTTCCAGTAACTATATCTTTACATTATTATTTGAGCAACATTATTATAAATTCAACTTTACAAATTTTAACTCCGAAATGATAAGATTTCAGAAATTAGAAGTTCCCGACTTACAAACAGCTTCTATTTTTCTGAGGTACTGTATTAACATAAATTTTTAAAATAGTTTTAATTATTAAAGTTCTGCTTTAAGTTTGTCTAGTTGAGCTAAATAACTATAAAAGTCTTTAAAATTTAATATTTATACTTTTTTGTAATTAATGATTTTGTTATTTTATTCCTTAAAAAGGTATAAGAAAAAACAAAAATATAAAAACATAAAAAATAAATATTAGCAATAATAAAAAATATTAACTAATTTATGGTTTTAGCTATCAAACATTTAGAATTTGTATTTAAATCATAAAAAAGTCAATATTTATAATTTAACTGAAAGCATCCGCATACGACATCCACGGTTCTTAGACTCAATTGTCCGCATCCGCATCCTCAAAGAAGGCCCTTTACAGATCGGCATCCGCAAAATGACATCCGTCGAATCCCTAGTTCTTTATTGATAAAATTGCTCAACTTGTTTTATTTGAATAAAAAAGTATAAGATTTTAATATGTGCATTAAAGTGGAACAAATTTTTGACCTCACCGGCTTAATATATTTTTGAAAACTACTCATCAAAACAAATTTTCCTGCATCCATGGTATTTTTCTGTGACGAAATTTTTGACTTTGCCCGAGGGTTTTTGTATTTCATTGTCATATTTTTTTCCACTGAAATCTATTTTTTTTTAGTCTGAAATCGAAAAATTTACTTTTAATTTTTAATGAAAACCTCTTAATTAAGGCATAACTACTAACTACATAATTACTTCCCTTTGATACCATGTACGCGCTAAGAGATTCTTGTGTTCAAAGTTCACTGATCATTCGCCAATATCTCCGCTCCTTCATGTCAGAGGTAAAATAGGCATGCAACAAAATTGTAAATCAGATAGTTATATTCAAAAATACCATTAACAGTTTTATCGTAAAAGCCACAATTTTATCGTAAAAGCCACAGTTTTTACGCTATGAGACTGATTATGTCTAAACAGTGCGAAGTATAGGTTTCTTACTATAAGCAGATTTTTTTAACTTTAACTAATAGTAGTTTATTAGCAGAATTTAAATGTATGTTTGTTATTTTCTCACTTCGAACATTGTTCTTCAAACAAGCGCATCATTTAATAACACGGTGTGTAATTTTTTAAATCATGGCAAAATAAACATATACGGACATCACTACGTGATAAAAGAAAAAAAAAGACCCCTGTATCCCAGTTTTGCCCAAAGTCCTCCAGGTTTTTTTTATGGGCCCCCAAAGATGTGGGGCCTCGGTGACGTTTTGCAAAAAAGTTATCATTTTCTCAAGCTCATATCTTGCAAACCGTTCGGAATTTTGATTTACTCTCTGAGGTAAAGTTGTAGCTCTTGTCATAAAAAACAAAAATTGTGAACATGTAAAATAAAAAAAACTTAGTCTTCAAGGTCAAAATCGCAAAAACTTTAAAAAATTTAATTTTTTTTTTACCTTTTTTCTCCTGTTCAGGAAAATTCAAGGAAATAATCAACTACAAAAATGAACCTAAGATCTCAATAAACATCTTTCTAGAACATATGAACTTCCTAAGAATGATTCTTAACACCGTTTAGGTAGCGCTTAGGTAGCCGCAAAGTGAAAAATTTCCAGAAAAGTTTTTAATCCCATTTGTTTTTTCTTTACTTCAACATTGAGATACTATAAAGCCTTCTCCCGTAAGTGAAAAGGCATGTCGCAGGTTTCATTGTTATACTATTACTGATTTTATTAATCTTAGTTCTTAGGTGGTATGGGTTGACATTTAGAGTTAGGGTTGTAACAAAGAGTAGTAGCATAGATATTTAGTAATAATGATTCAGTGTTGTAGGGATTAGTAGTCTCAGCGGGGATGGCACTACAATACTATGCTATCTATTACAAAAATTATAAAAAAAAATATTCGTATTATGTTTATATTGTTGTGTGCCCTGGACTTGCAAATTGCACTCTCTTAAGTTGTGGATCCAAATCGTCGTCCGAATCGTCCGAATCTGACTCTGATTCAGAACTTATGGTGTCCACAGGCACGTTACTTCCAGACTGCCCTCCATCATCAGCTTTTTCTTCTTCAGATACTTCATTAACAGGGTGATCTTGTGACTCCACGAACATACCTGAAATGAATTAGAAAAGAAATCAAAAAAGGAATGCAAAACAATGCATCAATAAAATTGATATTACCTCTGCAAGCAATGCGTTGAGTCTTTTGCCTTTGTACCGTTTTTCCATGGGCATTGTGGTTTGGTGAAACCGTTCTCCTTGCTCAACGGATTCGGTAGGGAGTTGTTTGATAAAATCGTCAAAATCAAAATGAAGAAAATGCAGCTTTAATGTCATCGATGTGCCGATTTTCTCAAAATAATACAGCTTTTCATTCATCAATTCTCTTGCTTCCAGTTCCGCGTCTCGATCCCCTCTCAAGACTCTGGTGCATACACGCTGAATGTAAATCCATGCCATTGAATGATTATAATCATGAAGCGATGATTCAAAGTTGCTCTTGAATAGTTTTCTAATGTCAGTGCCATTTAGAACGCCTGTTAAATGAAGACAAAAAATAAAGACAGAAAAGAAAACATTACCAAAGTGAAAATAGTACAATGAGGTGAACAAAAATTCGTTTTAAATTTACTACAATACCTTTTTTAATTTTGTCATGGCTACGCTTTGGGAAAACGCTTTTCAAATAGTCGAATGCGTTTGGACAATTTACAACGGCCACTTCGATTGAGTCAGAGGTGAGCGCCAATCCCCATTACAAAGAAAACAAAAGAATTTTGGAAAGCCGCCCTTATCGATGATCCCTTGCAAAATGTTGATGACCTTCAAATCACAGCAAATCTACCATTTATTTTCAAAGTATTTGATTTTTTCCATTATATCTTTCAATGTTTAATAGCTTTCTTTCATGTTAATACCCATTGCTAGCGGAATGGAAGGTTTTCGGTTCGACACATGCAACAACACTGCTTTCAAGCAAACAGAACCATCAATAAATAATCTCCACTCACTAGCGATGTAGTTCATTCCCATTTTTACCACCAAAGCTTTTACATCGTTGCAGTTAGCAAACGTATTGTCATCATTTAGAGTGTAGAGGCTCTGAAATTCAACTTGCCGTTTGCGGTACGCCGTAGAGTTCATATTACTATGTGTGAGTTTTCTTTGCTTTAAAAACGCTGTCAAAAATATGGCAAGTCGCTCGATAGTCCCAATATGTCCACAATGAAATCCATTTCCATTTGTGTTATTAGTTGTGGTCCATCTCTTCCCTATTGGGGCTCATAATCGGCATCAAATGCATCTTCATAAGTAACACCACTTGCTCTAGTCATTCCTGTACATTCTGAACTACGATCTGGAGTTGGCGGCCTTGGTGATACAAAATTTTCAGGTGCACGCACTGGTAGTGTGGCTGTTACAGTTGCTTTATAACTTTTGTTCCTCTCAGCATATCGATTTAGACCACATGTGTAATTTACGCATGCAACTGGTTTCATCATGATCACCTGGGAGATTAATCCAGTTTACCGGCTTACAATACTTCATACTATGTTTGTCTCCACTCAACCCTGCCATGAGATTGTTATAACATTGGCGACGCACTGTATTAGGTGTGTAATTTTCACCGGTCAAGTCTACTTCGTCGAAAAATAACTTATATGCTTTCTTGAATTGACTAGTTAAAAGATTCTTTTACTTTTGCAATGTTGTAGAACTTTTTTTTCTGATTTGATGTCCGCAAACGTAGCAAAATAAATCAATATTTTCACACTGCATATTGAAATTGTCAGTTGCTAACGTTGTGTGCGAATTATGCTGTAGCATTTGTAACGGGGCGAAGTTTTCGGAGCACTGACTGTCGTTGCAGGTTCAAAAAAAATTTAAAATATCAAAATTTTGTTAATGTGGAGCGGTGATACCATTTCTGTGAGGCGGCGGACCTGTGGATTAAATTTGAGGGCGCCGGATTATAGCGCCCCTGGTTATCGGTGACCAGTAATTATAAGGCCACCCACTCACAGAGGTGGCACTATCGCCCCGGTCCAGTGACCCGCGGACACGAGGTTGTCCACGGCTGCACGTGCTAGTTAGCCATCGCTAGCAGTTCGGTGAGATGCGGGGTGGGGTCTTGTGGCCGTCCACGCGTATCCTCGCCGTACAAATACTCACGTGCATAGGTCATCAGCACGTCAGTGATTCAAACAAAAAATAAAAAATTATTTCCTGTAAGAAAAATTAATCAAAATGAATGCCTGAAAAATAAAGAGAACGAAAGGTACATCGATTAGACACCCCTGGCCCATGATACAATGACCAGGTATTATAAATAGCGACTGCGCTGCCAAGCTGTGGGCATAAGATGTCAAAAACAAGTGATGTACACCGAAAAAAATTATAAGGGATTTTTTTTGTTTTTAAAGCAAGCATTTTGTCGTCATATTGTTCTCATTATGTTTTTAAGCTTCCAACTATTTTCAAAAAATATCGCGCGACTTATTATACAAATTTTCCCCCGCTTATTTCATTCATCTCAACATTACGTATATAAATTACTTTGGAAACATTTTTAGAAAAATATAGAAATTTTTAAAAACAGTTCTTATTTTCTAAATCACAATGCTATTTATACACTAAACTTATTTATTGTCAAAACTTCGATTTTACATCAATTTGGGATCATTTCAAGGACAAAAATTTTATATCACAAAAACATCTTCAAACGTAAAATTTTTTTAGTCCAAAAAGAGCTATATCTTTAAGGGATATGCATGGATTTTCAAAATTAATACTTCGTTGAATAGATACTTGCATTGCCTTTCTTTTGATATCCATAAAAATTACTTTTGTTGGAAAATTGAAAAAAAATCACATGTTTTTAAGGCCATTTTTTCTAACTTTGGACCCATATAATTTATGAACGACTAGAGAGCGGCCCTTAATTTTTTCACTATTACCTTTTTTAGCTCCAAAAACACATTTTGAAAAAATAAAAAATACCATTTTTGCTATAGGTTAAATGTTCCGAAAATTGTGCCGTTTTAAAAATTATTATTTCCCTTTTAAGAAAAATCCCTTTTTTAATTAAGAAAAACAACATCGTTAAATGTCATCACCTCATTTTGACAATATATGCCCACGCTGAACAGCTGTTTTAGCTCGATTAATACTACCTTCAACTCATTCTATCATGCCCTGGCCCAATCATCTAACAAATTACTCTTGGAGCTCAGGTGGAACGAGCTCGGCCCACACTTTTCCCAACCTTCCGTGAGGGTTCAGGGGCTTAATATAAAGAAAACCCTCCCAATAGCAATACCTTTCCCTCTCAATTGACCAAATAAAAGATTACGATTTATTTACCCATATTACAAAATATTTATTATTGGTAAAAGGTAAGTATTACTTTAGCTTACATTTTTCAGTGTAATAAAAGGAGGTATCACTTAAAGGTTTAAATATGATTCTAGTTGTATAGGGAATTAAGGGCAAGTACAAAAAGTTTTAAATTTAAGATTCTTGTTGTATGGTGTAATTAAAGTAACTATAAAAAGTTTTAAATTTAAGATTCTTGTTGTGGAGCGTAATACAAATTTTAAGTTTCGAAATATCAAAAAGTTTTTTATTTAGATCGGAGTTTGAGCTAATAGAAAGATTAATCCAATTTATAGTTCATTTATATTGTTTTTAAATAAATTGTATTAAGGTTTATATTAGTTTTGAATTAACTCAACTGTAATTTAATTTATTTTATATGCTACGATTTGTTTTAATTTAACTCCTTTTAATATATGCCCGATTATTTCGAAACCTTATTCCATTTTAGTGCTACCCGAGTTTATTTTATTATAGTTTTTGGTGCGTTTTCTTTTTCGATTTATGTTCGTTTATTTAAATGTAAGATTAGTACCGTTATATTTGAGTTTTATATATAGGGTAATTTTTATTTTTCGTTAGTTTTCGTAAAATATACTTTTAAATTTCATTTATATTAGGTTTAAACAAAGATTTTAAATTAAGTCAAACTATTTAAACATGTTTAAATTTTTGTTAAAATAGTTTTAAGCATGTTTAAATTTTAGTCAAACTAGTTTTAAGCTTATTCAATTCTTACTTAATAAATTTTCAAATATGTTTACGTTTAGTTTCACTTAGTTTTTAAATATATTTAAGTTCGGTTCAAACTAGTCTTAAATAGATTCATTTTTAGCTTATTTAGTTGTAGGTAGATTTAAGGAGTTTTAAATTTAAGATTAATTAGTTTAGATATATTAAATTTTATATAAATTTTAAAATTTTTTTTTTGCTTTACCGAGTGTCATTTAAATTTTACCTTTTTATTTAGTTGTTCCATAGGAAGGCCTACTAAATATAATACAAATAAAAATAAAACCTGTTGTCCCACTCGTTACATCCTCAACTGATGTTTGTGGTGTCCGTGGCTTGCTGCGATTGTTGTTGCTAGATACTGTTGTTGTTGTAAGCTGGGTTTGGTGACGTTGACGTGGTTGACGTGGCCGAAATGCCACGGGTGACTTTGGCGATGTTAACGTGGCCGATGTTAACTTGCCACGGGTGACTTTGACGTTGTTGACGTTGACGCTGGTTACGTGACCACTGGTTGAAACTGACGAAGTGTCACGGGTGACGTTGGCGATGTTAACGTGGCCAGCGGTGACGATTGCAACTTTGTCGATTGCTTGACGTGGCCGGTGTTAACGTGGCCAGCAGTTTAACGCTGTTACCTTGCCACGGTTGACTTTGACGTTGTTGACGTTGACGCTGGTTACGTGACCACTGGTTGATGCTGACGAAGTGCCACGGGTGACGTTGGCGATGTTAACGTGGCCAATGTTAACTTGCCACGGGTGACTTTGACGTTTACGCTGGTTAAGTGACGTGGTTGACGTGGCCGAAGTGCCACGGGTGACCTGACGCTGGTGACATTGACGTGGTTGACGTGGCCGAAGTTAACTTGCCACGGATGACTTTGACGTGGTTGACGTTGACAATTTTAACGCGACCAGCAGTTGACGCTGTTGACGTTAGCTTCGTTGTTAATAGTTTCTGATAGTGACCGTGGTCATAGCTGTCCATATAGCGCTGTGGCTGGCACGGCTAAAGTTAGGTGCACTGCCTTATCGGGCCCAGCGAACGGCTTTTCTGCTGATACGTCCACCACGACCGCTTAAGGGATATAATTTTCAATTTTTGCTGGCAAGTCCTAGGGAATTGCTAAGAATCCTTGCTGCATAGAATTATGCGTTTTTTATAATAGTTATTATAAAGGATTAGCTTTATTATACTCACTTGAGGTACGTGTGCCTCGCCCCAGTCGCAGTAAAAGAAAAGAACAATGGCCGGAAGTTTGCCAGCCATCGCTCTTTTCGCCATTTCACGCCATTTCGCCATGTCAGCTGTCACACTTGAAAATATGTCAGCTGTCACATAGAAATGCAAATGGCGACTGTCAAATTTAAAGCTGTCAAATTTAAAGCTGTCAGCTGTCAAATTACACCATGAAGCAATTACGCGTTAGGGCCGTTCACAATGCGGCGCATTTGGTATTACCTTGTGTATAATGAACCCGATACAAAGCGGTATGGCGTATTCTTCATACAGTAAATTTGTTCGTAAAAGCGGAAAATAAAAAATGCTTTTTGCGCCATTTTTTGCTCATTTTTTAAAGTTTGTTGCGATTTTGACCTTGAAGATGAAGTTTTTATTTTATATGTTCACAATTTTTGTCCTTTGCTACAAGAGGTTCAACTTTGCCTCAGAGAGTAAATCAAAATTCTGAACGGTTCGCAAGATATGAGCTTAAGAAAATGACACCGAGGCCCCACATCTTTGGGGGCCCATAAAAAAAACCTGGAGGACTTTGGGCAAAACTGGGAGACAGGGGTCTTTTTTTTGGTCTTTTATCAAGTAGTGGTGTCCGTATATGGTTATTTTTTCGTGTTGCACTGTGTAAATGTATATACAGTTTAAATTGCCTAGCTGTCTATTCGCTTAAGAGATTACGTATGTTAACAGTACAAAATCAATGTTCGGCTCCATTTTTTAGCGTTATTGTAAAAAATTTAGTTTTTAGCTGCCTCCCGCCTAAGGGCACATTTGCTTTAACATGTTCCAAAGGTCGTACAGGGTTTAAATCGAAAAGTAGACTAGATTAGAAACTATTTACAGTATAAAATAATGTTGGCCGCCTAAATCGATCAAATACCTCAATGAGCGCTGCAAAATTATTTTTTTCGCAATGTTTAACAGTATTTAAAATGTCCCAACGGTCGTACAGGGTTAAAATCAAATAGTAGACTTGAATAGAAACTATTTATCGTATTAATTAATTTTGGCTACCTAAATCGGTCAAATACCTCAATGTGCACTGCTTAACAAATTTGTTTGCAATGTTGAAAAGTGTTGAATATGTCCCAATATGCAGGGTTAAAATCAAATAACAGACTTGAAAAGAAAATATTTACCGAATAAATTAATTTTGGCTGCCTAAATCGGTCATATACCCCTGCGTGCGCTGCTAAACGAATTTTCTCAGAAACGTGACATAGGTAGATCGCTTTTTCGCCCCCTATACTGAAAATCCCTATACTGAAAATTTCATCAAAATTGTTTGGGCTGTTTTCCAGAACTCATTTACAAACAAACAAATTTTGCTCGTTTAAAAGTTTATCAAAAATTCGATAACTAGGAGCGTGAAATGTATGAGCTGGTCATATTAATTTTTTCCGCCTCAAAATTTCTTCTGAACACACCTACATTCTACCTGCCACCCTTCTGGGTGTCCGCATACAAACAACCATGTCACTAAAACCATGTCATACTAGAGGTGGGTAATAGCACAATTTTTTGTGTGCTGACTCACCAGCACATGTGCACCCTTGTGTGTCAGCACACTGTGCTAGCACAATTGTGCCACAATCGAACAAAGCACTTATAAAAGTGTCGATAACATATAGAGTGCTAACACCCTTTTCTATTGATTTGTTTACAATATTCACAGATTGCATATTGTCAATTATTGCAAATAAACCAAAGTAAAACCAAAAACAACTTTACTAAGCAAAAACTTAAAAAAATGTAAGTAATGCAGTGCACAGTAGCGATAACCAATGAGTATCAGTGAAGAAGCTTAGCACAACTCTTTGCTATTCATCCCAACACAGCACACAAAAGTATCTTGAAGCGCAAAAGGTCGTCAAAGCTCTGCTCTTTGCGTGCTATTTTGCCACTATGTGAGTCAACGTAGTGTGCTAGCACACATAGCACACTACAGAGAGTCAGCACAGTGCCATAGCACAGCACTGAGTGACCCACCTCTATGTCATACAAATCTATCGGTTTATGAGATTTTCATGCAAGCAAATCAACAGAACGAAGCTTAAAAAATCTAAGCTTCCAAAAAAAAAAATGCTGCTTAAAACATGACGAAATTCTTTTGTCGAATTTCCGTAGTAAAAAGAACACAACATTTGTTACTTGTGGTTGCGATCGTGACAACAAAATCTAAAAAACGAAATACTTAGTGTTTTCGTATAACACAAAACAATAGTTTTCTTTCTTACTTAATTTTCTGTTCGCTTTGGTAGGCTTTTCTGTTTGTAGCAAAGATCCAAACCTAAGCAGATAGTGAAACTGTTTGCTTTCGCAGCTAAGTACAGTTACTTTTTTCGTGCAGTTTATTTCCAACCCCTGGTTAAGAGATAAATAAAATATAGACTAAGACGTAATGACACATATTTTCAAGTTTTCACTTTCTAGCTCCGAAGGAGGGGGAGGGAGGGATGATCCTTATCCATAAAGTTTTATACTAGCCTTATCAAGGAGAATCACCACCCAAGGGATTTTTTTTTTTTTTATATAAATTCTTTATTTAACAATTGGTTTAAAATTCACATACAATTGCTTTTGTGCTCCAGTGCCAGAAGGCTATTAAGGAGCATGCCGGTCTGGCTTATCTATATAATTTGATTCCTAATTTAATTATAGTAATTATAGTAATTTCATAAAGTAAATTATAATAAACCTAAGTTATTTGCTAATGAGATCTACATTTCAGTTGTTTGGTTTTAATTCGCTATTTGAATAAATTCTTTTAGTTTTCTTTTAAATACTCCGATTGTACGTTCATTCTTGATCGTGTCCGGTATTTCATTGTAGGCTTTCGGTCCTGCGTGTAAGTATCGTTGCTTTGTCATTTCTCTGGTGCATCTCGCCACTACTAGGTTGCTTCTGTTTCTGGTGCTGAATCTGTGTGTGTGTTGATTTAATTGCATTGTGTTGTGGCTTAAATTATTAATATTCTTGTACACCTGCAACGTAAGTTGATATCGATATAGTTTGCTTATGGCCAGGACGTTTTTATATCTTTTTTGGTATAGCTGGTGGCTGGTATCTTGTTGGTAGTCTATGGATCGCCTTCATACATTTGTTTTGCATTCTTTGCAGTTTTTTTAGTTCGGCTGTGGTTTTGTAGGCCCAGCACATGGTCATATATGTCAGATGCGAATGGACCAATGACATGTATATTAGATGTTTTGTGTCCATGGTGAGTTTGTTTTTGAACTTGTGCAGCAGCCCCAGTCCGTAAGAAATTTTTTTTTGCGTGTTTTTTATGTGTTCGTTCCAACTTAATTTATTTGTTAGGGTCAGACCTAAAAACTTGACTTTTTCTTCTTCAATGACTTCAGTTTCATTTATCATGAATTTAAATTTTTCAACGTTATGCTGTGGCGATATTATCATGAATTGGGTTTTATCCTCATTCATTGCTATTTTATTAAAGCGAAAGTATTCTCTCAACATCGACACGTCGTACTCCAGCTTTGCTCTCAATACTAGCCTTGATATGCTTGGGTAGAACAACGCTATATCGTCGGCGTAGAGGAATAGTTTGCCATTAAGAGTAATATTTTTTATATCATTGATGGATATTAGGAAGAGGAGTGGGCCAAGTACACTTCCCTGCGGGACGCCACATACTACTTCCTCGGGTCTGCTTTTCACTTTTCCGTTGAATACTATTTGATGTCTCCCATTCAGGTAATTCTCCATTAGTGCCATACTTTTTCCGTGGAATCCTGCAAATTCGAGTTTTCTTTTCAAAATATCATGGCTAACGCATTCAAACGCCTTCTGGAGATCAATAAAAAATTAATGCTATACCTTGGGCACCTTGCATATAATTCATGCAGCTCTAAATATAAAAATATAGGTGTCCCTATTTCTTTGCACATCACTGTATATAGATTGGATTTAAAAATCTTTTTTTGGTGTTTATATAGCGTATAGTATTTATATATGGTATTTAATACCGAAGTGTTAAGCCAATCCGGAAACAGAAGTTGACGGAACAAGCGGGCTTAATATGTCAACTGAAGTAAGCCTCAAAAACATCACCAAAGATATAACTTCAAATGAGGAAGAAGCAATAAATGGCCTTCTTCCTAATAATGCCAAATTCTGCAGTCCGGAGACTTGGAAATCGATCAGAAAAATGTTGACATCGACGATCTTCACCAAGATGGCATACAGTATTTGGCTAGATTTATTGCTCGGAAGCTAAACATGCATGACTATGAAGAGGCATCCAATTCGACGTGGACCTGGGTTGATGAGGTCTCTATACCCAAGTAACATTGTTGGAGCAACTAGGTGCGAGTGAGTCCTAAAAGTGTTCTAGAGGTGTATAATATGCGGTTAAAGCTTTACCGCAGCTTTGTTTGCTGCTAGTTGCTTTTAATTTTAAAGAAAATGCTCTAAATATGATTTTTTACAATTTTGAGCTTTAATACTTTATACAGCTCTGTAAAGGATTTTATCAAATCTGCAAAAGAGCAGAACTCTAAAATTTACTACTTGCTCTGTAAAGGATCTTTTAAAGTAATAAAAATTACTATACAGCAGTTTTAAAACTCGTAGATTGAGTATAATATTTGCTTTAATGTGTATTTTTGTATTGCATTTTTAAAGCGAATAGATATAAAATACTGTAAATTAATGCAATAAATTTTTTGGGAATAACAAGTGACTAAAAAATCTGATAAAGAGCTTCTTTGAAAAAATGGCGATCTTATAACAAATAGAAAATCTTCGGAGTTGAAGCAAGCTAAATATTAGTGTTTACAATAATATTTAAAACGAAATTGATGATTTCTATGATACATATATTTAAGAATAAAGTACTTAAATCATTTTTAGTTGATCTTAAAGAATGTTAAAAATTTTCCAACTATTTTTAAATAATTAACACTTCTTAATTTTAATTATTTGTTAAGCCCGTTGTAGTTTTTCGAAGTACTACATTCACGTTTCCGATAAATTCAAAAGCACACCGAAATTCGCAGCAAATAACGAATACACGAACATGAGTCTGATATAATAATCACTTTATTATTTCTTTAATTTATTTGTCATTCTTATCATCACAAACACTTGTCAAATTTTATATATTTATTGAGTTTATTTTTAACACATACATACTTAAACGAATAATAAAAAAGAGCTTTGCAAGAGCTCTTATTTGGGTTTGACAGGGACTCTTTTAAAAGTTTACAGCTACTTCTACTCCTCATACGAAGTAAAAATAGTGCTTTTAAACTCAAGAAAGTAGCCTTATATATTCTCTGCAAGAGCTTTAGTAGCGCGACTAAAGCTATAGTTGAAGCTTGCTGCTATATAAGATAGCACTATATGTTCTGCAAGAATGAATATATGGCTAATATTGTTACTTGGGTACTTTAGGGAGCCTGAAGAAACCTTCGACACAATTTTAAGAGGATATTAAAAAATGAGAAGAAATTTTCAATGATGTAAACGGCGAGAAAATTTCGAGCATCACAAATTTTATGAATCAGTGAAGTCACACTTCTTTAAATGCCGTATGTATTTCCGCATAAAACATTTAAATCGTCGCATTTGGCAGCAAATTACTGAAAATAAGACTTTAAGTTCTTTACATTCCTTTCTGCAGTTCGACGAATAAAAATTTACTATCAGGCATGTTCTGCATTCCACTTCTGAGAGGAAGTGAAATTCAATCATAGTTGAATTCGATATAATGTGTTCAACATATCACTTTTTTCGTTTTGTATTTTATTTAATTTATTAATCTAATTAATTGTATTAACGAAATAAGTTATAAATAGAACACCAAATATGAATTTTAATTGATTTTTTTTCACTTCCACTCGGAAGTGGGATGCAGAACAAGCCTGTATAAGTAATTTTAATTAAATTTTGTATTTCACAATTTAAATGTTTTGAGTTTAAAATAACAATTTCCGATTTCTTTACGTTTCAGGATAAATTTCCAAATGGATAGATTTCTGAAGTGAAAAATTATGATGTCGATGCCTATACGCCATTCTACAGCTCCAGCACCTTCAAACTCTGCGGCACTCTCTGACAATGCTTCACAGACCAATGAAACACTCAGCAACTGCAAAAAAGTGCAACTAATGAAGCCTATAAAATCGAACAGGTAATTGTATATGTTGTTATACCACTCATATGACTTTAACATATTAATAATTATTGGTACTAAACAACAGCAAGCATTGATACTGAACAAAAGCAAAAATCAACTGTTTTTAAAATCATTATAAAATACAACTGATGCATATTGCATATTTTTCTTTTGATTAATAGATATTGTTATTATAACTTATATTGTAAGAAAAAATCATTTAAAAGTTTATGAATAACCATTGAAGTCCACTCCCACGAATTAAGCCTCAGCTTCGGTCTTAAGTTTGGCGATGTAGGCGGCCTTGTGCTCTGCAATCTTAGCCTTCCTTTGGGGGTTGGTAAGTTTCTTAGCATTCCACCGTTTCTTGGTAACTCCTGTCCGTTGTATTTCCTTCTGAGTAGGATCGGCACGAATTTGTTGACGAGCCTTTTTGTAAATTTCTTCAATTTCATCAGCACGGATTCCCATCCTGATGTAACGGCTGAATTAGCGTTTGAAGGCTTCTTCCTCAAGAGTGCGCACATAATGCGCAACATAAACATGTTGACCAAAGATACGAGAACTATGAACATCGGCTTGGTCTCTACAGAGTAGCCAGGGAAACGCTTGACGGAGTGTGGAATATTCAAACCACCATCGACAGCACCTTTCATGGCACCAAATACACAGGCACCAGTAGTGGTACGTGCTAAACCGTAATCCAAGTACCAACGGAATGCTCCTGGTCCATCATCGACAGGTTCAACATTGTATTCCTCAATGGTAACTTCAGAGCAACCAGCATAAGTCGAGCCTAAACCCAATCGTTGTTGAGCACACGACGTGCCACCAACAAGCCAGTGCAGTAGGAGGCAGCGTAGTTGGTGAGACCGACCTTAATGCCGTATTTGGGCAACTCATGCAAGTAGGCTGAAAAGAATAAGATGAATTAATTATGGAATTTATTACTTCGCAAACATTATTTACAACTTACATGAAATTTATTTATTTATTTTTCTTGCGTGACACAAAACATTTTCATATCAGCATATAATATGCGCTTGTGGACAGCATGTCAAAATATTTTGGCAAAAAATTTTTTATCTCCATTTTGCATCAGCTGCCATAGCACGCTCTCGTTTTGATTTTCTTTTGTTTGACATTCGTCATCCGCAGCTAAAGTTGTGCGGGTACTTGGTTAGTTATATTATGGTGTCACCTAAATTTCGCGATGCATCCACTATTTGATCTTGTGCCTAGATCGTAAAATTTTTTGTGTTTTTGCTTCTATAGTGGTCAAGAACTAATTCGTTATAAAGTTTAATGCGCAACTGTCATGAAATTTTCCGTAAATTTTCCAATCTCGATTGCCTTTTTTCAGCCGTTTCATTAAGTCTTGCCTGAGCTTTTAGTAAGCGAGTTTTCTTCTTTCGTGCTTGCGGCTCTTTATCAGTTTCAAAAGAAGAATTTTTTTTATGTTTGTTCGAGCATTTTCAAGGCGCCGTTTTCGTTGAGTTGATATTTTATTTGATTTTTTTTTATTTTGTTTATTCATGTTGTTCCCACGAGATCGGAAGAAATATTGGTCCACCCTCCCAGAGATTCCGAAATAGAAGGGTAAGGCATTTAATCAAATGGGGTGCGTCTAGTGCTCCGAGACTGGTATGTTAGCGAACGTGCATGCTTGCCTCCCCCTGCCATTCAGCTTCACAGCACGTACCCCACCTTGAGCTTGGGTAGTTGAGTACTCGCGACATGGTTTCCCCCATACCATCTAGACATCGGCGTAATTAAAAACCTTGCCTTGGGCTATAAAGATTTCACATGAATCTTTATAATTTCGCCAGAGCCTTGTTTGTTAATTAGCAGGATGCACCACGTGCAGGTAAGGTTGGCTTGGTTCCAAAAAGATGATGAATTGGAACCCTACATCCAATGAAACCCAAGTGAAATACAGCCCAGGCCTCTGCACAATATTTCTTAATTATTTAACAGATATATATTGGAAAAAATGTGTATTTAGGTAATTTGACATCGATAAGTTTTAGTGACGATAGCACGGCTCTGCCTTCAGACCCTCGCTAACATATGTAATGGAAAGTACTCAATTACTGTCCTGAGATTTACCATCAGTGCGTTCCCGTGCCTACATCCCGCCGCCATCATCAGATTATTATGAGTGTATCATAATATTGTGTAGTAAGCCTATATAACGGATCGTGGGCATATGTGGGATTTGATTTAATAAAAATAAACTAGAAAGTTTATTTTAATTAAAAATATTGGAGTTATGCGGTGATTTTTTATAAGCTTTTATTTAACTTGGGTGTAAAAGAATTTTTTCTACCAAATAACTACCAAAATTTCAGCTAAATCGAGCTGAAGATATAGGATTTTTATTTATTTGTGGGCTGTAAAAGGGGGTGTAGAACTATTTTTTCTGAACCATCCTCTACTTAAAGGAAATTAACTGCCAAAATTTAAGCTGAGTCAGACCCGTAGTTTTTGAGGTATAGCATTTGTATTGATTTGTGGGCGGTATAAGGGGGTTTGGCCAAATGCTTTTCATAAGCATTTTCATGGATTTGTGTGCGGTAAAAGGGGGAGTGGTAAAAGTTTTTTATTAATTATCTACCCGAAGTAAATTTACTGCCAGAATTTCAGCTGAATCGGCCTAGTAGTTTTAGAGATGTAGCAATTTTATTGATTTGTGGGTGGTAGGCGCCTGTTAGCGGTATTCACTTGCCTGTGCATTTAAGTACTTGTGCAGTTAGGTTTTCGTGAACACACTTGGCAAAAATTGTATGAATACTGACGTGATAAATATTGAACGTGTAGCATTCAACCGCGATCCATCAATCCATGAATTTGGATCGCGATCCAAGTATCACAATAAATATTGAACGTGTAACAGGCGCCGTAAAAGGGTGTGGCAAAATTTCATCATATTGCATTGTCACCGGACTAACATATGTATGCTAAATTTGAGCTTAATCGGAAACTAAAAAGTTGTCGAAAGATGGTTTGAAAGTTTTGACGGACATACATACATACGAACGAAGCAAGTTAAATAAAAGCTTATAAAAATATAGAAAAAATAGGAATTATGAGTTCTTTCAGACTCATATTGAAGCCTCTTAAGCAGGGTTAAGAATATTCACACACCTTCACTCACAATCATTTGCTTGAAGCAGTTAAGTTTAAAATTAATTTTGGTGTGCTAGTTGGATGAGATTTACCCTTAGTTGATAATTAACCTTGTCGTTGCTGTGTTCTATTTTGTTTTGTGAGTTAAAATAATTCAGACATACTATTTGTATTGCTTTTTATATAAATTTTCTTTTTGCAATACGATATAACATATAAATGTTCCAAACGATGCTATTCAAAATAGTTATTCTGAGGGAATTCCAAGTTCCGAATTTGTCCATGACGATGGGTCCGGATATTCAAATTCTCCCTGTAATATAATACATTAATTTTCTAAAATTTGGCAAAAGGATTGTACCGTTATGTGCTTATATTCGTGCCATAAGTGCCAGAGGATCCACCACCACATTAACGCACCAACCAATTCGGCACCAACTTTAGTGGTTTTAGAGTGAGGTGGGGGTGCCACTCGATAAGACACACTATCAAATAGTTCATGGTTAGAATTATATAATATTTTAACAGTTAAAAATGTACACATGACTTCCTCGCTTGGATTGCAATTCTGTGAGAACTTTGGGTTTTCTTATAAAATTGTTTGCAATTACGCGACTGAGAAGAACCACACGAGATAGCATAACGACTTTAATTTCTTTAATAAAACCTGTAAAATTTAGTTCTATTTATTGATCATTAATGTCATAAAATTTAATTTATAAAGGAATGGCAACGCAACACAGGATGCCTCAGATAATAGGCTATATAAATATTAGGTTCATAAGACCGTACTACATGTTGGACGGACCTGTCATGTAATCACATATGTGGTATCGTTGTGTGCTAAAAACCAAGTTGGATGTCCGAATAAAGATACATAATTTTGTCTTTTCGATCGGTGCATCCGACATCTACGATCGTCCCTGCAAGACACTCCTAACCTAAACTTTAACACACTCACAAAAAATTTTTAGTATTCACTAACACATATGCAAGGTATTTTGTTATTAAAATGGCGGTACAAAATAATTTTAGTTATTAAACCTATTATTTAATAGGCAGCAATCAACGAGTATATATCTATAATGCCGTGGTTATGCTAGCCAAACATGTTCGGTGTTCATTTTTGTTAGTTTGTTCTCTTCGCTGAAATGTTTGTTTGGTGCTTATGCTATGATTGGTGGCACAGTTGCATTATATGTAATAGTATGTCAAAACACAAAAAAGCACAACCCTAATTTGCACTTTTGTACTTAAACTTAACGAATTAAAATATACGAACTGATATTACTTACACTGAATTTTTTTTTTAATATCTTAAACAAAATGGTTTGCACATATCTGACATGCTAGCTCGCTGTTTATGTTAAGGGTTACTTGAAGACACAATCAACTTCACTTTTTAGTACTTTTACCTACTTTTTTGATGCTATTATACAAAATGACTACAGCCAACACTGGAAAGTTCGGCATGTTTGGCGTTTCAATCAGCAATCAAAATGTTCGGTCCGAGAGCGAGAAAATGAATATGAGAAAAAGTTAATTTCTTCATTTTATACGTGAAACAATAACAACAAAAAATGTTCGGCAATCATGTTTAGCTAGCATAACAACGGCATAAGAGATTTCACTCGTCGCTCGTTGTTTTTTACTCGCCGATATTAGCCATCCATCGACAGAATAGGGTATTTTGATGGGACATTTATTTTATACCCCTTTGTAAGCGAGTTTGCTTACATTTTGTTTTCTATATTTTGATCATTTTGGCTGCGTGCACAAGGGAGCAAAAAGATCGGTATTTTTTAATGTGCTTGCCTGTTTCTTCTTATTTGCTGCTGCAGACAAGGATTTTTAGATATTTCATTAGCTGAATAGAAAGACAGAATTCTGATTCGGCTAATGTAATAATTATTGGATAATAAAAAAATGTAGCAATAAATAGAATTGCTCTAGCAGTATTTAATAAATTTAAAATAAAACAAAGAAATATTGTAGATTTAATTAATGAGAATAAAAGTTATATTTGATAGAAATTTTACAGGTTATTATATATAAGTATGTGTGTTTTTTTCTTTCATCTTCTTTAGTTTGTTTCTAGCTGGACATTTTCCTTGTAGCAATATTTTGCTTTGGTTACTCTGGATACTCAACCATAATTTTTAGATACTTCATTAGATCAATAAAAAGATGAAATTCTGATGATTCGGCTAATGAAATAATTATTAGTCAGGACTTGAAAAAAAGTTTTTTTACAAAAATGCTTTTAATAAATAAAATTAACTTAAATTAACAAAATACAAAATATTTGAATTAACCAAATTTCTTCAAAAGCAAAGAAGAATTTATTGTATAAAGATATTCTCCGACAGACGTTGTCCTGCCACCGCTTTACTGCCATATATGAATTTTCATGCTAATCGGAAAAAAAAAATTTTGTTTTCACCATTTTCAGTATAGTTGCCGAACGTATCTATAAGCTATATTACAAAATTTTAGTCTAATACAACCAAAACCGTCCAAATTATGACATATTTGTTGATTTGTAGGCGGTAAAAGAGGGTGTGGTAAAATATTTTTCCCTTAAACCATCTAGAACTCAAAACAAATCGAGTGCCAAAATTTGAGCTTAATTTACTTTATACCTATCGTTTTAATATTTTAACTGTATTAAAATGTAGAACTAATTTTAATAAAAAAATTTACGAATTTCGTTATCAATTTTTACTAACACTTTTTACAAATTTTACAAAATTTAATACTTTTTAATACTTGTATTAAAATTTATTCCAAGATTTCTAACCATGAAGGTAGTGTATTATTTTAAAAAATTAAGAAAAATAAAAATAAATAGGATATATGTATATTAGACTGTCCCACTTTTTCAACGTTTTTTGAAAAGTCCCCCGGACACGTTGATTTCTGATTCTACATAGTCTGATTCTAAATAGTCACGCAAAGGCTTTTTGGCTAAAAAAAATTATATTTTCGAAAAAACAAGAAATGTTTTCTTCAGTATTTTTCATATCACTATGAAACTAATTAAACAATTTTTATTAATTTATACTTATTTAAAAGCTAATAAAATTTTCCATCTATTTAATTTTTTTCGAAATTTGATAACTTCAACTCACATTACCCCGCTTTACAAGAGCATAAGGAAGAAGTTTTTAATTATGTAAATTTCGTATTTTGAAGAATTTTACAGCAAAATTTTTCATGTATAATTTGAAGATATATAATATGGTATTTTTATTAAAAAAAAAACACAACTGCACAGTGAGTTTTTTCGAAAAAAATGCAATTTTATTTTTATTAAACGTAGCTACATAAGTATTTATGTAAATAACCATACGAAACAAAATTATACGACATTAGTTTAAGTTGCGAACTTCTTCTTATTGTACGACTTCTGCTGTCAGGATGATTTTTATTGTAATGTTCATAACCATACGAAACAAAATTATACGACATTAGTTTAAGTTGCGAACTTCTTCTTATTGTACGACTTCTGCTGTCAGGATGATTTTTATTGTAATGTTCAATTATTTGGATAACACAATTTTGCTGTCCTGGATCCATTGTCCACGTATTATTTACCATATTTAGAAGTCATATCATTCTTTCTGCTGGATCATTTAAAATTGTTACATTTTTAAAAATTATGTTATTTACAAAAAATTTTTATTCGTACTCCACAAGGAAGGATGCATCTTAATAAGTTGCTTACAAGAAAAAATATTGAAATACTGTATATTATAGTTAAGCCAGCGAAGGTGTCAAAAGCCAACTCATAGCAGAAAAGCTGTATAACAACAAAAAAATAACATTAAAATGCAAAACAGTGCATCGTAATACTGAGAACATACTAGGGCTATTCACAATCCAGTGCATATGGTCTTGCACCATATCATTTGCAAAATGGTGAAATATATATTTACTCTACACTCAATAATTTCTTGTTTTTTCGAAAATATAATTTTTTTAGCCAAAAAGCCTTTGTGTGACTATTTAGAATCAGACTATGTAGAATCAGAAATCAACGTGTCCCGGGGACTTTTCAAAAAACGTTGAAAAAGTGGGACAGTCTAATATACATATATTCTATTTATTTTTATTTTTCTTAATTTTTTAAAATAATACACTACCTTCATGGTTAGAAATCTTGGAATAAATTTTAATACAAGTATTAAAAAGTATTAAATTTTGTAAAATTTGTAAAAAGTGTTAGTAAAAATTGATTACGAAATTCGTAAATTTTTTATTAAAATTAGTTCTACATTTTAATACAGTTAAAATACTAAAACGATAGGTATAAAGTAAATTAAGCTCAAATTTTGGCACTCGATTTGTTTTGAGTTCTAGATGGTTTAAGGGAAAAATATTTTACCACACCCTCTTTTACCGCCTACAAATCAATAAAAATGTCATATTTTGGACGGTTTTGGTTGTATTAGACTAACATTTTGTAATATAGCTTATATAGATACGTTCGGCAACTATACTGAAAATGGTGAAAACAAAATGTTTTTTTTCCGATTAGCATGAAAATTCATATATGGCAGTAAAGCGGTGGCAGGACAATGTCTGTCGGAGAATATCTTTATACAATAAATTCTTCTTTGATTTTGAAGAAATTTGGTTAATTCAAATATTTTGTTAATTTAAGTTAATTTTATTTATTAAAAGCATTTTTGTTAAAAAATTTTTTTTCAAGTCCTGACTAATAATTATTTCATTAGCCGAATCATCAGAATTTCATCTTTTTATTGATCTAATGAAGTATCTAAAAATTATGGTTGAGTATCCAGAGTAACCAAAGCAAAATATTGCTACAAGGAAAATGTCCAGCTAGAAACAAACTAAAGAAGATGAAAGAAAAAAACACCCATACATATATATTATAATAACCTGTAAAATTTGTATCAAATATAACTTTTATTCTCATTTATTAAATCTACAATATTTCTTTGTTTTATTTTAAATTTATTAAATACTGCTAGAGCAATTCTATTTATTGCTACATTTTTTTATTATCCAATAATTATTACATTAGCCGAATCAGAATTCTGTCTTTCTGTTAAGCTAATGAAATATCTAAAAATCCTTGTCTGCAGCAGCAAATAAGAAGAAACAGGCAAGCACATTAAAAAATACCGATCTTTTTGCTCCCTTGTGCACGCAGCCAAAATGATCAAAATATAGAAAACAAAATGTAAACAAACTCGCACTTTTGAAGGGGTATAAAATAAATGTCCCATCAAAATACCCTATCCTGTCGATGGATGGCTAATATCGGCGAGTAAAAAACAACGAGCGACGAGTGAAATCTCTTAGAGATATATACTCGTTGCAGCAATTCAGTTGTATATCCTTGATTTTTGTTATTGGAATGGTAGACAGAGACAAATGATTTTCGTTGTGTTCTAGCTGTCTTTGTCTTGTTCTTTCTTATGAGAAAAATAAATTTGATGTACACACAATTTAGAAAATTTTTAAAAGAACGATTAAAGGTCTCTGCCCACTTGCGGCACGTAACGAAACGACACGAAACTACAAAATATAACTACCCTGTGTTCTTATGGACACATGCTCACTAGCCGGCGTCGAAACGGCGACGACTGTTGACGCCGACGGAAAAGCCGGTGGTGATCGTTTCAAAGAATTCTGACCGGCATTCCGTTTGCTTTGTTGTCAAAAATTTAGTGGAAAAAAATGGATGCTGAAAAATTAATTCAACTTGTTTTCAACAATGTTGAATTATATAATATGAGCCACAAGAACTATAGCAACACCATTTTAAAAAATCAATTGTGGAATGACATTGGGAAAGAATTACAAACGAGTGGTAAATATCATGGCTAATATTTTTTTGTTTTTTGCAAAATTAAAAATGTTCTTATTTTAGGAAGTGAATGTAAAAAATGCTGGGTCGGTCTTCGCGATACCTATAGGAGAGTGATTAAAAGAAGGAGGGAGGTCAGGAGTGGGCAGGCTGCTATAAGGCAGAAAGCTTGGAAGTACGAGCAGCATCTATCGTTTTTGGAACCTCACATGCAGGAGAGGGAAACGAAGAGCTCATTAAACGCAACTTTAACTCCTGATAACCCGGAAGAAATGGACGACAGTTTTGAAACACCAGACAAGGCCCAACGGGTAGCAGAAACTCTGTCCACCCCTCCTGCTTTTTCCCGGAAAAAAAGGACTCCTGAAACTGCTTCGGGAGCCTTGATGCAGTATTTGCTCAAAGAACAGCAGCAGCCAAAAGAAGTGAGTGGCATGAGGTCCTTCCTCATGAGCGTGGCGGATACTGCTGAGAAGTTCTCGGTACTTAATCAGCACAAAGTGAAATCTAGAATATTCAGCATTATTTCCGAGGTCGAATTTGAGAAATTGAGCAACAGACCTATTAACGCCATGCACCAATTCGCTGCTGAAACCATCTCTTCTAATTCAACTACATCGTCGCAAGATGATTTTATGGACTTAGCTCCAATTTATGTACAGGAGTATTCTAACGATACTGAAGACCTAACGGAAGAAATTGTGGAAACCACCGATGGATTACACCAAAATCGCTGTTCTGCTGGAAGCTATTTTGTAAATTTTAAGTAACGCAATTAATTATTGGTAAAAAAATAAGCTTATTATTTCAATTTTATTTTCAATATTTAGGCCCGGTCTCACAATCAATACTTAAGTTGAACTTAAGTATGACTGATGAAAAGCATTTTCAGAGCTTATACTTTATTTTGACTTAAGTAATGATTGTGAAACCGGGCATTACTTTTTAATATGGTCAGAATACTCGTGTACATAAATTGGAGCTAATTATAATGCTGAATATACGAGATTTAACTTTGTGCTGATCAAGTTCCGAGAACTTCTTATAAAAAATTTTTCTCAAAAGTTACAAAACTGTCCACTATTTCTTCCAAACTGCATGTCAGGTTCCAAAAACAGCATATGCTGCTCGTATTTCCAAATTTTCTTCTACTCATTTTTTCACCAATAATTAATTCATAATTTTTCATAAAATACTATATTTCATTTTCTTTTTTCTAGTCATTGAAGTTAAAGTTTTAAAATAATTTAATTTGCCAATAATGTAATCTATGTATTTATTTTAAAAATGTATGTAAATAAATTTCTTTTTAATTGATTAAAGTTTAAGTTTTTATTACAACCTAGCTGGTATACCCGGTGTTACTCGAGAGTCATTTATATAAACATTTTAATATACACTTTTCTATTAAATGTTTTTTTTTAAATTCTGGAATAATGAAAAACATGTTGAATTTTATTTTTAAGCTTATAAATTGGATTTATATTTGGATAACACAATTTTGCTGTCCTGGATCCATTGTCCACGTATTATTTACCATATTTAGAAGTCATATCATTCTTTCTGCTGGATCATTTAAAATTGTTACATTTTTAAAAATTATGTTATTTACAAAAAATTTTTATTCGTACTCCACAAGGAAGGATGCATCTTAATAAGTTGCTTACAAGAAAAAATATTGAAATACTGTATATTATAGTTAAGCCAGCGAAGGTGTCAAAAGCCAAGTCATAGCAGAAAAGCTGTATAACAACAAAAAAATAACATTAAAATTCAAAACAGTGCATCGTAATACTGAGAACATACTAGGGCTATTCACAATCCAGTGCATATGGTCTTGCAACATATCATTTGCAAAATGGTGAAATATATATTTACTCTACACTCAATAATTTCTTGTTTTTTCGAAAATATAATTTTTTTAGCCAAAAAGCCTTTGTGTGACTATTTAGAATCAGACTATGTAGAATCAGAAATCAACGTGTCCCGGGGACTTTTCAAAAAACGTTGAAAAAGTGGGACAGTCTAATATACATATATTCCATTTATTTCTATTTTTCTTAATTTTTTAAAATAATACACTACCTTCATGGTTAGAAATCTTGGAATAAATTTTAATACAAGTATTAAAAAGTATTAAATTTTGTAAGATTTGTAAAAAGTGTTAGTAAAAATTGATTACGAAATTCGTAAATTTTTTATTAAAATTAGTTCTACATTTTAATACAGTTAAAATACTAAAACGATAGGTATAAAGTAAATTAAGCTCAAATTTTGGCACTCGATTTGTTTTGAGTTCTAGATGGTTTAAGGGAAAAATATTTTACCACACCCTCTTTTACCGCCTACAAATCAACAAAAATGTCATATTTTGGACGGTTTTGGTTGTATTAGACTAACATTTTGTAATATAGCTTATATAGATACGTTCGGCAACTATACTGAAAATGGTGAAAACAAAATGTTTTTTTTCCGATTAGCATGAAAATTCATATATGGCAGTAAAGCGGTGGCAGGACAATGTCTGTCGGAGAATATCTTTATACAATAAATTCTTCTTTGATTTTGAAGAAATTTGGTTAATTCAAATATTTTGTTAATTTAAGTTAATTTTATTTATTAAAAGCATTTTTGTTAAAAAATTTTTTTTCAAGTCCTGACTAATAATTATTTCATTAGCCGAATCATCAGAATTTCATCTTTTTATTGATCTAATGAAGTATCTAAAAATTATGGTTGAGTATCCAGAGTAACCAAAGCAAAATATTGCTACAAGGAAAATGTCCAGCTAGAAACAAACTAAAGAAGATGAAAGAAAAAAACACCCATACATATATATTATAATAACCTGTAAAATTTGTATCAAATATAACTTTTATTCTCATTTATTAAATCTACAATATTTCTTTGTTTTATTTTAAATTTATTAAATACTGCTAGAGCAATTCTATTTATTGCTACATTTTTTTATTATCCAATAATTATTACATTAGCCGAATCAGAATTCTGTCTTTCTATTAAGCTAATGAAATATCTAAAAATCCTTGTCTGCAGCAGCAAATAAGAAGAAACAGGCAAGCACATTAAAAAATACCGATCTTTTTGCTCCCTTGTGCACGCAGCCAAAATGATCAAAATATAGAAAACAAAATGTAAACAAACTCGCACTTTTGAAGGGGTATAAAATAAATGTCCCATCAAAATACCCTATCCTGTCGATGGATGGCTAATATCGGCGAGTAAAAAACAACGAGCGACGAGTGAAATCTCTTAGAGATATATACTCGTTGCAGCAATTCAGTTATATATCCCTGATTTTTGTTATTGGAATGGTAGACAGAGACAAATGATTTTCGTTGTGTTCTAGCTGTCTTTGTCTTGTTCTTTCTTATGAGAAAAATAAATTTGATGTACACACAATTTAGAAAATTTTTAAAAGAACGATTAAAGGTCTCTGCCCACTTGCGGCACGTAACGAAACGACACGAAACTACAAAATATAACTACCCTGTGTTCTTATGGACACATGCTCACTAGCCGGCGTCGAAACGGCGACGACTGTTGACGCCGACGGAAAAGCCGGTGGTGATCGTTTCAAAGAATTCTGACCGGCATTCCGTTTGCTTTGTTGTCAAAAATTTAGTGGAAAAAAATGGATGCTGAAAAATTAATTCAACTTGTTTTCAACAATGTTGAATTATATAATATGAGCCACAAGAACTATAGCAACACCATTTTAAAAAATCAATTGTGGAATGACATTGGGAAAGAATTACAAACGAGTGGTAAATATCATGGCTAATATTTTGTTGTTTTTTGCAAAATTAAAAATGTTCTTATTTTAGGAAGTGAATGTAAAAAATGCTGGGTCGGTCTTCGCGATACCTATAGGAGAGTGATTAAAAGAAGGAGGGAGGTCAGGAGTGGGCAGGCTGCTATAAGGCAGAAAGTTTGGAAGTACGAGCAGCATCTATCGTTTTTGGAACCTCACATGCAGGAGAGGGAAACGAAGAGCTCGTTAAACGCAACTTTAACTCCTGATAACCCGGAAGAAATGGACGACAGTTTTGAAACACCAGACAAGGCCCAACGGGTAGCAGAAACTCTGTCCACCCCTCCTGCTTTTTCCCGGAAAAAAAGGACTCCTGAAACTGCTTCGGGAGCCTTGATGCAGTATTTGCTCAAAGAACAGCAGCAGCCAAAAGAAGTGAGTGGCATGAGGTCCTTCCTCATGAGCGTGGCGGATACTGCTGAGAAGTTCTCGGTACTTAATCAGCACAAAGTGAAATCTAGAATATTCAGCATTATTTCCGAGGTCGAATTTGAGAAATTGAGCAACAGACCTATTAACGCCATGCACCAATTCGCTGCTGAAACCATCTCTTCTAATTCAACTACATCGTCGCAAGATGATTTTATGGACTTAGCTCCAATTTATGTACAGGAGTATTCTAACGATACTGAAGACCTAACGGAAGAAATTGTGGAAACCACCGATGGATTACACCAAAATCGCTGTTCTGCTGGAAGCTATTTTGTAAATTTTAAGTAACGCAATTAATTATTGGTAAAAAAATAAGCTTATTATTTCAATTTTATTTTCAATATTTAGGCCCGGTCTCACAATCAATACTTAAGTTGAACTTAAGTATGACTGATGAAAAGCATTTTCAGAGCTTATACTTTATTTTGACTTAAGTAATGATTGTGAAACCGGGCATTACTTTTTAATATGGTCAGAATACTCGTGTACATAAATTGGAGCTAATTATAATGCTGAATATACGAGATTTAACTTTGTGCTGATCAAGTTCCGAGAACTTCTTATAAAAAATTTTTCTCAAAAGTTACAAAACTGTCCACTATTTCTTCCAAACTGCATGTCAGGTTCCAAAAACAGCATATGCTGCTCGTATTTCCAAATTTTCTTCTACTCATTTTTTCACCAATAATTAATTCATAATTTTTCATAAAATACTATATTTCATTTTCTTTTTTCTAGTCATTGAAGTTAAAGTTTTAAAATAATTTAATTTGCCAATAATGTAATCTATGTATTTATTTTAAAAATGTATGTAAATAAATTTCTTTTTAATTGATTAAAGTTTAAGTTTTTATTACAACCTAGCTGGTATACCCGGTGTTACTCGAGAGTCATTTATATAAACATTTTAATATACACTTTTCTATTAAATGTTTTTTTTTAAATTCTGGAATAATGAAAAACATGTTGAATTTTATTTTTAAGCTTATAAATTGGATTTATATTTGGATAACACAATTTTGCTGTCCTGGATCCATTGTCCACGTATTATTTACCATATTTAGAAGTCATATCATTCTTTCTGCTGGATCATTTAAAATTGTTACATTTTTAAAAATTATGTTATTTACAAAAAATTTTTATTCGTACTCCACAAGGAAGGATGCATCTTAATAAGTTGCTTACAAGAAAAAATATTGAAATACTGTATATTATAGTTAAGCCAGCGAAGGTGTCAAAAGCCAAGTCATAGCAGAAAAGCTGTATAACAACAAAAAAATAACATTAAAATTCAAAACAGTGCATCGTAATACTGAGAACATACTAGGGCTATTCACAATCCAGTGCATATGGTCTTGCAACATATCATTTGCAAAATGGTGAAATATATATTTACTCTACACTCAATAATTTCTTGTTTTTTCGAAAATATAATTTTTTTAGCCAAAAAGCCTTTGTGTGACTATTTAGAATCAGACTATGTAGAATCAGAAATCAACGTGTCCCGGGGACTTTTCAAAAAACGTTGAAAAAGTGGGACAGTCTAATATACATATATTCTATTTATTTCTATTTTTCTTAATTTTTTAAAATAATACACTACCTTCATGGTTAGAAATCTTGGAATAAATTTTAATACAAGTATTAAAAAGTATTAAATTTTGTAAGATTTGTAAAAAGTGTTAGTAAAAATTGATTACGAAATTCGTAAATTTTTTATTAAAATTAGTTCTACATTTTAATACAGTTAAAATACTAAAACGATAGGTATAAAGTAAATTAAGCTCAAATTTTGGCACTCGATTTGTTTTGAGTTCTAGATGGTTTAAGGGAAAAATATTTTACCACACCCTCTTTTACCGCCTACAAATCAACAAAAATGTCATATTTTGGACGGTTTTGGTTGTATTAGACTAACATTTTGTAATATAGCTTATATAGATACGTTCGGCAACTATACTGAAAATGGTGAAAACAAAATGTTTTTTTTCCGATTAGCATGAAAATTCATATATGGCAGTAAAGCGGTGGCAGGACAATGTCTGTCGGAGAATATCTTTATACAATAAATTCTTCTTTGATTTTGAAGAAATTTGGTTAATTCAAATATTTTGTTAATTTAAGTTAATTTTATTTATTAAAAGCATTTTTGTTAAAAAATTTTTTTTCAAGTCCTGACTAATAATTATTTCATTAGCCGAATCATCAGAATTTCATCTTTTTATTGATCTAATGAAGTATCTAAAAATTATGGTTGAGTATCCAGAGTAACCAAAGCAAAATATTGCTACAAGGAAAATGTCCAGCTAGAAACAAACTAAAGAAGATGAAAGAAAAAAACACCCATACATATATATTATAATAACCTGTAAAATTTGTATCAAATATAACTTTTATTCTCATTTATTAAATCTACAATATTTCTTTGTTTTATTTTAAATTTATTAAATACTGCTAGAGCAATTCTATTTATTGCTACATTTTTTTATTATCCAATAATTATTACATTAGCCGAATCAGAATTCTGTCTTTCTATTAAGCTAATGAAATATCTAAAAATCCTTGTCTGCAGCAGCAAATAAGAAGAAACAGGCAAGCACATTAAAAAATACCGATCTTTTTGCTCCCTTGTGCACGCAGCCAAAATGATCAAAATATAGAAAACAAAATGTAAACAAACTCGCACTTTTGAAGGGGTATAAAATAAATGTCCCATCAAAATACCCTATCCTGTCGATGGATGGCTAATATCGGCGAGTAAAAAACAACGAGCGACGAGTGAAATCTCTTAGAGATATATACTCGTTGCAGCAATTCAGTTGTATATCCCTGATTTTTGTTATTGGAATGGTAGACAGAGACAAATGATTTTCGTTGTGTTCTAGCTGTCTTTGTCTTGTTCTTTCTTATGAGAAAAATAAATTTGATGTACACACAATTTAGAAAATTTTTAAAAGAACGATTAAAGGTCTCTGCCCACTTGCGGCACGTAACGAAACGACACGAAACTACAAAATATAACTACCCTGTGTTCTTATGGACACATGCTCACTAGCCGGCGTCGAAACGGCGACGACTGTTGACGCCGACGGAAAAGCCGGTGGTGATCGTTTCAAAGAATTCTGACCGGCATTCCGTTTGCTTTGTTGTCAAAAATTTAGTGGAAAAAAATGGATGCTGAAAAATTAATTCAACTTGTTTTCAACAATGTTGAATTATATAATATGAGCCGCAAGAACTATAGCAACACCATTTTAAAAAATCAATTGTGGAATGACATTGGGAAAGAATTACAAACGAGTGGTAAATATCATGGCTAATATTTTTTTGTTTTTTGCAAAATTAAAAATGTTCTTATTTTAGGAAGTGAATGTAAAAAATGCTGGGTCGGTCTTCGCGATACCTATAGGAGAGTGATTAAAAGAAGGAGGGAGGTCAGGAGTGGGCAGGCTGCTATAAGGCAGAAAGTTTGGAAGTACGAGCAGCATCTATCGTTTTTGGAACCTCACATGCAGGAGAGGGAAACGAAGAGCTCGTTAAACGCAACTTTAACTCCTGATAACCCGGAAGAAATGGACGACAGTTTTGAAACACCAGACAAGGCCCAACGGGTAGCAGAAACTCTGTCCACCCCTCCTGCTTTTTCCCGGAAAAAAAGGACTCCTGAAACTGCTTCGGGAGCCTTGATGCAGTATTTGCTCAAAGAACAGCAGCAGCCAAAAGAAGTGAGTGGCATGAGGTCCTTCCTCATGAGCGTGGCGGATACTGCTGAGAAGTTCTCGGTACTTAATCAGCACAAAGTGAAATCTAGAATATTCAGCATTATTTCCGAGGTCGAATTTGAGAAATTGAGCAACAGACCTATTAACGCCATGCACCAATTCGCTGCTGAAACCATCTCTTCTAATTCAACTACATCGTCGCAAGATGATTTTATGGACTTAGCTCCAATTTATGTACAGGAGTATTCTAACGATACTGAAGACCTAACGGAAGAAATTGTGGAAACCACCGATGGATTACACCAAAATCGCTGTTCTGCTGGAAGCTATTTTGTAAATTTTAAGTAACGCAATTAATTATTGGTAAAAAAATAAGCTTATTATTTCAATTTTATTTTCAATATTTAGGCCCGGTCTCACAATCAATACTTAAGTTGAACTTAAGTATGACTGATGAAAAGCATTTTCAGAGCTTATACTTTATTTTGACTTAAGTAATGATTGTGAAACCGGGCATTACTTTTTAATATGGTCAGAATACTCGTGTACATAAATTGGAGCTAATTATAATGCTGAATATACGAGATTTAACTTTGTGCTGATCAAGTTCCGAGAACTTCTTATAAAAAATTTTTCTCAAAAGTTACAAAACTGTCCACTATTTCTTCCAAACTGCATGTCAGGTTCCAAAAACAGCATATGCTGCTCGTATTTCCAAATTTTCTTCTACTCATTTTTTCACCAATAATTAATTCATAATTTTTCATAAAATACTATATTTCATTTTCTTTTTTCTAGTCATTGAAGTTAAAGTTTTAAAATAATTTAATTTGCCAATAATGTAATCTATGTATTTATTTTAAAAATGTATGTAAATAAATTTCTTTTTAATTGATTAAAGTTTAAGTTTTTATTACAACCTAGCTGGTATACCCGGTGTTACTCGAGAGTCATTTATATAAACATTTTAATATACACTTTTCTATTAAATGTTTTTTTTTAAATTCTGGAATAATGAAAAACATGTTGAATTTTATTTTTAAGCTTATAAATTGGATTTATATTTGGATAACACAATTTTGCTGTCCTGGATCCATTGTCCACGTATTATTTACCATATTTAGAAGTCATATCATTCTTTCTGCTGGATCATTTAAAATTGTTACATTTTTAAAAATTATGTTATTTACAAAAAATTTTTATTCGTACTCCACAAGGAAGGATGCATCTTAATAAGTTGCTTACAAGAAAAAATATTGAAATACTGTATATTATAGTTAAGCCAGCGAAGGTGTCAAAAGCCAACTCATAGCAGAAAAGCTGTATAACAACAAAAAAATAACATTAAAATGCAAAACAGTGCATCGTAATACTGAGAACATACTAGGGCTATTCACAATCCAGTGCATATGGTCTTGCACCATATCATTTGCAAAATGGTGAAATATATATTTACTCTACACTCAATAATTTCTTGTTTTTTCGAAAATATAATTTTTTTAGCCAAAAAGCCTTTGTGTGACTATTTAGAATCAGACTATGTAGAATCAGAAATCAACGTGTCCCGGGGACTTTTCAAAAAACGTTGAAAAAGTGGGACAGTCTAATATACATATATTCTATTTATTTCTATTTTTCTTAATTTTTTAAAATAATACACTACCTTCATGGTTAGAAATCTTGGAATAAATTTTAATACAAGTATTAAAAAGTATTAAATTTTGTAAAATTTGTAAAAAGTGTTAGTAAAAATTGATTACGAAATTCGTAAATTTTTTATTAAAATTAGTTCTACATTTTAATACAGTTAAAATACTAAAACGATAGGTATAAAGTAAATTAAGCTCAAATTTTGGCACTCGATTTGTTTTGAGTTCTAGATGGTTTAAGGGAAAAATATTTTACCACACCCTCTTTTACCGCCTACAAATCAACAAAAATGTCATATTTTGGACGGTTTTGGTTGTATTAGACTAACATTTTGTAATATAGCTTATATAGATACGTTCGGCAACTATACTGAAAATGGTGAAAACAAAATGTTTTTTTTCCGATTAGCATGAAAATTCATATATGGCAGTAAAGCGGTGGCAGGACAATGTCTGTCGGAGAATATCTTTATACATTAAATTCTTCTTTGATTTTGAAGAAATTTGGTTAATTCAAATATTTTGTTAATTTAAGTTAATTTTATTTATTAAAAGCATTTTTGTTAAAAAATTTTTTTTCAAGTCCTGACTAATAATTATTTCATTAGCCGAATCATCAGAATTTCATCTTTTTATTGATCTAATGAAGTATCTAAAAATTATGGTTGAGTATCCAGAGTAACCAAAGCAAAATATTGCTACAAGGAAAATGTCCAGCTAGAAACAAACTAAAGAAGATGAAAGAAAAAAACACCCATACATATATATTATAATAACCTGTAAAATTTGTATCAAATATAACTTTTATTCTCATTTATTAAATCTACAATATTTCTTTGTTTTATTTTAAATTTATTAAATACTGCTAGAGCAATTCTATTTATTGCTACATTTTTTTATTATCCAATAATTATTACATTAGCCGAATCAGAATTCTGTCTTTCTATTAAGCTAATGAAATATCTAAAAATCCTTGTCTGCAGCAGCAAATAAGAAGAAACAGGCAAGCACATTAAAAAATACCGATCTTTTTGCTCCCTTGTGCACGCAGCCAAAATGATCAAAATATAGAAAACAAAATGTAAACAAACTCGCACTTTTGAAGGGGTATAAAATAAATGTCCCATCAAAATACCCTATCCTGTCGATGGATGGCTAATATCGGCGAGTAAAAAACAACGAGCGACGAGTGAAATCTCTTAGAGATATATACTCGTTGCAGCAATTCAGTTGTATATCCCTGATTTTTGTTATTGGAATGGTAGACAGAGACAAATGATTTTCGTTGTGTTCTAGCTGTCTTTGTCTTGTTCTTTCTTATGAGAAAAATAAATTTGATGTACACACAATTTAGAAAATTTTTAAAAGAACGATTAAAGGTCTCTGCCCACTTGCGGCACGTAACGAAACGACACGAAACTACAAAATATAACTACCCTGTGTTCTTATGGACACATGCTCACTAGCCGGCGTCGAAACGGCGACGACTGTTGACGCCGACGGAAAAGCCGGTGGTGATCGTTTCAAAGAATTCTGACCGGCATTCCGTTTGCTTTGTTGTCAAAAATTTAGTGGAAAAAAATGGATGCTGAAAAATTAATTCAACTTGTTTTCAACAATGTTGAATTATATAATATGAGCCACAAGAACTATAGCAACACCATTTTAAAAAATCAATTGTGGAATGACATTGGGAAAGAATTACAAACGAGTGGTAAATATCATGGCTAATATTTTGTTGTTTTTTGCAAAATTAAAAATGTTCTTATTTTAGGAAGTGAATGTAAAAAATGCTGGGTCGGTCTTCGCGATACCTATAGGGTATTAAAAGAAGGAGGGGAAAGAGTGATTAAAAGAAGGAGGGAGGTCAGGAGTGGGCAGGCTGCTATAAGGCAGAAAGTTTGGAAGTACGAGCAGCATCTATCGTTTTTGGAACCTCACATGCAGGAGAGGGAAACGAAGAGCTCGTTAAACGCAACTTTAACTCCTGATAACCCGGAAGAAATGGACGACAGTTTTGAAACACCAGACAAGGCCCAACGGGTAGCAGAAACTCTGTCCACCCCTCCTGCTTTTTCCCGGAAAAAAAGGACTCCTGAAACTGCTTCGGGAGCCTTGATGCAGTATTTGCTCAAAGAACAGCAGCAGCCAAAAGAAGTGAGTGGCATGAGGTCCTTCCTCATGAGCGTGGCGGATACTGCTGAGAAGTTCTCGGTACTTAATCAGCACAAAGTGAAATCTAGAATATTCAGCATTATTTCCGAGGTCGAATTTGAGAAATTGAGCAACAGACCTATTAACGCCATGCACCAATTCGCTGCTGAAACCATCTCTTCTAATTCAACTACATCGTCGCAAGATGATTTTATGGACTTAGCTCCAATTTATGTACAGGAGTATTCTAACGATACTGAAGACCTAACGGAAGAAATTGTGGAAACCACCGATGGATTGCACCAAAATCGCTGTTCTGCTGGAAGCTATTTTGTAAATTTTAAGTAACGCAATTAATTATTGGTAAAAAAATAAGCTTATTATTTCAATTTTATTTTCAATATTTAGGCCCGGTCTCACAATCAATACTTAAGTTGAACTTAAGTATGACTGATGAAAAGCATTTTCAGAGCTTATACTTTATTTTGACTTAAGTAATGATTGTGAAACCGGGCATTACTTTTTAATATGGTCAGAATACTCGTGTACATAAATTGGAGCTAATTATAATGCTGAATATACGAGATTTAACTTTGTGCTGATCAAGTTCCGAGAACTTCTTATAAAAAATTTTTCTCAAAAGTTACAAAACTGTCCACTATTTCTTTTGCTGCTCGTATTTCCAAATTTTCTTCTACTCATTTTTTCACCAATAATTAATTCATAATTTTTCATAAAATACTATATTTCATTTTCTTTTTTCTAGTCATTGAAGTTAAAGTTTTAAAATAATTTAATTTGCCAATAATGTAATCTATGTATTTATTTTAAAAATGTATGTAAATAAATTTCTTTTTAATTGATTAAAGTTTAAGTTTTTATTACAACCTAGCTGGTATACCCGGTGTTACTCGAGAGTCATTTATATAAACATTTTAATATACACTTTTCTATTAAATGTTTTTTTTTAAATTCTGGAATAATGAAAAACATGTTGAATTTTATTTTTAAGCTACCGTTAGGAAGGCAATTGAACGAACTTTAATCCAAAAAGTTCTGGAAAATTTTTCTTCAAAATTAAAGGGGGTACCCTTGTTTTTTATATTCGAAAGTAAGGTTACTAAATAAGAGAATTTCTGATAAATAAGAGAAGGTCTGATACATGTTAAATTTAATTTTTTTATTTTTGCCATTTGAGTCTGCCTTGAGGAGAACAAAGATAATCTTTAAAAAGATCTCTGGTTGCAAATGCAGCTTGTGAAGCATTGCCACCTTGGTCTGGAATGTTTCTAAGCTCTCCTTGCGTTATTGTTGATGGATTTGTTGTTGTTGGATGTTCCACAGCCTGATCATTGGTGCGTATAAAATTATACAATACGCAAGTAGCCAAGATTATATTGTCGACATGTTGTGGTTGGGATTTTATTCGTCTGTTGTAAATTTGGAATTTTTGAGAAAGAATTCCAAATGCATTCTCAACCACACGTCACGCCCGCGACAACCGCTCATTGAAGTGACGTTTTCTGCCATCTTCCTGGAAACTTGCACCTGGATAGGGTCGCAATATATAGTTTTTAAGAGGGAATGCCTCGTCACCTACCACCACATGTGGCGCTTCAATATTGCTGCCTGGTAGAGCTTTGTTGCCGGGTACGTTTAGTTTATTGGCTTCCAACGCTTTTCCCAAATTGCTATTAAAAAAAATGCCTCCATCGCTGTTTTTTCCATACGACCCAACATCAATCGCTATAAAATTGTAGTTGGCATCGACCAGCGCCAGCAAGACCACTGAAAAAGTTTTTTATAATTAAAAAAAAGTGACCCGCTATTGTTAGGAGCTGTTATCACGACATGCTTGCCGTCTAGAGCACCAATACAGTTGGGGAAGTCCCAAAGCTCCCAAAAATCTTTTGTAATGGTCTGCCAGCGCTCTTTGGTCGGTGCTGGCATTGCGATTGGCATGAGAATTTCAATGATTGCCGCACAAACCTCCTTGACAATTTTCGAAACTGTCGAATGCCCTAGCCGATAGCTGAAGGAAATCGTCTGAAAGGAGTCACCTGTCGCCAGAAACCTAAAAAAATAATAATAAAAGTTTGAAGTATAAAAGTGGGGTTTATAACTTGTTTACCTCAAGCACACAGCCAACTTTTGTTTGGTGCATATGGCTTTTCGGAATTTTGTATCTTGCTTCTTGATCTTTGTTTTTAGTTTTTCATGCAAGCATTCAAATTGGGCAATACTCATCCGGTAGCTATTGTAGAACTTGGTTTCATCGTCCAACAGTTTATTGTGCAGAGTAAAATACTCTCCATCAATCGGTCGTTGTAAAAGCATTGGATGAATCCAAAATCTACGATTTGATTCGTTTTCTGCGTCTTCTTCATCTAATAGCAAAGCTATTAAAGCTAATTGATTATTCGAAAATCCTGCGCTCATTTTCCAGATTGCTTTGTTTACTTATATTTTTTGCCGCCGTTTCGTTAAGTATGCATTAAACATTAAGTTGCCTTTTCGTCGCCGTTTTATAGTCGTTTCGTTACGTGCCGTAAGTGGGCAGAGACCTTTAAGTCGTGGAACAGCACGTAAGTATTTTTAATTGTGAAATATATCAAATGAAATATTAGGTGTGTTTCCGTACTCTACACTGTGTAAGATTTGTGTAACTTCTGGTAAGCTCGAACTGAGAGAGTAAAAATGAAATTTGAGAATATTGGCAAAAGTACGGAAACAACTTCTAGAAAGTTTTGAGCACAAAACAGCTGATTATGACAGCAGACGAGTCAAACGTAAATAGCGCCAATTTAAACTGTCGTAATTTTGTTTGTGAAGTAAATTTTTTTTCAGCTATAAAATCGTGCCAAACGTAAAAAACGCCAATTAAAATTATCAATTTGATAGTGAAGTAAAGTTGTATTAAGCCATTGTATATTATTTACTTATACCATGGTTTTAAGTCATAAAGTTACTTTAAATAATTAGTTTATAGTTAAAAATGGAAGGCCAAAAGAAACTGCAATTTGTAAATTTATTTTTAGCAGCACAGTTTGTGAATATTTGTGAAAAAAATAAACAAAACATTTGACATTTACTTGTTCTTCCTAATGCTTCTTCTTATTAATGCTTGTTCTTAATTTACTCGAATTCTTGAGTTCTAGCACGCTTTGTGCACATTCTGTGCTCGAGAGAGCGATTTTATGCTTGTTCTTTTTCTCCCATTTCTAAAGTACGGAAACAGAAAATAGCGACTCGCAAGTCACACAGTGTGAGTACGGAAACAGACATATTATATATTGTAAAAATAATTATATATGAACTCTTTTCCTGTTAAATAGACGAAGCTGGTAATCGTTAAGTGCAGGTGATAGCTGCTGCTCCGAGTGCTACTGGCATACCATTGACTGCATCCCACAATCGCTGGCTTAAGCTACACCAGTAGTCACCTCTATGGCTCAATAAAATGGAATTATCACGACGACTTGCTTTGTTTACTGCTAACATTGGCATTCAGCAGCAAACTTTGGTGAAACAAAATGCTCCACAAACAATCCGATAGTTCTCGCCCAATAAGCTGGAGCTGCTAGCATGTCCATCACGAATACATTTGCTGCTATTACACACACTGTTTTTAAGTGGATTTGTTAATGGAGCTATGCAGTAATTTTTAATATGCAATTTTCAATAAAAATTAAGAAATATAGTTAATATAGTTCATATAGTTAAAAAATAATAAGAAATTAAACAGGCATTTAAATGGTAGATATAACTGATGTACTAAGTATAACTAATAGTTAATTACTTAATCATTTCACATGTATCTGCGACTGGTGTTTTTGCAATATAAATAAGTTTAATTAGTTAATTTAAGCCACTATTTAACTAATTGCTTTAACTGGCAAGTTTTACAGATATTTTCAGTTATTTAACTTATTATTTAACTGATTGGAATAACAGGCATATAAAATGTGTAAGCGAGATGACTATGCAATTTAAACTTCTGAAAAAGCAGGTGCAAAAAAAGGATACAAAATCACACGAACACAAATATTTTGGTAAAATTTTCCACATGGCCCTTAAAAGACTGATAGAAAATACTGGCCGAAACTTCCGTATTGCTTCTCTTTATATAACCATTAATATAACCGGTTGTGTTCTTGCAAGGGTGGGGTGATTACGATTTTCGTAGGCAGTTTTGAAGTATTCTTTGAGAAAATAAGATTCGGCGAAGGATTTATCGATATATCGATTAGTTATCGAGATATTGTACTTTTTCTGTAAAGCAGCCAGATAGAGTTTTATCAAAGCTTGTTCGTTGTATTCTGAATTACATATTGATATTTTTCCTAATTTTTATAAAAAAGTTGCTCTGCCTTTAACAAATTGCACAATTATTTGTTTTTTTAATGATACCCTAATTATCCCGATCGGTCAAATATTAGCAACCCTTCAAGAACACAACCGGTTATATTACTGGTTACATAAAGAGAAGCAATACGGAAGTGGCGGCCGTAGCCTAGTGGGTAGCGTGCGTGGCTCCTAAGCTAAAGTACCGCGGTAGCCCGGGTTCAATTCCAGCTCAGACAGAAAGTTCTTTCAATTGAATTAATTTTTCTGCTCGGTCGTCACCTCTCTGCAGACAATGGCAAGCCTCAGAGAGTACAAATTGCCATGTTAAACTTCTTGAGAACATAAGCCGTTCGGAGTCGGCATAAAACACGTATGTCAGTTCTCGCACAACACAATTGATCAATAAAAGCTAGGTCAAAGTCCTTCCAAGGGCTGAAATGGCTAGTTTATTTATTTTTATTTTATAATACGGAAGTTTCGGTCAGTATTTTCTATCAGTCTTTTAAGGGCCATGTGAAAAATTTTACCAAAATATTTGTGTACGTGTGATTTTGTATCCTTTTCTTGCACATACTTTTTCAGAAGTTTAAATTGCGTAGTCATCTCGCTTACACATTTTATATGCCTTGTTGCTGCCTGATGACATCACCAAAATATTTTAGTACTTTCAATACCTTTTTGTCCACTTTAGCAACTCTGTAAAAACTTTGAATTTGAGATATAGATACATGAGTTAGTAAAAAGCACACGATAATAAAACGCAACCACATTTTTACTATTCAATTTAATATAAAATATCGAATCTTTTTATTTGTTCTTATTGAATAAGTCCTGCCTCGGACAGCCGCCGAAAGTTCGCCATATTTCAACAGTTTTTATTATCTTAAATAAAGGAAAATCGCCGGCTCATCTTAAATAATACTTGTGCAGCATGTCGAACAGCGAAGAAAGTTCTCAAAGTGGTGATGAAAGCAACCAAACTCTGGTAAACAGACATGGTGCTAAAGTTATCGCATTACAAGAGCAGATTAAACAAATGCAAGTGTGTCTGGCAAACTCGGAAAGTCAAAGGGAGGCGCTCCTACAGCGCGTGCCAAATGCAATTGTTACAATGCCCAACGCTTCCTCTGTCAGTAATGAATTGCCGGCCATAACCTCAAAAATTGTTGCCAGCATCTGTATACCATCGCAGTCCGCCACATTAATGTCTGCCAACTGCTCTGCTGTCAGTTCTGGCGTCAATGGGCTGAATACTCACGCCGGAACCATAACCTCAAATTCAATTTCGTATGCAACTTCTGCTTATATGTCGTCGCATGCTGCTATACTGACGTCTCATTTAGCAGTTAATAATTTAGCGAACGTTAAACTGTCGTATACCACACAATGTGTTACATCACATTTTGAAGCATTCAAGATTTCTTTGACTGCTGACTAAACATATCCGGGCACGTCTGCCAACAATTGCCCGCCCAGTATGTATAACTATTCACGACCAGTTTTGCAAGCAAACTATTCACAGAATTTTAATTTCCCTAACATGTCATTGCCGCCTCGAACCAATGGATATGAATCAGTTTTTCCATTGCCACATCAAAATTGTCTTCAAACCTCGCCGCCAATTAATAATCAGCACATTCGAAAACTGCAAGACTTGTGAGAGTTCTCTGGTGCTCCAGAAAAATAGCCAATTTTTTTCTGTAGCGTACAGAGAAATCACTGCTGCTTATCAGTACACTATCTCGGAAAAATTATCGCGTCTACAAAAGGCGCTCAAAGGAGTTGCGAAGAAGCAGGTAGAGGCTCTACTTATACATCCAAGTAGCGTAGATGCAGTAATAAATACGTTAGAGTTTCGATTTGGACGCTCGAAACTACTTATCAAAAGTCAAATTGCAAAAGTTCGTGCCTTTCCCACAATTTCTTTTTCAAAAATGAACTACATAGTTCCCTTCAGCACTATGGTTGTCAACTTGGCAACATTTTTAGAAAACAACGGTGCAACTCAACAGCTGTCGAACCCCACATTGCTGGAGGAATTAGTATATAAGCTGCCACTGAATAAACGTGAGGAATGGGATAAATACACATTTAGTATTATGCTGCGATAACGCAACGTACGAGAGTTTTCAACATTTCAATGGTTTTTGAAATTTCGGCCACTAAAGCAGCAGACAGGAATGAAGCCCGAAAATTTTTCGAAAAAATAAGACGCCTTGCCGATAGTTTTAAAACCAAGGCCTCTTCCTGCAAGGATGAAAACAGGAATCTAGTGACAGATGTCCAGAGTACACTGACGTTATGGAGGGAACACATCTCTAAGCTTCTAAATGGCGACGCTGACAACAATCCCGCCAATAGAGATGATATTCCGGAAACCCCAATTTTGGACGACAGCGTTGAGGTTCCGCTGCCCGACTATGATGAAGTTCTGACAGCTATAGCTCGGCTTAAAAATAACAAAGCCGCGGGAGCTGATGGCTTACCTGCTGAGCTGTTTAAGAACGGAGGCGAAGCTCTACTTAAATGCATTCACGAGCTTCTATGCAGAATATGGTCGGAAGAATGCATTCTGTACGATTGGAATCTCAGTGTGCTCTGCCCAATCCACAAGAAAGGCGATCCCACTATCTGTGCCAATTACCGTGGGATAAGCCTTCTTAATATCGCATATAAGGTCCTGTCGAGCATTTTATGTGCAAGATTGAAGCCCATTGTAAACGAACCGAACGGACCTTATCAGTGTGGCTTGAGACCTGGAAAGTCCACCATCGACCAGATTTTCACGCTACGACAAATCTCGACATCGATATCATTGGCCATAATACGCGCGAAGTCAGTGCAGCATTTTCCAGATTAGAAAGAGAGTCAAGTCGAATGGGTCTGGCAGTGAATGCAGATAAGACGAAATACTTAGTGTCAACAAAAAAACAGTCCCAGCGTCTTGGAACCCACGTTACCGTTGACAATACCTCATTCGAGGTTGTGAAGAACTTCGTTTATCTGGGATACAGCATTAACTCAACCAACGACATCAGCATTGATATCAAGCGAAGAATAACTCTTGCCAACAAGTGTTACTTTGGGCTCAGTAGGCATTTGAGAAGCAGAGCCCTCTCTCGACGAACGAAAATCACGCTCTATAAATCGCTCATCATGCCCGTCCTACTTTATGCATCACAAACCTGGACGCTGAGCAGTTTAGATGAAAAGACTTTAGGAGCATTCGAGAGAAAGATTCTTCGTAAGATCTACGGACCAATCTGCGTCAATGGCGAGTACCGAATACGGTGGAATGATGAACTGTATGAGCTGTACGCTGACATCGACATAGTCAAGCGTATTAAAATCGAGCGGCTTCGCTGGCTTGGTCATGTTCAGCGCATGAAAGACGATGCTTCAGTGAAGAAAACATTCGATTCGGTACCCAGCGGCGGTCAACGCAGAAGAGGACGACCGCATCTTCGTTGGAAAGACCAAGTAGAGGACAACCTGACGAAGCTTGGAATTTCCAACTGGTGCCAGCAAGCGAAAGACAGAAATGGCTGGCGCAAATTCTTAGATGAGGCCAAGACCGACATACGGTTGTAGCGCCAACTAAGTAAGTAAGTAAGTAAGTAAGTAAAGCAGCAAATAGTGAACACATTGAAAAGAAGGGTAGAAATTTAAAAACAGTATGTACTGTGGCTCCCGAAAATATAAAGTTAAAATGCTTAACATGCCAAAAAGAACATTGTTTATACCAATGCAATGAGTTCAAAGCGTTGACTATTGCTAAACGTTAAAAAAAAAATCTTGTACAATTAAAAAAAATTGTTCTTATGCAAACAACAATCCTGTTAATAAACGTCCATCAAGAAATCTTGTCAATACAAAGATTTTAGTGTTAACAAAATAACTTTTAAATCACAGACAAATAAATAAAAAGTTATAAACAAATATTGTAACCAATACATGGATTATGTCTTATTATTGACAAGGCAATCGTATCGATTTAAACAAAAATTCGTAAGGATGACAGCAGCCATAGTTTTTATTAAAAAGAATAACTTGTTAAATCAAAATGTTTCTGTTAAGTGTGCAAGACGTTTTGTACCGATAAAGTAAATTGTGTTAAATTTAACAACATTTTTCGATAGGTCAAAAGCATTCTCTTTTATTCCAAAAATATTATGTTATACATACCTAGTTTTCTGTTCCAAATTAGGTAAAAGTTTTTTGCATATTTTTAAAGATTTATTTAAAAAAGAACATATTTTTTATATAAATACATAAGCATGAATGTGGTTAACAAATTGGCAATAGAAAAATAAGATTACTAGTTTATTATAAAAACATATTTTAGCTGATATAATAAGTAAACAGAAATCTTACTGTAATGTTTGTTTAAAAAAAAATATTTACGATTCTGGATTTTTGTTTTAATAAATTAATTTTTGGGAATAACTTGTCCTTCTCTGTTTTACTGCTGAATACTGCTGAATGAATTGCCATACGGCAAATCAAGCCAAAAGATACTTTAAATTGAACACATGAAATAGTTTAAAACAAAAATCAATTGCAGTTATAAAAACAAAAAGTTGCTTACTGTTTGGGTACAGTAAAGAAACGAATTTTGAGAGTCCTTAATTGAGAATATGGTTCAAGCATCCGGAAACATCTCTTTGAACCGTTTAAGTGGTCGGAACTAGATACACATGTATTATCTGAAAAAGTACGCTGAATTTTCCATCAAAAATTAGAAATTTAAACAATTGTTCTTAATGAATATGTTACAAATATTAGGTCTGTTCCCGTACTCGATTCATTCATAACATTTTGCATGTTATTCTTCTCTTTCGAGCTTTAAAAGTTTGTAAAAAACGCTTTCAAGCAACTTCAAGCTACTTGAATCGAGTGCGGGAACAGACCTTTTGTTAAATACTCACTGTCTGATACATAACTCTCTGATTGTAGTGAATCTACTAACCGTCGACAAGCTGAGTCTTTAACTTCCCTAGCTGCGATTTGAAGAAAATTTATGTAAAACTGGTTTTGCTCCACATCAAGAATTTTTTTTTTAATCCTCGTATAGCAGTGAATAATCCGAATCGACCTATTATGCAGAATAATATTTATAAATTATTTGTTTAAGCAATTCGTACCCAAACTATGCAATTCGTGCCCAAACTATTTTCCGTCAAGCAAGTGTTCGTGTGAATTGATGCTATCTTTTACGCACATCAATAGGGGCCCTCAAACGGTACTACATGACGGACGTACATGTAGTTCGATAAAGTAACGGGACCTTTTTCGTTGCCCTCACACACATCGCACATGACGGATAGACTTTGGATAGACTTCATTATTTTTTAGCTGCCGAAGAGTTAACATCAATTAAAAATATTAATATTAATTGCTTTAAACATTTATTTTTATTTTTTTTGCTTTAAATATTCTAAGCCATCACAGTTTTAGATAGAGATAAAAAAATTCGCGTCAAAATATAACATTTGTTACGTTCGGCAGTTTTGCCGCGAGATGAGCTCTCTCTGAAAAATTTTCAACAAATGGCAAAATGTACTAAGTTGGATGGTCGAACACGCAAACGGAACTACATGTCGGACGTACTTAGCAAAAAGTCAAAAATTTTTGACTTCCATCGGACATGTCCATCCGCCTTGATTTCGTGCACAGGAACGATACTACATGTGTGATGACTTGACAGCGCCCTTATTAGGGTCCCTCAAACGATGCTACATGTCCTTCCGACCTGTCAAGTCATCACACATGCTCATCAAACATTACCATTCTATTTTAACAGATAACTTCATTAAATTTCAGATTGGGACTATCTTAGAAAATTTAAATTTATAAAATAAAATATTATTATAAAATTAACCAGAAAATTAATAAAAAAAATCGTTGCAGTTCAATTATAATAAATTATAAAAATGTTACTAACCTAAACGACAAAAATATAATTTAATGTTTAATAAGAAAAAATTTAAAAATAAGGCTTACCTTGTTATGCGCGTTGTTCACCGTTCGGATTCTTTCAAAATGTTATTGAAAAAATTTTCAAACTGTAGATTTGATTTTGAAAGGCAACTTGATGAAAAGTTTTTTTTATTAACTCTGTTCTATTAAGATTTTTTTTCTTGTTAATTCAACAATAGATTGAATAATAATTCAACAACAACTTCATCCTTATATTATAAGCATTTCTATATGTTTTTATGACAGCAAATTTAAAAAAAAATAAATCTTGTTGCTATCACAAGATTCAGCTTGTTATAACAAGATATTTAAAAATGAAATTAACAAGACTGATATTGTTAATGGTACAACAACATTTTTTTGGGTGTTGGGAGTTTGTAAAAGCAAATCGGCTTTGTTTCTGCTGTTTCCATAATGGTCACGTTACTATTAAGTTTTCTCAACGTTGAGAATGTGGAATTTCTTCTTGCCGCAAAAGTCATAACCGCCTTCTACATAACCAAGATGAAAGTCAAAGTATATCTCCGTCACTTCTATCAACTGCTGTTCAATCGCAAGTCCCTGTTAAAATTTTAAATTCGTCATCGAATAATAGTAAGCCAAGCCTGCAAACTGAAACCATCGGAGCTATAGCAAACGAACCATAAATAAAAAAACGCTTTTTAAATTCTTGCCAGTAAATTTGTATGGTCCTAAGGGACACTGTCAAGTTGTTGCCCTTATTTATGAAGGGGCGAAGATTTCGCTTATTGAAGAGCAAGTGGCAAATACAATTGGCATAAAGGGCCCGTCAGACTTGCTGTCGCTAGGATAGATTGGTGGACGGAAAACTAATGAATTTTCTCAGCTTGTTGAAATGGAGATTTCTGGTACTAACGACGGCGCAGTGAGTTGCGAAATTAAAAATGTTCGCATAACAAATAAATTATTTTTGCCCGCTCAGAGCCTAAAAGTCACCGAATTAAAAGATATTTAAATTTCAAGCTATTTTGATAGCATGCTACAACTCTTGATTGGATTGCCTCACATGGGATTAATACTCCCAATGGAAGTATTAAACTTTGACGAAGGGTTTTCGGCACATAAAACCAAACTAGGTTGGGTGCTCTTTGGTTCCAACGAAGAAAATTGTAGTGAAACAACAATAAACCACATTGATTACAGACAAAATAATTTGGAAGAACTTCAGACACAAGTTCAGGATTATTTCAGTATCGAAAACTTCGGAGTGAGAACAGTCGAACCTATCGTTTCGGAGGCAGATAAACGTGCATAGAAAATCCTCGAAGAAACAACTAAAAAAGTCGGAAATCAATTTGAGACGGGACTATTATGGAAAAGCTATGACATACATTTTAAAGATAGTTACAGCATGGCTTTAAAGCGCCTTGAATCTATTGAACGTAGAATGAAGAAAGACCCTGAGTTAGAAAATTGGTACATATCGAAAATTCACGAGTATATATCCAAATCCTACGCCTGAAAGCTATCAACAAACGAAGCAAAAAATATTGACGAACGTACGTGGTACTTGCCACATTTTGCCGTACGTAATGTAAACAAAGGCAATAAGATGCGACTAGTTTTCGATGCTGCAGCCAATGTCGACAACGTATCGCTGAATTCAATGTTAATGAAAGGCCCTGATGTATATCAGCCAAAATCATTGTTGGCTATCTTATTCGAATTTCGTCAAGGAAAAATCGGTTTGTGTGCCGACATCCGAGAAATGATTCATAGATTAAAAATCCGAGATGAGGACCAATGTGCACAAAGATTTTTATGGAGAAATGGAGAAGTATCCAAGCCGCCGGAAACGTACGTAATGTTTGCCATGATTTTTGGATCTGCCAGCTCGCCGTGTTTTGCACAATTCTGAAATCTGAATGCTGAGCAACATAAAAACACGCATCCACGAGCTGTCATCGCCCTCACAGACTGCCACTACGTCGATGACTACGTAGATAGCTTCGATACACTAGAAGATGCCACCGAAACTGCAAAAGCCGTTGTCGCTATCTTTGGATTTTATTAAAATACAGAAGCTGCGGTGGATATGCGGCGCTCCAGTTCAACAAATATATGTCATGCCGAGGCAAATACAGAGAAAATCCTTGGGTTGTTTTGGGATTCAGAAACCGATCAATTTTGTTTTAATTTAAATTTTATTTAAAGTTCCGAAGGCTGTACTGGATGGTATTAGAAGCCCAACAAAGCGAGAAGTCTTGAGCTTCACCATGTCCATTCAGTTGATATCGTATATTAGTTGGTGTCGGTTGTGTTTTATCGTGTTATGTAAAAGCCTTTGTTTGTTATATTCGTGAGTCTATCAAAACAGTTGTAATATAGTAATTAATTAAATATCATATTTACTATACTAACAACATTAATATAAAACTGTTCACTTAAATAATAATTGTGCATTTAAGTTGTGTAAGTTTAATTCTTGCATTTAAACTTTGTTTAACTTATTTAGTTAATGCAGTGTTGTTGTTGTTTTTGCATGCTTGCGGTGTTTTAGTTTCTTCTTTGTGCTGTGATCTGTTAATCTTCAGTTCAGTGAGTGTTGTTGTTTGTTTTTTGTTTTCTACTAAACTGTGCACACACTGTCTGAATAAAGTAACCCTGAAAGCACATTTTGCATCTGCTCATTTTTTTAAAAAATTATAAATGGATTATTTTTCTGCAGAAAATATCTTTGCTTGTTCTTTGGACGAACTTTGCAAAAGCCAAAACATTCTAAACCCCATGTTCAGCTGTTCTGGTCCATGTGAGCAGATGTTTCATGCATCTTGTGCCGGTATTTCCAAGTCATGCCTTGACGACTTAAAATCTCAGCGATCAGGCCTTCGCTGGTACTGTGCTTCGTGTAGGGCACTTTCCCCAGATTAACTTTATTAAAAAATTAAGCTTTTTGGGGAAAGTCTTAACTCATTAAACAACAATTTTTGAGAAATTGTAACATTTTTTAGTGAAGTTAGGGCCGCACCCAGTACCAGCGTCTATGATGAAAATTCCATTTCGGAAAATATCCCGCTTTCTTTGTCACAGACTGTTTCTTCAGAGACACAAACAATCCTTTCATCAGAAGACCACATTATCGCAAAAAAAAAGAGAAAAAATAAAAAAAATAATAAGAAGCGAAAATCATCTGGATCTACTTCTCAGGCCAAGCAGCCCTCAGCACCGCTTTTGAACAGGAACACTCCAGTTACTTCCTCGTCACCTTCTAACATTCGTTCTTTGATTAATAGTTCAGTTTTGACTCCTATTGAGCCTAGAAATCTATCAAGCTTAAGGGCAGTGTCGAGGAAAAAAATTTATTTATTTCACGTCTTCAGCCCGACACAACTGTTGAAAATGTATTGACCTTTATCAAACATAATAACTTGTTGAGTCAAAATGCATTTTGTTCATGCAAAAAAATAGGTAATAAACCTTCCCATGCTTCCTTTATACTCACAGTTCCAGCTGAAGAGTTTGCAACTGTTCTAAACTCTAATTTGTGGACTGATAATATACTCGTTACAGAGTTTCAGCCTAAGAATAAGCCTAGAGGGACGACTCAAGCCGCTCGTCAATCCCAAAAAAACTGAATAGGTTATCCCTTTACTATCAAAATGTAAGGGGATTACGCTCTAAGACGCGAGACATATTTTTAATGTCTCTGAGGATATTATCGCACTGACTGAAACTTGGTTAAACGGAAGCATTACTGACTTAGAATTGTTTGATAACAGTTTGAAGTTTATAGAAGAGATAGAAATGCTGACAATACTTCTGCTGTCGGTGGAGGTGTCTTATTAGCTGTAAGGAACTCCTTCGTTAGTTCCATTATTGTTATTCCCTGCTCTGCTAACATCGAACTTATATGCGTCAAGGATGTACATTGCAATTCTAATGTATATCTTATTAATGCATACGTTCCTCCTATGAGCAGTGTAGAATTGACGTTAATGACGACATTTTATTGTTAAGTGATTTTAATCTGCCTGACTTGAAATGGGAATCTTCTGACGATGATACATATTTTTGTGCATCTATGACGATGATACATATTTGTTGATAATATATGTTCTGACAACAAGTGAGTTGTATTTATAATAGTCGTGAAAGACTTCTTGACCTGGTCTTAACTACAGATAGTAACAATGTGATTGTTGAGAGGGCCCCTCATGTTTTGACTGCTGCGAAACACCCAGGGTTTCGTTGGATTCTATATCCTTTACTTCAGAGAATATTTTAAAGTATATTGGATTGATCGATGAGGATTTTAATGCTGGACCTGACGGAATTCCTGCCTCAGTGTTAACACGATGTGGTTCCGTTCTAAGTCAACCACTGTCCATGTTTTTCAACAAATCAATTAGCGAAAGTATTTTTCCACTTTTTTGGAAAAAATCTTTTATAGGTCCTATCTATAAAAAAGGTTGTAAGAACGATATAAACAACTACAGGCCTATCGCGAAACTCTCGTCAATTCCAAAACTTTTTGAGCGCCTCGTGTACGATCGTGTGAAGATTCACTGTGGGAAGATCATGACAACTCGTCAGCATGGATTTGTTACTGGCAGATCCACTGTGTCTAATCTCCTCGATTTTACAACGTTTTGCTTAAGTTCATTTTATTCAGGTAACCAGGTCGACTGTATTAACACTGATTTTAGTAAAGCATTTGATAAACTGCCACACAACTTAATTCTATTTAAACTAAAGTTAATGGGTTTTCCACAATTTTTTGTAAGCTGGATTCAATCGTATCTGACAGAGCGATCTTATCAAATACGATTTCGAGGCGTATTGTCAGCTGAATTTATTGCTAAATCAGGTGTTCCTCAAGGTAGCCACCTTGGTCCACTTCTGTTTATTTTAGCCAATAATGATGTAACCCACATCATCAAACACTCTCATCTACTTATCTATGCAGATGACATGAAAATATACAGAACAATAGATGCTAAAGACAATTCAGATCTGCTCCAGTCTGCTTTGAAGTCCTTTGAAATTTGGTGTTCTAAAAACAATATGTTTCTAAATCCAGATAAATGCCAAACTATGACCTTTTCGCGAAAAAGGAATAATTTAATTTTTGATTATAAGATAAAAGATACTGCATTAAGTCGTGTAGATGCTGTCAAAGATCTGGGTATATGCATGGATTCTAAGCTATCGTTTAACGTTCATATTGATTACATTTGTAAAAAAGCATCTTCTATGCTCGGGTTTATGAAACGCTGGGCCAAAGAATTTAATAGTATGATCACAACTACAACGCTGTATTATGCAATTGTGCGACCTCACTTAGAGTATGCAAGTCAAGTTTGGTCCCCAAGTTACAATGTACATGTTGAACGTATAGAGAGAATTCAAAAACGTTTTGTTCGGTTTGCTCTAAGGGGCTTAAGTGCAACTGACACTTTAAACCTTCCTCCTTATGAGGTTCGTTTAAAACTATTGAAAATGCAATCTTTGAATGAGAGAAGGAAGCCTGCAGATATCGTCTATTTACACCAACTCATAACTGGTGTATTCGATTCACCAGAACTTCTAACTCTTATAAATTTTAACACTAACCGTAGAAGCAGTAGAAATGCTAACAATTTAATTTACTTACCTTTTAGTAGAACAAATTATATGGCTACTGCTCCTTTACATCGCATGAGTACCTTTGTTATCAACTGTAGCTTTTTTGATGTTAACTTATCGAAAGGTCAACTCAAAAGTAGATTGAAAACTAATGTATGATTAGATATATGTAAACGCATGGTTAGTTGTTATGTCTTGTGTTGTCCCTGAGCCCAACCCATATTATGGTGGGTAAATTTTTCTCACTTTAGATTGTTTTGGACCACTCTTATCGATATCATTAAGGCTGTTCACAGTTTGAGCGTACTTTTAACAAATCGTATTTATAGCATTTGTTATTGTTCAAACTGTGAGCACCTCGCCATGTGACTGTCGTATAAAAAGATTGTGCAACCCTGTGATGTATGTGATTATGCGGCTGTAGACAGAGCTTAAAAATACAAGGTACAAAAAACACGTCCAAGGGCTGCTTTTATTTACGCGTGCCTGCGTATTTGCATTTGTATGCAAAACAACAACAAAGCAAAATACGCTTTCGTAAATTGGCGTACAAATAGCAAATCGAACAAATGGCAGACCAGCGTATTCGAACTGTGAATGGCCTTATTGAGATGTTTTAATGTTATTTGGGCTGGTTCTTAAGATGATCTAATGCGGAGAAAGTGCGAAAAAGCTGTAGTAGCTGAACTCTATTGTTATTGCATTTTTGATCCACTTGGTTTCCTAGCAAACATGATAATATATTCGAAGCTTCTACTGCAAATGTTATGGAGGCTAAAAGTCGAATGGAACGAACCCATTTCAGAAGATATTTATTTAAAATGGTACAAATGGTTCAAAGAGCTCGCATACGTAGATAACTTCAAAGTGCCAAGATGCTACAATTTAAATTTTGGAAATGATTTGTCAAATTTGGGGCTCCATGTTTTTGTTGATGCTAGCGAGCTTGCATTTGCCGCCGTTGCATATTGACGCATACGCTGTGGAGAAAATATCGATGTAGTGTTTGTCGCGGGTAAGTCAAGCTGCACTCCCATCAAACCCATTTCCATTCCGAGGCTGGAGCTCCAAACAGCTGTGCTAGGAGTACGTTTAAAAGATGCAATAGTGAGTAGCCATGAGAGATCTCCAGGTGAAATAGTTTTTTGGTCGGACTCAAAAACCGTTATCCAGTGGATAAAATCAGATTGCCGATAGATGTTCTTGACACATCTGAAATCTACCAATGAAGATGGGTACCAGGATCCCAAAATCCAGCTGACGATGCAACGAGGCCACTTACCAACAATAGAGCATCATCAAGTTCCAGATGGATATGTGGTCCAAAATTTTTAAAACAACCAGAGGCAAATTGGCTAAAAATACCAAAGGACGTTGCCGAATATAGAGTCGATATAGAAAAAAAACAAAACTATATTTTTCAACTAATGCTGATCCGAATTTTATTTCATTCTATAAATTTTTAAACTGCTGGTGAAGTTAAATTAATGGAAATATTTGTTTGCTGTTTCGTCCAAGAAAGAAGTTTCCCTCTAGAAATGCGCCTATTGTCATTAGGTAAATCAATACCTAAAAGTAGCCAAATTTATTGTTTGACACCGGTCTTGGACGAAACAAATATCATTCGATTGGGTGGACGGCTAGATAATGCCGAATGTGTGCCTTTGAATATGAAAAACCTATAATCCTGCCAAAGAATCACATTTTATCAATTTTAATTGCACGACACCATCATGAAGTCTTTCATCATCAAAACCAGGAAGCCGTTATTGCCGCGATACGTTGAAACTTCTGAATTCCAAATGTCCGTAAATTGGTTCAATCGATTAAATCAAAGTGTGAGCTTTGCAAGAATCTGAGCGCTATCTCAAATCAACCGCTAATGGTCCAAATTGCCATCGACCGACTTACGCCATACGTTCGTGCCTTCACGTATACAGGAATAAATTATTTCGGACCTGTGGTGGTTGGGCGTCGAAATGAGAAAAGGTGGGTTGCACTCTTCACGTGTCTAACAGTAAGAGCTGTTCATTTGGAATTGTCAAAAGATTTGTCCACTGACGCTGCCGTAATATGTCTTCGCAATTTTATACACCGTCGAGGGACTCCAGTCCGTATGAGAAGCGACCGAGGCACAAACTTCATTGGTGCAAGTAAAGAACAGTGAGTAATTGTTACCCAGAGTATGCAGGATGAGTGCACTCGCCGTGGAGTTGAATGGATTTTTAATAGCCCAGCGAACCCATCAACCGGAGAAGCGTGGGAATGAATGGTTCGGAGTGTTAAAAGAGCGCTGTCATACACACTAAAAGAAAGAGCTCCTCAAGTCGAGACTCTGCAAAGTGTATTGATTGAGGCTGAGAACTTACTCAACTCGCGCCCGTTAACCCATGTTCCATTGGAAAGTGCTGCAGCTGAGCCATTGACACCGAATCATTTCCTGTTGGGATGTCCGAATTACGCTCAAACACCAGCCAACAATGAAACCGTGTGCCTGAGAAAACAATGGCATATATCTCAGCAGATGAAACGTACGTTTTGGAAGAGGTGATATGGTGATATGGTTTGGAAGAGGTCATATGCGAAGACAATGAAAGCCGAGGAGATTGGAAGCGTGGTAAGGTGATTAAAACTTTTCCTGCACCTGACTTGGTCCGTTTCAGTCCGTTCAGACTTGGTGAAGACAGCTTCAGGTATTCTGCAGCGACCGGCATATAAATTTGCCGTACTTGACATTTGTAGTGAATCTCCATCGAAGACATCGATTCACGGTGGGCGGGATGTTGCTGCCTGATGACATAACCAAAATATTTTAGTACTTTCAATACCTTTTTGTTCACTTAGGCAACTCTGTAAAAACTTTAAATTTGAGATATAGATACATGAGTTAGTAAAAAGCACACGATAATAAAACGCAACCACATTTTTATTATTCAATTTAATATAAAATATCGCTTGATCTAAAGCTCATAATCTTAATTCATCTACTCACTTGATCTAAAGCTCATAATCTTAATTCATGTAATTATTCAATAGATCATAAAAACTAATTATCGAGTATTTTTATTTGTTCTTATTTATTTTTATTTATTTATTCATTCATCTACTGGGACGTTGCCCTTACAGATATAGTTCTTAGTCTAACTTAATCTAACATATTCCATAAAAATTAACAAATCGAGTAATAAATTCTTAAATATTTCTCTATTTATACTGAAATCTAAATGACTAGCAACAGAATTACACAGGTATAAGCATTTAGAGATAACCTCATTCTGGCTAAAATTAGATTTATGGGGAAAAATGTAAAATAAAGGTCTTTCCCTGAGTCCTCTTATAGGTGCATACAAAGGTATGAGTCCCAACAAATCAGGACTTTGGATTTTACCATCTAAAATGTCTTTAATAAATAAAATACAACTTTTTCTTCTTAGCTCTAACGATTGGAGACCAAGAAGTTTGCAGCGAACATCATATGTAGGCATTTCTTGATATGTGTACATATTACGCAAAGCGAATCTAGAGAACCTTTTTTGAACTCGCTCGACTCTGTGAACATCTACAGCATAAGAAGGGCTCCAAATAATGCAAGAATATTCCAAAATTGATCTGACCAAGCTCGAAAAAATAGATTTTACCGTATAAGGGTCAGAGAACTCTTTACAATTTCTTTTGATAAAACCTAGCTGTGAGTTAGCCTTGGAAGTTACATAATCTCTATGAGTTTTGAATGAGAGTTTGGGATCAAAGTAAATGCCCAGATCTTTCACAACGGATGATCTTTGGAAAAAACTGACGGTATTATATGAATAATCGTACAAAATTACGTCATTTTTGCGACAAAAAGTTAAAATATGACACTTGGAGAAATTCAGCTTTAAGCCATTGACCTCACACCATAAAAGGACGAAGTTAATATCTGTTTGAAATTTATAGCAATCCAAAGTATTTTCTATGACTAAAAACAATTTCAAGTCATCAGCATATAGCAAACTTTTACAGAATTTAAAACTCTTAGGAATGTCGTTTATGTATATTATGAATAAGAGTGGTCCTAAGTGGCTTCCCTGTGGAACACCAGAGATAGCTTGAACCATGCTGGAGTAACAGGTATCAATCTTTACGAATAGTTTTCTATTTGTAAGGTAAGAACTCATCCATTTTAAAAAGTTGGAGTGAATTCCTAGCTTACTCAGTTTAGAAATCAGAAACTTGTGACTCAAACTGTCAAAAGCTTTAACAAAATCAGTGTAAAGACCGTCCACTTGGAAGCCCGTTGCAATGGCGTGCATGCAAAAGTTTGAAAAAATAGCAAGGTTAGTGTAAGTGGATCTACCAGCAAAAAAACCATGTTGCTCCGGTGTGATAAAATTTTTTACTTCCGAAAAAAGTTTATTGGCAATTAGCTTGTCTAGCAGTTTTGGAATGGCTGAAAGCTTAACTATAGGCCTGTAGTTTTCAATAAGAAACTTTTGGCCAGATTTAAAAATTGGGGATATAAAGGCTAATTTCCACTCATCTAAAAAGATTCCGCTGGAGAGAGACTTATTGAAAATTAATGTTAAAGCAGCGCAAAGAGAGCTTGCGCACGATTTCAGAATTAAAGGTGGCAATAAATCGTATCCACAGCCCTTAGTGCTATCTAAGCAATTAAGAGCTTTAAAAACTTCATTTTTAGTAATCTCCATATTACCAATATTTAAAATTTCGGTAATATGAGAGCAATTATTAGAGCCAGAAATCTCGTTGCTGTTATCGAAAACTGATCCAAAAAGTTTTGCAAATAATTCACAAATTTCTTGGTTATTATTCGCGATAGCACCTTTGAATTCCATAGATTTAGGAAATCCAGAGCTTTTTCGTTTTTCGTTTAAAAATATCCAAAAGGACTTAGGGTTGTATTTTATATTTTTTTCCATTAAACTGATATATTTTTTATATAGAAAGTTTGCTAAAAAGTCGAACTCACGCCTACGTTGCATAAATGTAAGTCTATCAACATCAGCATTAGTATTTTTAAATCTTTTGTGAGCCTTGTTTCTCAAGTTCTTGAGTTGAGACAATCTGTGATTGTACCAAGGTAATTTATAAGTTTTTTTATAAGATTTCAATGGAACATACAAATCAAAAGCTTCTTGCAGAATATTCTTAAATACTTTATACATATTTCTTAAGTTTAATGAACCGATTACAGTGCTCCAGTCAATGGAATTAAAATAATTATTTAATGAGTTAATATTTGCTTTATGAAAATTATATGCAGTACTGACATTTTCTACTGAGTTGTTCGTAAATTCATAAGTATAAAAAGTTAGCATAACTGCTTTGTGATGAACAGATTCGGAAGTTAAAGGAATGTCACATTTAAAATTCGTATTTGGTATCATTATTAATAAAAAGCAAGTCTAAGATTCGATTAATATCATTTTTTGGGAAATTAATTTGGAAGAGACCAAGTGCATAAATTGAATCGCAGAGACTCAGCTCAATCTCGGTTTTTAAATTAAAAGGAATTAAAATTTGATTGTTATCGCACGATTTCCATTCGATATTTCCCAAATTGAAATCCCCTAAAATACATGGCGTTTGATAACGAAGAAGCGAATTTACAATAAAATTAATATTAAATAAGTGATTGTTATACAAGTTAATATCACTAGTTGGCGGTATATAGCTTAAAATAAAAACGATTTCTGTGATATTCTGCAGGCAATCCGCGTTGAGCGATACAGCAACACAGATTTGTTCGATGTTTTCAAAGTTTTTCGGCAGAAGAATTTCTCTGCTTTTAAGTGCTGAGGCAACTGCAATTAGAACGCCACCGCCCCTGGTAACACCAGAACGTAACACTCGATCTCTGCGGTGAACATCATAATAAGAGTCAAATAGTTCCGTTGACAAAAAATGAGTTGACCACGTCTCAGTGAGAGCGATGACGCCAAAATCGTGTGAAGATGCTGAAGAAAACAATTTATTGGTCTTTGTGCGCAAACCACTTACGTTGTGAAAATAGAGACTCAGTCTACGTAGTTGAGGCCGAGCTAAAGAGTTCGATGTTGTAGTGGAACCAATGTAAGAAGCAGTGGTGGTGTCAACAGCAGGCGTCACTTCGTCGTCGATATAACTGCAGGCAGTTGTCATCATATTTGCAGAATCAATAATTATGGAGTCCTCGCTTGAGTCGGTGGAGGAATGGTCCCAAGCCCCTTGTCGAAGTTTTTTGGCTTCGTTATAAAATTTGTAATTTTGACAGAAAGTGGCCAAACAGAGTTATTAAATGCCTTGTGAAAAAGCTGCGCTGGCACACCTAATTTAAAGTTTACAAATTTAAGACTATCTAAGTCGGCATCTTTCTTCGTTAGTCTAGTGCATGTAAAAACTTCGGGCGCAACATTCAATGCTTTGGCAAGATAACTGCAAACCGCCACTGGTTTCGTTTGCACATGAAATCTTGATAAGTGTATGTACTTAAAGTCGTGCACTACTTGGAGAGCTTCACAAACGGGAGCAGTACCGACGCGTTTGTTGTTGCTAAGTTTATGATTTTGTTTTTCTTTATTTCTCAAATTCTCAGCAACATCATCAGAAGTGCCATCAACATTAAAGTTGGATGAGCGAGAGAGCGCTTTTTGCGTTTGTTATTACACACTTTCGCAAGACTTGCATTTTCGCAAACTACAACTTGCGCGGCAGAAACAGGTTTCTCGACGTGCGTGGGCGAGGCAACAACATCAGCAAATGAGCGCCGCTTTTCAATCTCGTTCACAACAACAATAGATTTATTCGAAATCTCATCAGGAATCACTACAGCAGGCAAAGAAGAAATAGACGGAATACTAGTAGAAGAAATTAGCTTATTGGCATTCAAGGTGGCTGAACCCGCTGGTGTAGGGTGCAGATTTACAACAGCAGCGCTCGGTTTCGCAGCTGGAGTTGGAATACTCTCATTTTCTGTACTTATTAAATCTGCCACATAAGAGGCATCCACGGAGGGGGGGACACCAGACACAGTAGAAGACTTGTTGTTACAGAAATTCGATAGAATTATTGATTTAAGCTCATGCATTTCACTCACCAAATTAGAGATAACGTTGCTAAAGTTATCAAAAACCAAGGAGCAAACATCACACTTTGAGCAAAAAGAACAACTCGAACCATTTTTGTGGTCAGTTTTAGGCAGTGACTGATTGACCAGATCATCCACTTCGACATCACATTCCGTGATGCCAATTTTCTGGTGGTCAGAATCTTGTAGTTTAGAATTCGGCTGAGGATTCAAGCTTAATTCTCTTTGCAGAGACACTTGAAGACCTTCATTAGCTGCGGCCGCCAATGATGTTGAAGCGAGGTGACTGACCTTTGTCGATCTCTTTGGTTCATCCTTTGCGCACGAAATATTAGCTGCAAGCTTGGGGCCGGCGCAGGGTGGAGAGTGTATAAGCGATTAAATTGCACGCGTCGCAAGTGTATTGTTTATCTAATTGTTACATACAATCAATATCGTTTTGAGTTACTTTAACGCACGCACAATGGAAGAACTCATTGCACTTCACGCACAGAATCTTTTCCTGATCGCGTTCAACTTTCAATCTGCACATGCACGGCATTGCAAGACAGAAATAAAGAACATTTGGAAAACAAGTTTAATTTCGGAAAAAGTCAGATCGAGCGAGAGCGTACAGAGAACACGACTAGACACTTCGACGACAATGTTTCGAAAGATATTGAATAAGTCCTGCCACAGACAGCCGCCGAAAGTTCGCCATATTATCAACATGCCTGTTATTTCAATCAGTTAAATAATAGGTTAAATAACTGAAAATATCAGTCAAACTTGCCAGTTAAAGCAATTAGGTAAATAGTGGGTTAAAGAACTTGTTTATATGGCAAAAATACATATTTTTCGCAGCTACCAGTGAAATGACTAAGTAATTAACTATTTGTTATACACCAGTTTTATCTACCATTTAAATGCTTAGTTAATTTCCTATTGTTTTTTTAACTATATGAACACATTTTGAATATTTATTGAAAATTAAGATTAGTATCAAACTTTAAAATTGTATATTGAAATTATTATAACATTATTCAATGCAATACAAATACATAAAAAAGTTTCCTTAAATAATTTCTGGTTTGTGAAAATTGGAGTATCTTATAAGAATTTTTGATGTATTGCTGATGTTATGGTTGTGGTGGTAGATGAAAATTAATGGTTAGCGACGTGCCTCCACGTGGTTGTGGTCCGCCAGTTGGTAGTGGGCCTCGATTGTCATTGCAGTTGAAACCACCACGGCCAATGCTTGGTCCACTACTGGAGCCACGCTGCATGATGCTGTTCACGCTAGTGTTGATGTTGTTTCTTATCATGCCACCAGAGATTGATAATGAACGTGAGACAAGACCTCCGCTGTTCATATTGTTGCGTTAGGAGTTACCCATGTTTTTGATCATATTACCCATAGACTGACGTGATGGCATGTCGTTTGGTCACATTCGACTTTCTTTTCTTTTACTTTGAGTTTTTGTGCATCGGGTGAATTTTCAGGCAAATGTATAGATGAAATGTAAAATGGAATAGAACAAAAAATAAAATAAATTTAAAAGTATTTTAAACTAATTGTTTTATCTTATTAACACGTTGACGGACAGTAGAAACAAGTGAAATTCGAAAATTGACACTATATGTTTTTGTAATTTTTAGAATATTAGAAGTATAGTTTTACTCTTTCTGCTTAAATACACTTAATTTTGATTAATTCAGCACCTTTAATTAGGTTGCGGCTACAACCGTCATGGCGCCAGCGGACTCTAGACACTATGTAATGGGACGATGGCGGCTATAACAGCAAAAATTTAAAAACGTAAATGACAGGTTTAATGACTGAAATAAGCAATTTTTTGTGAGCAACAAAGTATTTTTGGGAGTTTTACACGAAATGTTAGTTCATGATCAAACAAAAATAAATAAATGACAAATAAATTTATTATAATTTTATAATTATTATACATTATTTTCGGTATGCCATGTTTCAAAGCATGGTGCAGGACACAGTGCAGGTTTTGATATGCAATTCTTGCAGCAATATGATGTTTCCTTCCTTACTCCCTGTTTATAACATTGTTTACAACGCTGAAAATATGTTTTTCGCTGATAATTTTCAGGAAAACATGACACTAGGGTTCTACTTGTACGCTGGTAAATGCACATTTGTGCTGCTACAGCCGCAGTGTCTAAAAACGACCGTTTCGTATTGGACGGCTATTGCCGTCATGTCACATAGTGAACTTGAACTTGACGGCTATAGACGCAACTGTCCGTCAACGTGTTAATAACTAACTTAATATATACTCTTAGAAATAATAACAGAATTCCAAAACACTTACACAGCTGGCCAATCATGTTTTCATCAATTCAGGGTCCTCGTACGTCATAAAGCCTTTAGTTCAATTTATTTCTAACTCCAGATGTTAATTTATTGCCTGGCTTAGAATGAATTCTCAGCTCAAGTACGCAACCAAAACGATGAAAAAGTGTTCTTCTTCAGTGGTATGATAATGTACATTTCCAAAAAACAATTGCTGGAAACAAAACAACAACAAAAGAAACAAATAAAAAGATATTAATAAAGTATTAAGACATTTGCTTCAGAGTCTCACCTTTATTTATTCTTATTGGCACTGTGGTCTTGAAGTAGCGGCACATATAATCAAAATGAGCCCAAGTAAATGTTACGTAGAACTATTCAGAAGGCATCCAGAGTCATAAATATCCAATCCAAAAAATCGTACCTGATCCTTTTGACGATATATATACATATAAAATCGGTCCAACGCCACGCCTACTACATTGAAAACTCTATTAAATGGCTGATATCAATGCTACAACAAAATTTGGTACGTGTATATGAAAGATATAACTCCATAGGTGTTTCTAACTAACTTCCATAGGAAAAATAGGATTGATCCGCCCACTTCCCATACTAGAGGAATTAAACTTTAAACGTGAGTTTACTTAAATTTTTTCTAGTTTTTTAAACATTTATTTTCAAATATCAACCACTCTTAGCGCAACCCAGGGCCAACGACTTCGACGAAGTGGATATCTGACCCCATTTTTTTATTTTAAGTATTTTTGAATTTTTTTTGCAGTTTTGATTATTTTAAAGAATTTTTTTGTATATTTTTTAGTTTTTTAATTTTTTTTATTATTAAAGTGTTAAAATTATATGTTTAGTGAAGAAAACTTAATAACTACTTTAAGAAGTTTTTTAGGATAAGATTCTTCTTTGATTGTGTTAATTTTATATCTCTCCCAAACCTTTAAAAATTTACGATGAAGTGACTCTCCGCATTGCTCCGACCAATATCCTAACCCATTATTGTGATCGATAAATTTTAAGCAATCATTTACATGCTCAATAAGAACGCGTATTTTTAAAGTTATAGAAATATTTTCAATGCTTTTAATGGCTTTTTTTATCGTTTAAATAGGTTTTTAAGACTAGCTTAACTTGACCTGATGTAAAACAACACTCTACCACTTTATTCATAGCTTTGAAGGCAACAATGTAGAGAGTTATTTTAAAATAACCAACCTTACCATAAATTTTAAAATTATTAAGTTCATCAGCACAAGTTATTGATTTTCTACACGCATTGCCTTCGAAACTACCTCCGGGACAATTTTTAGCAACAAGTTTTAATTTTTTTGGCCATAATAAAGCATTTTCTTTGCCCAGGAGTGAGATTAAGCCTCTACAAAATAAATGGTTTACAAAACCTTGTAAAATATGTAATTCAGGAATTACACACTTTTCCAACACAGTAGTATCATTACTTTCATCGAAAAGAGGAAGATTGATAGTGCTGTGGCATTCTTTAGCATATTTAATATTTTTACCGGTCATTTCAAATTTCTCGAAGTCTTTCCTCAAATCTCCATATGTTTTTAACCTTGTCGGATTTTGATTGATTTTTTAACTTCAGCTTGGTTTAGTGCTAAAATCATCGATTACAGTTGATTTTCCATTTCTTAAATCTGTTAGGGATATAAAGCAATATGGGATACATTGCAGATGCCGTCTGCTGTCCATTTACCGTAAGTAATAATTTAAAATCGCAAATGAATTTGAAATGAATTTGAAAAAGTTTAGCTTTTTTACTTAAACTACCACCTTCACAGTAAAGACTTCTGTTTTTTCCGCTACATTTTCGATTCATTCATCAATATCACTATCAACAGTACAATTGGAAATTGCTGAATAGTTTTCAGGCAGTATATTTAAAAAAACCTTAAAGAATCCTTGTCCGCCATCAGCCATAGCTTTAATTATAATATTACCTTAAAAACCCCCGTTCATCGACAACAGCATTAACATGTTTTTCTGCATCGGCAAAAACAACTGGTCGATCTTTAACTGGTTTACACGAAAATTGTCCTTTTTTTCTGATGGATTAACAACAACTCTTATGTTTTTACCTTCTGTACTTAAATTGATTTCCTCGTCTTTTATATGACGATTTCCACCATCATAATAGATGATGGTTATAATAGATGATGCAATTTGATCTTGTACTTTATTAGGAAGTTGGTTTATAACAGCAGATATATTAATTTCAACATTTTTGCATGGATTGGGCTTACCTTTGCCAATATCCTTAAAACAATTTTTGCATAATTCAACAGATTTTTTTATTATTTTCTCTTTCATTTTCTTTTGTAACTTAATAATACTTTTCGATGATCCATAACGACCGTTAGCTGTGGTAATTATATTTTCCAAATTTCTTTTTTGTCCTGATCCTTTTACCACTGTTTTATGACCCTAATACCTACCTGTTACGCATATGTAACAATTGCATTCAAGTAAAGTTGAGCGGGTATCTTTTGGCAAAATCATATCTTTGTAATTAGGCATAGTTTGATTTGGCCTGTTGAAGATTTTTTTCTGCTTCGTGTAATGTTACAGGTTTTGCAAATACCCAAGGGATTTTCTCATCAGATATTTTATAGTCATTATTACCAGTTTCTGTATCAGACCCTCAGTTTTTATTTATAAAAAACTTTTTTGGTTTATCTTGCCCAAAAACAATCCTTTTCCCACAAGGTCCGCAAACCTTTTGCCTATTTTCGAAATGAGAAGATGCTTTCTTTTTATACATTTTATATCAATTGACAAATTGTTCTTTGTGTGTAGCTCGACGTCCAATTCAATTCTTTTAATGCAAAGAAACTTCGGAGTAAAATAACTAAGAATAAAAAAACACTCAATTTTACTTTACAATGTGGATTAGAGACCATTAACTTACATATGGCGTTCAATTCCTCTAGCTCATACATAAACCCTTTTCCGTATGTATGGAACATGTATGGAACAGGTCGTAAAAGTGTGCGGATCACGTACATTTTTTGTAATTAGCTTATATAGTATTTATGATAAAATGTAATTATTAATAATGTACATGTGTAAATAAGAACACCACATAAGTCCCTTTAACGGCTTTACCATATGGTTTGTATGGGAAGTGGGCGGATCCCACCTATTGTACATCTATAGAGTTATATCTTTCATATACACGTATCAAATTTTGTTGTTGTAGCATTGATATCAGCCATTTAATAGAGTTTTCAATGAAAAAGGGGTGGCGTTGGACCGATTCCATATATATATGTATATATATCGTGAAAAGGATCAGGTACGATTTTTTGGTTTGGATATTTATGACTCTGGATACCTTCTGAGGTAACATTTACTTGGGCTCATTTTGATTTTACTTGCCGCTACTTCAGACCACTGTGTTGGGTTTGATAGTTGAGAAAATGGTCCACCTTGATGTACTTGTGGTCCATTATTATCCATTATGCGCATCATCGAGTTGTCATTGCAATTGTGGTTGTAAACCGAAGAGACACGAGATTGTGGTGTTCGATTGAGAGAACGTCGCAGTGGAAATAGCTCAAGATTGTTGATACCCAGCAGTTGTCGATGATTGTTGTTGTTGAAATTGCTGCTGTTGCTACATAGCTCCATTAACAAATCCACTTGGAAACACTGTGTGTAATAGCAGCAAAAGTATTCGTGATAAGCATGCTAGCAGCTCCTGTTTGTTGGCCGGGAACTATCGGATAGGCTATGGCCACGGCGGGCAAACACTTGTCGGCGAAGCATTTTGTTGCACCAAAGTTTGCTGCTGAATGCAAAAGTTAGCAGTAAGCAAAGCAAGTCGTCGTAACAATTCCATTTTATTGAGCCGTAGAGGTGACTGCTGGTGTAGGTTGAGCCTGCGGTTGTGGAGCTGAAGTCAATGGTTTTCCAGTAGCACTCAGAGCAGCAGCTATCACCTGCACTTGACGACCACCAGCTTCGTCTATTTAACTAGAAAAGTGTTAAAATATAATTACTTTTACAATATATAATATTTTATTTAATATATTTCACAATTAAAGGTACTTACGTGCTGTTACACGATTTAAATCGTTCGTTTAAAAATTTTCTAAATTGTGTGTACATCAAATTTATTATTCTCATAAGAAAGAACAAGACAAAGACAACTAGAACACAACGAAAATCATTTGTCTCTGCCTACCATTCCAATAAGAGAAATCAGGGATGTACAACTGAATTGCTGCCTGTTAAATAATAGGTTTAATAATTAAAAGTATTTTGTACCGCCATTTTAATAACAAAATACCTTGCATATGTGTTAGTGAATATTAAAAATTTTTTGTGAGTGTGTTAAAGTTTCGGTTAGGAGTGTCTTGCAGGGAAAGATATAGTAGAATTTACATTAAGTCTTATTTTAGTAAATTTTTTGAAAAATCGATAACTCGATAACTAATCTATGTATCGATAAATCCTTCGGTGAATCTTATTTTCTCAATGAGCTCTTCAAAAATGCATATTCAGTTTTTGGGGCCACGGAAATCGTAATCGTGCCGCGATCATTTGTTTGCGTTTCCATCCAATTTAGTGTAATTTCTCATTCGATTAAAATTTTTCAGAGGAGCACATCTCGCAGCAAAAATGATGAACGTTACAAATGTTAAATTTTTACGCTACTTTATTGAACTTTAGCAAAGTTTTGCGGAGATTAGGAATATTAAAATACTTATATTTGTATATATAAACATGTTATTTTGTAAAATTGGCCCGGATTGACTTTAAAATTACTTTGAATTCAATTACATAAAAAAGTAAAAATATAAAAATTAATTTTCGGAAAAATTTTTTCACTCGATGTTAATGCCCAAAACTCAATAGTGTGTTAGGTCGGTTGGCCGTTGATCGAACTTTGGTAAAACTTTACGATACAAGTGTCAAAACAGACGACCTCAAACTTTGCAAAACTTAATGTTGCGTTGAAAGATCTTGCCCCTGCCATTTCGGTGATGCCAATGAAAGCAGCTATTAAAAAATATCCCACAAAACTACCCTTTATCCCAAATCGCGCAGTTTTTAATCAGCAGTAAAGCGAATTTACTTTTAACAAATCAATGACAGATATATATATATTGTAATAAAATCAAACATACCAATATTCGTAGAGAGGAAATTACATGCATTAGTCTCGTTAAAAGAGGTGTGGATGTGACAACTTTGAAAAGAGTCAGTTAATTAACAGTAAAGCTGAGCGATTTAAACAAAGTGTTTGATCCAACATTGTGGCCGGCTGATGTTCGAATGCGGAATTTCTCTTTTTTTCTGGAAGAAGACAGAAATGTTCCGAAACATTAGTTGATGATTCGCAGCTTTTATCAACAGCTGATCTTGCTGATTCTTTCCCACTGTTTTCGTTGCCATCAATTCATAAGTTTCACTCGCAGACTAAATTGAAATTATTTTTTAATAATACGTCTGAAATTAGGACGAAGGTGAACTGTATTTTTAGTTGGAGCTGCCAAGGCGATTTATTTGTTGTACATAATTGTATTTGTTGAAACGTGGTTGAATGCTGATTTCTGTGATGCCGATTTTTTTAATACAAACATGTATCAAGTTTATCGTAAGGATAGAGATGCTGCTAAAACTGGTATAAATAGGGGTGGTGGTGTTTTAATTGCGGTTAAACGTTATCTTTGCTCATCTAAGCACTTACTTCAGAATAGTGACTCGCTCCTCGATCAACTATGTGTTTCAATTAATCATCTTAAAGGTGCTGTTTCCATTTGTGCTTCATATATACCACCGAATAGTTAATATGACTTACATGCTTCGCACGTTGACAACATTATGACATTACAAACTTCATTTAATGCGGATAATTATCTCTGTTATCTGGGTGATTTCAATCTCAGCAAAATCGTTTGGTGTTTTCTTGGTGATGTGCTGATTTCAGCTAATATTAATTGCTCTTATGAAATTTATTTTATTGATAGTCTGTTTAGTATTGATATAATTGAAATTAATTCTTTTTTTAATTCTCTGAAAAAATTTTAGATCTAGTTTTTGTTTCGAAAAACTTTAAGGCTCATTTAACTGAATGTTTATGCTCAATTTCTCCACCATGTATCTCTTGTTCTTGAATTTGAGTTTTATGAATTTGAGCAGCTCTCGTCTCTAAATAATTACTTTGATTTTAAGCATTGTAATTTTGATCTCTTAAATACTATTTTTGAAAATACTAACTGGAATGAGATATTTTTGAATCGTACTGTTGCAGAGTGTTTTGACTTACTTAAAGACAAATTGTTTTCTATTTGCTCTGATTTTATCCCACATAAAATTTGACTCGTTTTTAAACCTTGGTTTTTTTGTTTAGTTGGATGATGAGATTTCTGATGCGATGTCCAAAATAAAATTTTCGGTTAAAGCTGATGACGGTATTTCATCTATTTTGCTGAATAAATGCGCATTTTCTCTATCTAAACCTTTATGTGAAATTTTCAATAAATCTTTAAGGACTGGTATTTTTATTGACTGTTGGAAATTGGCCTTTATTACTGTGATTTTTAAGCTGGCTGCAATAATGATGTATCCAACTATAGGCCTATTTCAAAGCTTTCAAATGTTTCTAAGCTCTTTGAATGTGTCATTAGGAATAGGCTATTCTTCTTAGTGAAATGACACATTTGCCCTGAACAGCATGGACTTATCCCTGGGAGGTCTACTGTTACAAACTTAGCAGTTTTCTCGAAATTTTGCATTTCGTCTTTTGAACATTGACATCAAGTTTATGTTCCCAATACAGATTTCTCTAAGGCATTTGATAAGGTTCCACATAATGTATTGCTAGCTAAACTTTCTAAAATGGGTTTTCATTCTATTTTTCTCACTTGGATCCAGTCTAATTTTCAAAATAGAGTTTCTTTCGTGGAGATAAATGGTGTCAAGTCTTATCAATTTATTGCCTCTTCTGGTGTACCACAGGGGAGCATTCTTGGACCCTTTGGTTTTTTCATTATTTATTAATGACGTCAGTAAATTTTTTCAATCTGTAAAATTTTTACTTTATGCTGATGATTTAAAGCTGTTCAGTGATATATCTGACTTCAATGGTGCTGCTCTTTTACAGAGTGATGTAAATAATTTGCTTTCATGGAGCTTATTGAATTTCTTACCTTTAAATCTCAATAAGTGCATTTCAATGATGTTCTCGAAAAGCAATAATCGAAACATAATAATTACAGAAGGTTCTATCAGTCAAGGATTTAGGAGTTATTTTTGACTGTACGTTCACTTTTACTGAACATATTAACTATGTTGTTTCTAAATCACATTCTTTACTTGCCTTTGTGCGTAGAAATAGCTCTGAGTTTACTGATCCGCATACTTTAATTTGTCTTTATAACTCCTTTGTAAGTTCGAAGTTAGAGTATGATTCCTTTATATGGAGTCCTTTTTATTTAACACATTGCGCTCGATTAGAGAAAATCCAAAAATCATTTTCACGTTTTGCGCTTCGTACTTTGAACTTTAGTGAACCCTTGCCTACCTATGAAACACGAATTTTGCTTTTGGGTTTAAAAACTCTTGAAACTAGAAGAAAAATGCAGTCGTTAACTTTTATTCATGATCGGTTATTGCAATTTGTAAATTTTAATGTTCCTGTAAGAACGTTACGGCACAATGCATTATTTCATTCTCAAATTCATAGAACGCTTTACGCAATTTATGCGCCTGCCTTATCGCGTGCCTTATCATTGTACAATGATTTATCTATTGTGAATAATTTAGATCTTTCTATCTCAAAATTGTCTTTGAAAAAGTTGCGTTTTACTTTATTTTGTATATAATTTTTGGTTTTTTCTTATTTTCATTATTATATGTTAGTTACTTTGAATATTTTCCCATTACGTTATTTCATTAATTTTTTATATTTTAGTCTTTAAGTTAAATTATTATTTTTTTAAGAAGTCTGTAAGGATTTGTAATCCAAAGACATCAATGAATAAAATAAATAAAATCCTAAGAGACACCGCACATTACAGACGATTAGTTGGCCGATAGTTTGATGCTCCAATGGTCCTAGCCGACAGACCAACTATTTAGTTGGTGGTAGGTCCGCACACTGTCCCGGATAGTTGGTCAATTTTAGGGTTGCATTTTCAAAATATTCTTTTGAGAAATTTTAAAATTATTTCATTGCTCTGAAGATTTGTTTTGGCTACAGGTCTGCGTTATAAAATAATTGAAAAACCTTTTTAGGATATTTTATTATTTTCTTTGTTTATTTATAAACTCGATATTTCGAACCGTCATCGACAGTTCATCATCAGGAGACTAGAAAACAACAAAAAATATATACAACATTAAAGACAGTAAGATCAACTTCTTATTAAGTAAACATGACGACAGGATTTTTGAACAAAGAAAAGGAATGCTCACCTCTATCACCTATTATAGCTGATATAGTCGTGGAGGAATTATTGGAAATGACCGTGAATAGTATAGACGAAAACCTAAGTTCTTAACAAAATATGTGGACAATTTATTTGCCATTATTAAACGTGACGCTATTGAAAAGACGCTTTGAATAATTTTCACAAGCAGATACAATTCACAAAAGAAGAAGAAATGGACATTAAACTATCTTATTTAGACGCTCTCGTAATAAGAGAAAACCAAACTATCAAAGTTGATTGGCATCAAAAAACCACAGCATCCGGACGAATTATAAATTATTTGTCAAAAAATCATAGACCTGTTAAAATAAACACAGCTAATAACTTTATCAATAGAGTACTTAGTGTTAGTGACGAAGAATTTCATAAAACCAATATCAAAATTATGACTATACTAAGACAAAATGAATTCCCAAATAAAGTCATCGAAAATCTGATACGATACAGTAAAAATAACAAAAAACAATTTCACTACGAAAAGAAGGATAACTCAACGAAAATTTACAAATCTGTGACATATATACCTATGCTATGAAAAACAACAACACTCTTGATCAAATTTACAGCAAGACGAAGAATAAGATTGAAAGAAAGGACAAACATAATTTAGTATATAAAATTGGATGCAAAGGTGACGGTGTCCAAAAATGCGAAAAAGTTTACGTCGGGACGACAAAATTAAAACTTAAGACAAGAATGGCAGCACACAAATTATACCAAAGAATTACATATAAACCTATGGAACAAAAAACAGCACTGGCCGCCACACAGTACAAAAGCTCATCACAAAGCAAACTTGGACGACGTGGAGATACTACAAGAAGAGAGTAACTACCACAAACGAATGACTATGGAAATATTACATGTCATCAACGTTCCGTTGGAGAAAAGACTTAACTACAAAGTAGACACCGAAAGATGCGCACAAACATACAAACACCTAATTACAAAATATGGACAAAACAGAAACTAAGAAAACATAAACATAGATCATAAATTGATGGACGCTAACCAGAAAACATCTTAGCTGCCGCTGCCTACTTAGTGCTAAATTATTAATGTAAATCTTATGCATTTTTTACCAAATGTTGTTGTTTATTGCTTACCAGTTGTTTTTATAGAACTGTTTGATCTTATTGTTTTTAATGTTGTATATATTTTTTTTTGTTTTCTAGTCTCCTAATGATGAACTGTCGATGACGGTTCGCAATATCGAGTTTATAAATAAACAAATAAAATAATAAAAAATCCAAAAAAGATTTTTTAAATTGTTTTTTAACGCAGACCTGTAACCAAAACCAGTCTCCAATACATCATATATTGAATGGTCAACAAAATAAGGAATTTTAACGCATTATTGCATTTCTCCGAGTTTTACAAAATATTTCACAACTATATTATTTTTTGTTGATTTTGATGCGGGTATGAATACTAAACATTTTTTTATTAGTTTATTATATTAAACATTTTTCTAGCACTTACTGTATCCTTTTTAACAGTTTGTTAACTCGTGTATCCCTATTTGCAATCTGTAAAATTTTCGGGCCTCATTCCTGTCACCATACATCTCAATCTTCGCCTGCTCGCGCTTTTCTGCCTCTCTTTTTTTCCGCCTGAAAATACGTCTCTCTTCCCTCCTCTTTTCTTTGTATCGCTCCTTAGTAGCGCCGATTACAACCAACTACAGGGTGGTTTTATAGGCGGCGTCTTTCTCTACAGTGGCGTCGCGACTCTCCTGGTCATACCACTGGTTTCGGCGAGGGCGGTGGTAGCCAATCACCTCTTCAGCTAATGCACGCATGGAATTGGAAATGTGTGTCCACTGCACGCATATATCATCGATTGGAGGAGTGCTTTGAAGCAGGAGTGAGAGTCGAGTGGCGAAAGCTTCGTCTATCTGTTTCGATTGCAGCTTGTCGACGTCTAGCCTTCTCTGTGTAGGGTTGCGTGTATTCTTAGCTGCGCACAGACGTGTACGGATCTTAGCTGCAACAAGATAGTGATACGAGTCAATGTTTGCACCATGGATCGTGCGTACATCCAATACACTGGAAGAGAGACTTCCGTCGATCAAAACGTGATCAATTTGATTTTTGGTTTTTTTGAAAAAAAAGTATACGTTAAGGCAAATGAAATATATACATTCATGCAGATGTCTAATAAGTATACCAAAAGGAACTCAAAAAACCCAAAAAATGTATCCAATTGGCATACTCTTGGTTGGTTGCAGTTTACTTCTCGTATGATGAAAGCCTGCCTCCAGATAATATCAGGGAACTAGTGGACGATGCTCGTGACATACTTCGAGGGGTCATAATATCGGCCGACGCAAACGCACATAGCGCCGTGTAGGGCAGAATGGATACCAACGAAAGGGGTAAGTTACTTTTTGGTTATTTATTAAGTACCAACCTATGTATATGCAATAGGGTGTTGTATCCTCCTGTGAGGATTCGCGTAGATCCTAGCAGTCCCTACGGGCAGGCTTGAGGCCATAAAGTTGCCAGTTGTGTTTTATCCCGAAGGAAACCACACACTTCACGATGTGTTTTATCCCGGAGGAAAGCACACGATGCCAAAGGAATGTTGGTTGTGTTTCTAGAACGTTCTTAAGTTAAAAAGATTCTTTTTGAACTTCTGTTTTTGTTTCAAACCGAAATTCAACTCTCTTTATTTAGCAGAGGCCAGATATTTATATCATATCTGGTCTCGCTTCTTCTTCTTATTCTTTTCAAACACCATTTCTTAAATCTAAGTTACAATTATTAAATGCTAATCTAGTATTTCCTCAAGTCTTGGACGAGATTTCATCTGGCTCAACAACTTAACCTTAAAATAACATTCTTAACCTAGACAATATCATTGTTATTATTTTAAATAAACAAATATTCTTATTCTTAAAAACAAAACAATTATTCACGCTTAATGAGCCAAAGTTCAAAAATGCACCGGCTGCACTTTTGTAAAGCAGTAGTCAATGCATGTTAACAGAAGCGCAGTTCCAATAGCTTACTGGCTTTATTTATACGCATATTCTTTACTCAACTGTTTAGTCGTTTATTAACCGTGATCTTGACTTTTGCATTGTAATGAATGCTGATTACTTACTTTCTATTGAAGCAGATCAGTGTTCATTGCAATCATAATTGTTTTAAGTTATTAATTAACGTTTGTGACTTATTAGTCTAAAATTAGTTTAGACTAATTCACTAGAGAAGTGAAGTTCTGGACATAACAGTATTCTCAAACTTCATCTTCGACAAAATTGGTGGCAAGAGTGTGTTAATGGAGCATTCCTACTCCGACCACCGATACATTGAGAATAATTTACACGATACGTCTTGTAAAATAATACCCCCACCAAACATTCGCAAGACGAACTGGGGAGTATACAAAAGAGCTTTAACAAAAAATTTGCCATCGGGTGTGATTGAAAAACATAAATCGGCAGCTGATCTAGTGGATGTATTAACAAAAGCAATGAATTGCTCTCTTGCTATTCCTAGAAGGACAAAAAGGGGAAGCTAAAACCAAAGTGGTGGTCCTCCGTACTGCATGGGTTGAGGACTCGAAGGCTCTTTAACGCAGGTGAGGCTGGGTATCCTTAGTTTGTAAGCTACTGGATCACTGTAGTGTTTAGCAAGCCGAATTGATTTCGATTAAGGAAGTTTCAACATGGCTCTCAGAGAATGTCATCTCTAAACGAGAAATATACATTTTCTCGAACAGCCAAGCAGCGATCAAATTGATGGAGCAAGTATCCATCAACTCTAAAGTAGCCAAAGAATGCCATGCTGCATTAGGCGAAATGTCAAAGTTTTTTGACATCAGCTTAATATGGGTACCTAGGCATAAGTGTATACGGGGAAATGAAAAAGCAGACGAGCTTGTTGGAAAGGTACATCGGTGACTTCAATGGTCCGGAACTCACCGAGCATCGCGATGGCAACTGTCAAAATACTGGTTAATGAGTACACCACACCTAAAGCCAACTCAAGATGTGCTGAACTCTCAACATGCAGAACAACAAGGCTTTTTGGCTGACTCTGGACCTAAAGCGATCGAGAGCCCTTCTCTCGTTGGGAAGACCAGAGATAGGCCATTACCACAATGCACTGCTTAATAGGAAGACATGCCTCCGAACTGGGAGTCATCACAAATGACTTCTGCAGAAGCTGCAGGAACGAGGAGGAGGAAAACACCATCTCCCACTTTCTATGTTCCTGTCCCGCGCTTGCTAGAAGAAGTACAACTAGAGTCATTCTTCTTTTCTGAGCTTGACGACCTGTGAAGGACAAGCGTCAAACGTCTTACAAGCTTCATCAAGAGCGTAATGTGGTTCCACTCGGATTGAAGGTCAAGTGCGCAGCGATATCACAATGGACTTTATTGGTCTAAGTGAGCCGTGGTACGGGTGTCTGATTTGAGCACGTACAGTGGCTGCCGTCTCAACCTAACCTAATCTAGTACACTCTTTTCGATCCACTATGCCTGGCCTGGCAGAAGTCGTTGTGCCGTTTGCTTTTTACGCAATTACACAAATATTCTGTTGATATGTCAAAATATGTAAAAACGAAAAACTATATCCATTTATCGAATATAGCTTTTAATTCGAACATAGTTGTCGTAGTGTTTAGACGGATTTTCTTTGCGCTCTCACTCGATCTGATTTTTCGTTATTTATTTTACTTTTTCCTAATGTTCATAATTTGTTCCATCTTCAAATGCCTTGCGTATGCAGATTGAAAGCAGAACGCGATCTGCAACGAATGCAACGAATTCTTCCATTGTATGTGCGTTAACGTGACTCCAATCGATATTGATTTTATGGAACAAATCAACAAACACTACATTTGTGACGAATGCAATTCGATCAGGCGCGCCTCTCTTAGGCACTCTCCACCGAGCACCGCCCCTAAACCTGCAGCTAATATTTCGTGCGCAGTGGATGAACCGAAGAGATCGACAAAGGTCAATCACCTTATATCATCATCATTGGCAGCCGTAGGTAACGAGGTTCATCAGGTGTCTCAGTAAAGAGAATTATGCTTAAATTCTCAGAAGATTTCTGACAAACACAAAAAAATCGGCTACATGGACTGCGTTGTCGAAGAATATAATCTCGTCAGTCAGTAACGGCCTAATTATGACCGCATTAGTGGATCAAGATGCTCTTTTTGCTCCAAGTGTGAAGTATGCTTTTTGGTTTTTGATAACTTCAGCAATATTGTCACAAATTTCTCTCTAAATGGATTAATAACAATGCTTCTATTGTCGTGTCTGGAGGTCCTCCCTCCGATGATGCGTCTTCTATAACTGATTTAATTCAAATAGAAAATGAGATCATTTGAACCACAGCGGCGAAGCCGAACGCTGCCGTTGTAAATTTACACCAGGGATAGGAAATAACTTTTTCGAAATTGTACCAAACCGAAAAAATGTACTTTTTGGCATAAAATTGTACTGTTTATTTTCTATAGGAATAATGAAACTTTTGGATGTATTTGATTATTTATTTCAAATAAAAAAATTAACAAAAATGAACAAACAATTCAACATTATAAAAAAAATATAGTACTTGTACATTCAGTTTTTAAAATTGAATCAAGAAAAAGTGCGTCTTCCTCTTCTTCAACAGAAATATTTTCAAAATGCATAGCAGTTTTAAAGCAACATTGACAAGTGGCTTTTAAAATCTTTTGTTTTTATTAAAGAAGAAACTGAGTCAATTTCTGCACCTTGGTTTGAAAAAATTTTGAATCGAAAACATTCTTTCAACATTTGCTGTAGAATGTGAAATTCATAAAATTCCACAAAAAAAGCACTAAAAACTTTATGAAATTAAAAAAAGCAACAAAAGATCAAGTCAATATGATAAAAATCAAGTGAATGAAATTGTACTAAAAATGTCTTCGTGGTTCTTACGTACTTTTTTGATTAAATTGTAGTGAAAAAGTAAAATTTTACTGAAAAATGCTACCCTGATTTGCACCCTACACAATCGGATTTATCCAACTCGAACGTCAATAAACTTGTGACTACTATTAGTTTTTCGTCTAGTTCTACTTTGACCGCTTTAGTAATTCTGATAATAACCTGTTTCTGCTGTGAAAGTTGTACGAAGCGATTATCCAAGCTGGAATGAGGTGCTTAAAAATAAACGCAAAAATCGTTCTCTGGTTCAAACAATTTCTACTGTTGATGATGCTGCTGAAGAAGTTGCACAGAGTAAGAAGAAGGGGGATAAACAAAAACCAAAACCTAGCAACAACAACCCCGTTTTTGATACTGTTCAAGTTTGTGACACTCTTTACGTAGTGCATGACTTTAAGTACATACATTTATCTAAATTTCATGTGCAAACGAAACCAGGGGCGGTTTGCAGTTACATCACAAACGCATTGAACGTTGCGCTCGAAGTCTTCAAATGCACAAAACTTACAAAAAAGATGCCAACGTAGATAATTTGAAGTTTGTTCACTTTAAATTAGGTGTGCCTGCGCAGCTCTTTGATAAGGCGTTTAATAATTCTGTCTGGACACTTTCCGTAAAATTTATCATTTTATTATGAAGCCAAAAAACTTCAAACAAAAGCGATGGCACAATATATATTGATTCTGCTGATATCATGTCAAGCAATATTGTCGACGAAACCACGACTGCAGTCTATTCCTCCACTGCATTAAACATTAGTTCAATCATCACATCGAACTCTTTTATTCGGCCACAACTACGCAAATTAGGTCTCTAATACCACAACGTAAGTGGTATGCGCACAAAGATCAATAAATTGTTTTCTTCTGCATCCACACATGATTTTGACGTTATTGCTCTCACTGAGACATGGTTGACATCATGGAAGAAGAATACAGGTAGATGCACCAGATGAGAGCATACTGCCGGAAATGTCAAAACGAAGCAAAACTTTTTATTTATTTTCTTTTGTTTCCATTCGCCACACAGCTGAATTTGACAGACATGGCAGTATGGAAAAAGAGCACAGTCTTCGCTGCAGCTACCTCTTTCCTTTTACCATGGTTGACATCTCATTTTTTGTCGACGGAACTATTTGACTCTTTTTATGAAGTTCACCGTAGAGACCGGGTGTTGCGTTCTTTTGTCAACAAGGGCGGTGGCATTCTAATTGCAGTTGCCTCTGCACTAAGAAGCAGACAAATTCTTCTACCAAGAAATTTCGAACAGATCAAACAAATTCGTATTGTTGTATAACTCATATCGGATTGCCAGCAGAAGATCACTGTAATAGTTTTTATCTTAAGCTACATACCATCAACTAGTGATATAAAACTATATAACGATCACTTATTTAATATAAATTCTATCGTTAATTCGCTTTTTCTTAATCAATCGCCATGCGTTTTGGGGTATTTTAACTTAGGAAATATCGAGTGGGAATTATACGAAAACAATCAACTTTTACTTCCTTTTAACCTAAAAACCGAGAGTGAGATGAGTCTCTGCGATTCAATTTACGCACTCGGTCTTTTCCAAGTTAATTTTCTCAAAAATGGCATAAATCGAATTCTAGACTTGATTTTTATTAATAATAATACTAAATATGAGTTATTTAAATGTGACATTTCTTTCATGTACAAATCTGTTCATCACAAAGTAATTATGCTCATTTTTAATATTTATGAATTTAAAAATAATTCAGTAGAAAATGTTAGCTTTGCATACAATTTTCATAAAGCAAATTTTAACTCCTTGAACAGTTATTTTAATGCCATTGACTGGAGCACCGTAATATGTTCATTAAATTTAACAAATATGTATAATGTGTTTAAGAAAATTCTAGAAGAAGCATTTAATATGTATGTACCATTAAAATAACCTAAAGAAACTTTTAAATTTCCCTGGTACAATGATAGATTGTCTCACCTCAAAAACCTGAGAAACAAGGCGCACAAATGATTCAAACATACTAATTCTGATGTAGATAGACATTTATTTATGCAACACAGTTTGACTTGACGTTTGACTTTTTGGAAATTTTTTTATTTAAAAAATATATCAGTTTAATAGAGAAAAATGGCTCATTCCATCAGATTTCGCCAATTGTGGGCGCCTCACCATCTAGAAATAAATTGGCAAAAATAAATGTGAATGCCTCCTTATTGAATACAACAAAAAACTGTATTTTAATTTTTTTTCTTTTACCGTTAGCCACGCGAAACGCTTCGGGGTCTAACTAAACTAAATTTTTGCAAACATTGATAATGGCATCCGATTAAGCGATTTATTTTATGTTGGAATTGGTATGTCTAGTAATTTTTCACGCAAATTAAATAGCTTAAAAAATAAATGTGAAAGATGCTATAAAAAGTTACAATAAAAATGGTTTTTTGACTTAAAAATTTCACATTTGTTATCCTCTTAATATGCTTCTTCATATTTTTCCTCTTGTGTACGAATAAGAAATACAATTTGAAAAAAACTTATCTAATATGCAATAGTATTAAATTAGTCTATAAAATATTTTTGAAAACACATTTTTTTCGAAAACAAGGCAAATAGTGATACTTAAAATATAAAAAAATTAAGATTTTTAAAATTTGCGTCTTCGGAGATACAGGGTCCGATAGTTGACACATTCTTCGTAAATTCATATTTTTAAAGCATAATATCTGCAATTTTTTTGTGCAATTTATTTACGTAATTTAATTAAAGAATGTGTAAATAAGAATTAAGAAAAAATAATCAGTTTTAAAAAACCCTATCTTCCAAAAACAGGGTCGAAAAAATTTAAAATTTTTACAGAGTTCAAGTAATATTTTCAAACCTAATGATTAACTAAGTAAAGTTAACTTTTATAGTTGCTAAAATAACAGTTAATTTTCTTTGAAACTGTTTCTAAACGAAGCAATACCTATATTAGAAGTAAAGATATACGGTGTATCGTATACGCCTAAAACATGTTTTTTGGGGCGACCCCGAAGCGTTTCGCGTGGCACCACGGGCTAACGGTAAAATAAAAAAAATTAAAAAACAGTTTTTTGTTGTGTTCAATAGCGGGGCATTCACATATATTTTTGAAAATTTTTTCTAGATGGTGAAGCGACTTTTTTTTTTTTGGTCGAAATCTGACGGATTGAGCCAAATATAATATACAACCCTAAGCCCTTTTAGTTTTATACGAAAAACTAGCTGAAACCCGGCGCGTTGCTGCCACTCTCCCTATTCAAACGCCCATAAAATGTTATCAGTTAAACAGCATGTCTAAATTGAGGTCAAATACTGAATTCTGAGACTGTGCGACCTATATCCACAAAGCTATTCGATATAACAAATTTGGGTTGTATAGGAAGTGCCACTCTCTCTTCATCACCGCTAATAGAATGTAATCAATTAAACTGGATGTCTACATGGAGGTCGAATACCGAATTCCAAAACTGTGCAACATATAACTCCAAAACTATTCGATAGCTCAAATTTTGATTGTATGGGAGGTGCCACTCTCCTTTTCCCTACGCCCATAAAATTTTAGCAATGAAACTGCATGAGTACATTGAGGTCGAATACTGAATTTTGAGGCTGAGTTACCTATAACTCCAAATCTATTCGATATCGCAAATTTGGGTTAAATTGGAGGTGTCACGCCCCCCGACAAACTCTAAAAAATTTTATCAGTAAATCTGCAAGCGTAAATTTTGGTCGAATACTGAGTTCCGACGCTGTGCGACCTTGAACTACAAAGCTATTCGATATCACAAATTTTCGTTGTATGGGAGGTGCCACTCCCCCTTGATCAACGCTCATAAAATGTAATCAATGAAACTGCATGTGTACATTGAGGTCTAATACTGAATTTCAAAGCTGTGAGACCTATAACCCAAATGCTATTTGATATCTCTAATTTGGGTTAAATAGGAGGTTTCACGCCCCCTTGTCGTACGCCCATAAAATGTAATTAATGAAACTGCATGTATAAATTGGGGCCGAATACTGAATTCTGACGCTGATATTCAATATCGCAAATTTACGTTAAATGGGAGGTGCCACGCCCCTCTTACCAATGAACATAGATTGAATCAATGAAACTGCATGTGTTTATTGAGGTCGAATACTGAATTTCGGCGTTGTACGACTTATAACTCTAAAACTATTTGATAGCACAAAGTTGGGTTGTATGGGAAGTGCCACTCCCCTTTGCCCTACGACGACAAAATGTAAGTATTGAAAATGCATGTATAAATTCAGGTCGAATACCGAATTCTTACGCTGTCAACCTATAACTTCAAAGCAATACGATATCGCAAATTTGGGTTGTAAGGGAGATGTCACGCCTCCCTGTCCAACGCCCATTAAAATAAAACCATTGAAACTGCATGTGTAAATTGAGGTCAAAAACTGAATTTCGCAAATTTACGTTAAACTGGAGGTGCCACGCCCCTCTTACCAATGAACATAGATTGAATCAATGAAACTGCATGTGTTTATTGAGGTCGGATACTGAATTTCGGCGTTGTACGACTTATAACTCTAAAACTATTTGATAGCACAAAGTTGGGTTGCATGGAAAGTGCCACTCCCCTTTGCCCTACGACGACAAAATGTAAGTATTGAAAATGCATGTATAAATTTAGGTCGAATACCGAATTCTTACGCTGTCAACCTATAACTTCAAAGCAATACGATATCGCAAATTTGGGTTGTAAGGGAGATGTCACGCCTCCCTGTCCAACGCCCATAAAATAAAACCATTGAAACTGCATGTGTAAATTGAGGTCAAAAACTGAATTCCAAAGATGAATTCCTATAACTTCAAAGCTATTCGATATCACAAATTTGGGTTGTATCGGAGGTGCCCCTCCCCCTTGTCCACTCCCATAAAATTTCATCACAGAAACGGTACGTCTAAATTGTGGTCGAATACCGAATTTCTAAGCTGTGCGACCCATAACTCTAACTAAAGCTATTCGATAACAACAATTTTTTATTTATATGTGGGAGGTAAAAGGGGGTGTGGCATTGCCCCTTAAACCATCTCGTACTCAAAGCAAAGCGTACTTACAAAATTTGAGCTCAATCGGACCAATGGTTTCGAAGTATTTTGATATTTTCTTTAAAGTAGGCGTAGATGAATTGTGACCACGCCCATTTTTTCAAAGTTAATTATAGTTATCATACGAACTTATTTACCAAATTTTAATTTCATACGACCAAAACCGTCTTAAATACAGCATTTTTATTGATTTGTGGGCGACAAAAGGGGGTGTGGTACAAAACCTGCAAAGATACACACATGCAATTTCTTATGTGCACCCTCCACACAGACCCCAATCACCCCTGAAAATTTCATTGAAATCGGGCAAGCCGTCTAGGAGGAGTATGCGAACAGGAAGTTTTGCCACTTAATTTTATATATATAGATATCAAAACAGTGGGCGCAAAAGTGGGCGTGGTCAATTTTTCTTTCAGTAAACACTTAAATTGGATTACTACGAACATTTGAAAAAAAAATTATCCAAATCGGTCCAGCCGTTTTCCGGTTTTAGATAAATCAAAAAAGTGGGCGCAAAGTGGGCGTGGTCAATTTTTCTTTCCGTAAAAACCTAAGTTGGACTATTACGAACATTTTAAAAAAAAAATTATCCAAATCGGTTCAGCCGTTCTCAACTGATGCAATTACCAACGAACGACATTTGATTTTTATTTATATAGATTCAATTAAATTTCGTTCATTTGTCGTATGACCATTTTTTCCCTTTGTTATTGGTTGCGTGCTATTTTGATTGCTATTTCCAACAAAAATAGCGCGTATGTACACAATTTGAACTGCATAAAATTCATACATTTACTTTTCATATCAATTAAAATCAAATTTGCAAAAAAAAAATTTCCAATAGGTCCAAAACCCTTCACTCAAACACATATAACTCGACCAAATCAAAACATTTTCAAACAATTTTTTTTTTAAAACCATCTAGAGAACGTACCCTACAAAATGGTATCGGCAGATTTTTTTTTTACCCAGCCGAACTCTCAAACACTCGTCACAAACAGATTTGACAACATTTTTTTATATATATAGACAAGGATTAAAACGAAAAACAGAATGCTCTGGGTTTCAATGGAATATATGGAATTTAAGGCCGCTATCAGGAATAATACCAAGAAATTTGTGAGTTATTACCAAAGTTTTTTGGATCAGTATTTCAGGACAACAACAAGAATTCTGGTTTCTGTTTATCTTATATTCCAGAAATTGTAAATATTGGTAATATAGAGATGACGTTTTTAAAGCTCTTCTTAGTTTAGATTCTACTAAGGGTTGTGGATATGATTTGTTGCCACTTATAATCTTGAAATCGTGCGCAGGCTCTCTTCGCACTGCGTTAACATTTATTTTTAATAAGTCTCTGTCGAGCGGAATATATTGAGATGACTGGAAATTAGCCTTTATCTCCCCAGTTTTTAAATCTGGCCAAAAGTTTCTTATTGATAACCAGGGCTAAGATTTCGATGACATGTTATTTTTTTCTGCTGCTTCTAAGACATTTCTTGGTTCTCTATGAAAAGTTTTTAGGTCATTTTACCGTCATTTTTTATCGGTTTTAGTTTTTAGGTGATTTTTAATAGATTTAGGGCATTTTTGGCAATTTTTAGCAATTTTTAAGTTTTTATTGTTATTTTTGGGCATTTTTCATTTTTAGAGCATTTTTCGGTCTTTTAGGTCATTTTAGAGAAATTTTAATAGAATTTTTTTTGTTATGAAAAAATGTAAAATTTAAAATTTTTAAACATATTCCTTTAACAATAGAGTCTTTTCAATCAAAAACATTACCTATCGAAAAAGGGGTAAGTTTGTTTATAGACCTCGATGAAAAAAAAACTCTGCGTGTGGTGAAACTGACGAAAGGGTATACAAAAAAATGCAACAAGTATTAGATAAGACCTCAGGATATGCTAGTTTTCATTAACTCTATTTTTATGCTCTATTGCTGAAATATTGGGGGGTTAAAATTTTAAAACTATGAAATTAAAAGAGGAACTTACATCCGATGACATATCGTATTTTAAATATTTTCCTATCGTCAGTGCAGAAGTAGAAATAAGTTTTTCTGTTTACAAAAACATTTTGCCAGACAGTCGACGTTCTTTCAATTTTAATAACTCAAAAATATACTATGTAATATACTGTAATGCTATGTGTACAAATTTTATACAATAAATTTTAAATTTTGCAATATTTTATTTTTAAAGCTTTATTTTTTTCATCTTATTGTTTGCCTTTTTAAGGTATTGTAGTTTTTGTTTGTGTGAAGGTAATTTTCTGCAGTTTTTAGGTAATTTTTGTCATTTTTTAGGTCATCAAAATCCGAGCCCTGTTGATAACTGCAGACCAATCGTTAAACTTTCAGCCATTCCAAAACTGTTAGACAAGTTAATTACCGAAAATTTATTCTCCGAAGTGAATCTTGACTTAGCAACATGGGTTTTTTGCTGGCAGGTCCACCATCACTAACTTGGCTATTTTTTCAAACTTTTGCATGAATGCCATAGCGAACGGCTTCTAGTTGGACGTTCTTTACACAGGTTACTAATTTCTAAGCTAAGTAAGCTAGGATTTCACTCGAACTTTTTAAAATGGATGAACTCTGGCCTTATAAATAGAAAATTATTCGTAAAAATTGATACCTGTTACTCTAGTATGGTTGAAGTTACTTCAGGTGTTCCACAGGGTAGCCACTTAGAACTGATTTTGTTCATTTTATACATAAACGATTTACCTAGAAGTTTTAAATTCTGTTAAAGTTTACTGTATGCTGATGACTTGAAAATTAGCTAATACACAGTTTATTGTAAATTGAACTCATTAATGAGTAATTCTTGGGCTTTTACAATTCTGATTAATTTTTTGTTTTTGTTTTATATGCAAGCATAAGTTACGCAGGTCTGATTAATTTGTACATGCCCTTAGGCTGCCCGCATAGTAACCGCCGAAGCAGGCAGGCAGGCAGACAGGCGCAAGAAAACTATGTGAACAAGCGAGAAAAAAGTTATTTTTATCTCATTTCTTCGCAGGGCCTGCCTGCCTGCCTGCCTGCTTCGGCGCTTACTATGCGGGCAGCCTTAGGCATGTTATTGCAGCGTGTAAACTAATAATTACGCAAATTCGACACAACCCGGAAATAACTTTTCTTTTTTACTCATACTCAGATTCAAGCTTTATTTTTGTTGATTCCAATACAAAGTCTAACTTGTTATCTTCTTCTTGCTACTTTCATGTAAATACCTTATTCAACACCAAAAATTACAACGTCCTAGAAAGTCGCGCTCACAGTTATCAAATTACCCACATTACCATATTTTAACATTTTGTCGCTTATGTTATTATGCACGAAAGCAATAGTTTCTTTCAAAGAGCAACCGCTGTAAAGGATCTTGGCATTTACTTTGATCAAAATTTGTCATTGAAAACTCATAGAGATTATGTGACTTCTAAGGCAAACTCACAGTTATAGTTTCTCAAAAGAAACTCCATGAAGTTTTTTGACCCTTATGCAGAAAATCTATTTTTTCGAGCTTCGTCAGATCTATTTTGGAATATTCCTGTACTATTTGGAGCCCTTCTTATGCTGTAGATATTTACAGGGTATAAAGAGTTCTAAAAAGGTTTTCTCGATTCGCTTTGCCTAATGTGTATACATTTTAGGAAATGCCTACATATGATATTCGCTGTTAGCTACTTGGACTTTGATAGTTGGAGCAAAGCAGAAAAAGTTTTTCTATATTATTTATTAAAGACATTTTAGATGGTAAAATCCAAAGTCCTGAGCTGTTGTAACTTATACCTCTGTATGCACCAATGAGTGGCCTTTGGGATTTCTAAATATTTATTTCTTTGTTATTCTGTTGCTAGTCAGCTAGATTTCAGTATAAATAAAGAAATATTTAAGAATTTATTACTCGAATTGTTGCCTTGGGTTTAATATGCTAGATTAAGTTAGATTATGAACTATATCTGTGAGGGCAATAGCCCAGTAGATGAATGAAATAAATGAAATGAAATAAATAAATGAAATGATCGTATCGATAAATCAAATATATTGTTCAAATCTGACGTTATTCTGTAAAGTCGTTCAGAAGTTATGCGATTAAAAACAGGCTCACCGAAGATTTTATTATTAGCGCCATTATTATATAAGTGGCCTAAAAACATAGTTATTTTAAAGTACAAAGCTTATTTTATATATAAATATGATATGCAATTATTCTTAGTCGGTTTTTGTGACGGTTGTTATTTTATCGTCTTGATCTTTTATGGGTCTTTAATTTCTTATGGAGTGTTATTTCATTAAACCTTGTAAAGTAAGTATGAGCCCTGTAATTATTGATTTCTGAATATATTAGAATGGCTTATTGCAATAACATGATAAACCACATGATCTAAAAAATATATTTTTAACGCTCGATACATTACTCAATGCATTGCTAACAACCACTGAAGAGGTTTTGGCTATTAAAATTTCGAACCTAATTGTAAAAGTTTCCGTGTTCAATTCCATTTTTTCATACAAAAAAAAATTTTTTTTCAAAACTTTGGAGTCGATAACTTAAAAATATTTTGTGTGTGGCTTATCATGTTTTTGCAATAAGCTCTTCTTTTATTTTGTTAAAAAAATTATTTGCATTAGGAACATAAACATGTGTTCTCTAAATTTGATTGAATCCATGGAACGAATTTGCTAACTCTTGTGTAAACTCCAGGATATCCATCACGTCCACATCCTACGCCCCATGATACAATGCCGACAATATAGTATTTAACTCCATTTGATAAAAGTAAAGGACCACCACTATCACCTTGACACGAGTCCATACTAGGTTTTCCTGCACATATCATACTCGACGTTATCCGTGTACTCTTATATTTTTGATTTCTGCATTCTGTTATAGACATAATAGGTACTTTTACTTGGTTAACAATAGCTGGTAGTTCACCTCCTTCGGAAGTGCGTCCCCATCCGACAACTGTTCCAATTCTACCTAAAATATTAATAAAAAAAATTTTACTCTTAGGAAAACAAAAATGTATTATAAACAGAGTATGGCCGCTCGATCGCGGCACTTTTCACGACTTTTGACTCGGCAGATAGACCTTACTCCCGGTTTATACTCGTCAAGACTTGACGGTCAAGTCTTGCATTTGTGGATGAAAGACGCAGACCTCAACGTATGAGAGGAGGAAATTCAAAAGGGAATGACCAAATTTGACGTTAATTCTTGACGAGTATAAACCGGGACTTAGTTTTCATATTGTGCAACACCCGCTTGCGAGCCGTGTTTGTTTTACATCATTTGAAGCACTTGCTCGCTATCTCGGTCATGTATTTTTTAATAAATATAGCTCCCGTTGCCGAGTACGAGGTACAAAGTACATGCGAGCGAGCGAGCGAGAGAGGCCCAAACTGTTAAAGTTTGTTCTTATGCATTAAAATTTTAGAAACATTTCAAGAATAGCAACAAGTCTAATTATTTAAAAAATTTCAGATCGCTCGCAATTGGCTTAGAAGTCGCAATTGGAAAAAGGGGACTAAAAATTTAGATGACTTTTTAAGTTTTCCAACAAAACTAAACTTTATGGGTATCAAAAGAGAGAGAATACAAGTATCTATTCAACAAGATGTCAAACATAAAAATACATGCATTTAAGATACAACCCTTTTTTTACTTAAAATCGCGAGGATTTTCATAATAAAAAAATAGATGTATTAATAGGAGGCCTTCGGATGCTGCTTAGGGTTTACAAACCTCAGTAAGTACCACACAGGCTTCTCTGTCTACAGCACTTCTGAATGTAGTTATCTTTTTAATAATTCTCTTTTTAATGTATTGCTTTCGTAAAAGAGAAACCACTAGTTTTGCAGACAAATTCCAATTATAAAAAAAATTATATCTTAATGAATTCTTATGGAATTCTATATTTGACACCTCATTGAATAGATACGCGCATTACCTTTGTTTTAATACCCATATAGCTTAGTTTTGCTGAAAAACTAGAAAAATGCTTAAAATTAAATTATTTTCAACTATTTTGCTGAGGAGTCTTCCAATCAGATGCCAGGGTTCTCAGAAATGTAAAAAAACACTCTCTTTCTCGCTCGCACAATTTACGAATGGTGCGACAGTTCACGTACAGTGTATGTGTAAGCAACGCCATTTGATTATATTTTTCTTCTTTGACAACAGTAGAGCCAAGAGTTCAGAGTATAAAGGCGAATTTACACGATTCACAATCATCGTTCATTTTGGATGAATCATCTGATTTGTAAAATGTAAATTGAGTTTCATTAAAATGAAGATGATTGTCATCCACATTGAACAGTGAAAGAAGTAGAAGGTCTTCCTACTTTTGATGAAAGTGAAAGCAAACCGAACTGATGTCTCATTCGTACTGAAACACTATTGACAGGTGTTAACATAATTTCAAGCAGAAAGTTTATATTTTTTTTATTTAATTGCTGAATAGCTTTTACTTATTTAATTTTTTTAAATGTCAATAAAATTAATCAGCCAACGAATACATTTTGACATTCAACACCGAATCATCCATCAAATTTCAAATTTACAATTTGAATAATGTAAATTAAAATAGATTCACTGTCATCGTTCAACGTTCACTATCATCGTTTTGAGTGAAATGTGTAAATTCGCCTTAACAGAACTCTGTTAGGCAAGCAGAACATAACCAATTCATTAAAAGTCAAGAAACGAGCACTGTAGAGCACTCGTCGGCTTCAAAACAGAACTTGTTCGCCGCTTGCCTTGCCATAACACGATGTTATTTGTTTTATATAAAAAAATTAATTGATAGCAGCGAGAAAAGCATCGATCACACCTAACGCAGCAAAACATTGGCAAAGTGATTAAGGGCTAGGAATTTCATGCAAATGCAAATTTTTACTGGGAATCTTAAAACGCAAATGGTTAAGTTATCTTTACGGATCATGAAAATTCCTTCTAAATGGCATTCAATAGTTAGTCCATATTTTTAAATATTTTGCAATAAATGCATGGTTTTGCATACTTAACAAAAAAATGCCTATTTTTGCATATATATTGCGTATATTTTTTATACAATAAATATATACGGTTTTTGCATATTTTGCTTTTTTTGATTTGCAACCATTTAAATTAAATACGACATATTTTGGAAAAAGATAACTTAGAATTATTAGATACTTTAAAGTTCACTTTATTTTTTTTTTTTTCGATAAATTAATTTTATATGTATTTGAAAATGAATTGTGTTTCTTTTTATTAATTAAAGGCAATTTTTATCTTTTAACCAAATAAAATATAAGAAAAATATTTTTAATCGCATATTTAACCTTTTTTAAAGGCATATTTTAGAGTTTTAAGTGCACATTATATGCGCATATTTTCAAGTTTTCTGTTTAAATCCTGATATTTTGCAAATTTAAATATTATTTTATGTGATTTCGGAGGTTTTTAATCCGTCAAACATTTTCAAAAAATGTGTCCATAAATTTACCGTAAGTTTACCGTTTATAAACAAATTGGTAACAAAGTAACAAATGGTAGCAATTAGGTCACAAATAAGGTAAATGTGCGTCAAACGCCCAGTAACATGTGTCCATGGTGAAAATTTACAGACACTTGTTAATATATTGTGAGAATCAAATAAATGGTAAATGTTACCACAATATGAAAAGAAATAAATGGGCACATGTTACTGTTATATTAACAGGCATATGTTACCACATTGTGTTAATCGCATGTTACCGCAAAGTGTAAGGTAAATGTATGGACATATTTTACCATATTATACGACGCGTTTTAATGGCAATATGCTACCACGTGTAATTTTATTTGTAACAAGTAGCAAGTCTGCTTCTGAAATTCCTAAAAACCCTTAAGTAAATTTGTAAAATTAATAAAAATAAGAAAGTATAGATTTTTTATATTTTATTTAGCAAAATCAAAAAAAGTAAAGGAAAATAAATATAGAGAGTTATAAATTTTTTCTTTTCTAGAAATCATTTGCGTAACGCACTTCAAAAAGCATTTCATTGCTTATAAGTGCCCTCGTCTGATAGAGTAGCCTAAAGCCTTTTCACTAGCTTTTGTTTGTCAGTGAGGTTCACAAAATCTTTTTTGATTTTCTCTGTAAATAACAGTTAAAAAAAGGCAATACAACATTATACATCTAAATTAATGTGAAATATATTCGTGTGTTTATAAATTATCTGAGCAGCCAATATTGTCTGTAAACATTGTAGTGGCAATATACTCAAAAGTTTTTTTGATGCGTTTGTTCGAATCTCCCACTGTTATACCAGGTGCCCGTTGCAATAGTATTAGCTATGAAATAACACTTTATAAGTATGCTTTAAATTTTCAAAAAGTATTACAAAAATAGTTTAGCCTGGCTAATGAGCGATATTAATTGCTTGCATGAAGTAATGTTGCTCATTAATAATAAAATAACAATTAAAATAATATAACAATTAACACTCTGAAAAATATAACACAAATGCATGGAAACATAATGGTATCAAGTGCACATTATGAGACACATTATGTTCACTTGTTTCAATGATGTGTCCATGACATAATGGTAAAAAGTGACCATTTTGTGAAGGTTTTTCTTTTATAATGCAGAAATAACTCGTTTTGGTCGCAATGTTAAGGACACATATGTATGCACATTATTTAATTTATATTTGTTATGTATCTTCTTGTTTTTTCAATGATATAATTGCAATTAAAACTCAGAAAAATATATAGCAAATGCATGGAAACATAATGGTAACAAGTGTACTTCATGAGACAAGTTGTAACATATGATGTGTGTTGCTATTATGCCATTGAAACAAGTGAACATTTTGTGAAGATTGACTATAAATCTCTGATTATAAAAAGACAGTGTAATATAATATAATAAGTTAATATAATTAATTACACCTATATAACAGAACCATTTATATTTGGTGCATTAATTATATTAAGATTAAAAAATAAATAGAGTTTTAAAAAACATAGTTAAAAGAACTCTAAATTATTCAAATATATATATTTTTTATAAAAAAATTACTTGCATTTTAATCCTTGCCGATAAAAAATGTATAACTAGATTCAAATAAATTTTATAAAAACTCACTGCACTACACTTTTTACACTGTTTACAGCTTGACAGCTAAAAAACCAATAAGTTATGTGAATGATGAAAATATTATTTTGCGAGCAAACTATGAACTTGCAACAACTTTAATAGCATTGTTGCTTGCGTCAAAAGCTGTCAAGGTTATTGCTGCATGTATTTTGTTGGTATTTTCTCGTAGCGCACACGTGTTCGCTATTTTTTGTTGTTGTATTTTACATTTTTTTAGGACGGTATTAGCACAGTGAACACGTGTTCTTTCTATTTATTTTTTTTTTTGCTTGCAGCAAATTATTTTTTAAAATAAGATGATGCGCTGAAGCTGTTCACATTATGGTAAACATTTTGTGATTGTAACAAAATGTTTGACGGGCAAGGTACTTGAAAAATAACGCTGTCTGAAAAAATGCCAGGGCCGTAGTCAGGATTTACTCATGAGAGGGGGATTTTGATGAAATTTTTTCAAAATAAAAATATAGGTACAATTATTTGCTTCATATAATTTTTACTTTAAGTTTGCAAAAACTATTATAACAGCCAATATATTTATGAAAAACATGATTTTTGGAGGTTTTTACAAAATGGCTTAGCTCACTGCCAATTATCGTAACAGCAAAAATATTTTGGAAATCGATATAAAATAGGTTAATCGAAATAGGAAGGTTAATTTTTAGAGGGGTAAAAATATAACTTTTTCCCCCATACAAGTCGAGGCACCTTCATATACATATGTATATAATATACATAAAACTTAAAGTAAAATTTAAATGAAACAAATAATTGTACCTATATTTTAATTTTGAAAAAAAATTTCATCAAAACCCCCATGGGTAAGTCCTGACTACGGCTCTGGCATAAAATACTGGCGTTATTTTTCAATTACCTTAAATATTTCTAAAAAATTAGATTTGAAATGATTGAAAATTTACCCTCCGAAATCACATTTTCTTGTAGATCATTGTTTTACAACATCATCGCAATAGACCAACAACAACACCAACACCATACTACCATAAACAACAACGCCAACAACAAACGGAATCACATCAGTAATTCATATTTACAAATAATTCATCATTCTAATCATCAACAGCAAGAACAACAATAACAACGATCCAGCATCATAAGAATCCAAGAAACAATAATCAACAAAACCACCACCAATAGTAAAAGTAAAGACAACAAGAAAAAGAAATCCTCATAAACAACACAATAAAATTTAATTAATTTTTTGTTGTTACTTAAAAATATATTTATTTTTGATTCTTTAACAACTTTTCTTGAATTTAATATTATGAAAAATTAAAAAAAAAAATAAATTTATTTTCATAGTAAGTAAAAAAGTCTCTTATTATAATTTCAATAAATAATAAGAAAATCCTTTTTTTGGCGTTTTAGATGATTTTTACTTCACAAGGAAATGCAGAAACTATGAGACCTTAAGAATACATCATAACTCCAAGCGTTCTGCTGTTGATCACATAACTTTCAAGTCATTTCATTCTGCTGCACTCTTCTCTGTCGACTCAAGCAGAGTTGCTTCAGTTTTCGTTTGTTTTTGTTCTGCTCACGCGACTAATGCTCTCTGTAGTGTTACGTTTGTTTTAATTACTGAAAGCAGAACATAACCAACGCTTGCTCCACAAACCATTGTTCTGAAATGTATTTCAAGCGCACTCGTGCAGAGGTTTAGTTGCCATCTTCAAGTCATTGGTGAAAAAATCAATCAATAAAGGGCCTCCGGGAGATTTTCGAAAAACAAGACTTTTTTTGAAATTTTTTTAAGCTTTATTTTATTTTAGACCAAAATTTTATTACATTATAAAAGTATAACTATTCAAGATTTATCCTTGACAGTTTGATTCAACAATTTTCTTTCAACAGAAAAGTGCAATGCCGCGAAAAAACTTTTTGAAACAGGTGAGCAAGATTGCTCAAAAACTACTCATACGATTGCTACCAAATTTTCGCACTTAAGGATTCATTAACGGGCGTTTAATCGTTTGATTTTTTTTATGCATATTTTTTAAAAAAGACCTCAGTTCAGCACAAAATATTAAAATTTTCTTTTTTTTAGGTTTTTTATTTTATGGTTACTTTTTAATTTTAGTTGTTTGATTTTTTAAGGCGTTATTTTTTAAGGCGTTAAAAAACAAAGACGCCCTGAAGAAGCAGACAAACAATCTGCGAAACGTCGGCAAATTAAAAATTTAATTTTGATAAAATTTTCTTTTTATGCCCGCCATTTTACCAAAAACTAATATTTTTAACAAATCAACGATTAAACGCCCAAGGACTTATTACTAAACCAAACATTTTGTTTTTCAAATAAACCAGTCTTCAGATATCTTGCTTATCGCAAATTTGAGGTCTCTCGCAGCATTGCACTTTTCTATCTTATCGGCGAATATTTTTGGACCAAAATATCAGGTATAAATCTTGAATAGTTTTACTTTAATAACGTAAAAACATGTTGGTCTAAAATAAATTAAAGCTTAACAACATCAATTTTAAAAAAGTGTCTTTTGTTTTTCGAAAAATTTCCGGAGACTCTAAAGACATACAGTGAACCAACAAAAAAATTGTACAGCGTATTTACTTATGTTTATGTTGCATTAAATTTAAAACTATGAACTTTTACCATATAAAATAACATGTTCAAATATTCTGTATTTTATTTTATTTTTAGGTAGCTTTAACAAAAATTGTGGAAATATCATCTACTTAAAACAAATAAACAAAAACAAAACACGCACATTTTATGAAGCAAAAAAAAAAACTTGTGTTTACAAGTTTTCATATTATTGATATGTGCTAGAAAATTGTGTTTTTAAGTAGACCAAGTGGAAGTGCGAAGCACAAAAAATGTCTCTACAAACGCAAAATAGATCGAATAATTAACGAAATTACCAAAATATCCGAAGTGCAAGCGCGTCGGAAGCGAATTTCATCTGGGGGGCAGTACAAATGGGGGGGGGGGCAGTACAAATGGTGGTGCAAAAAAAAGTTCACCAAAATTTCTTCAAAGAAACATGAATGTGAATAAACAACTTTTTTATTTTAGTTTAAAATAAAAAAATATAAAAATATATAAAAAATATTAAAATTTCATTATTTTGAAAAGTTTTTCCAATTTCAATATTAGAGATCATTCTTTAAAGTATCTTTCATATGGTAATATGAAAATATAAGAAATAATTGTTGCTTTTATAAAGCAAGACTAGGTATATCTTTACATGGTTCAAATGCAATAAGGTACAAAAAGTTATATCAATTTAAATTATTCCAAAATGCTTCTTTCTGTCCTTGCGAGAAACAAACTCTTTCACCACCTCCATCGAATTAAATTCTTCAGTTTAATCTTTGTGAATGTGTATAAGTGCCCCATGAGTGAGTCGTTTCTGTGTCATAGTTGCTCGAAGATACGTCGTCTTAGTGCACTAAAAGAAAGCTCATATGAAGCTGCTGATGCAGGCACAGTCAAAAGCACAGCAATAAATTTTTCAACTTCATTTAATAGTTTTTTATAGTATCCGAATTTTTTGCAAATTGGGATACAATGCCACTACTATTTGAAGGTGTTTGGCCAGGCAATTGCTTCAGCAATTAAAGTTGCGCGTGGAGGTCGCTCACATCAAAGTCATCTGCATAAAGATCTAGTTTTGTTTTTAGATTTTGTTCAGAAGGCACTTTTCCGTTGAAGGCTTCGATTACAATATTTTCCAACGATTCCAGAGTGTCAAGATCTGCTTAAATGAACAATAAGATTTACAAAGTGCCAGTTTACACTAGCTTCACTCAACCGACTCACCGAATGTTAAATCAAAGTGGGTCGGTTGAGTGAAGCTGGTGTAAACATGCAAAAATAAAAAAATAAGTCAAATATCAACCTGTTTGCTCGAATCTAGCCGTTATCTCATTTGAGAGAAGATAAAAAATTTAGAAATAATCTTTTCGTAGCCGAAAAGATAAAAATTCGTAGCCAACAAAAAAATTGTACAGCGTATTTACTTATGTTTATGTTGCATTAAATTTAAAACTATGAACATTAACCATATAAAATAACATGTTCAAATATTCTGTATTTTATTTTATTTTTAGGTAGCTTTCTCAAAAAGAGCTGAGTGAAACGGAGATATTTTTATTTAAATAGTAAATTTATTTATTACTTTGGTTTTTCTACTTTATTTTTTAAGGCTGCGACCTTTTCAGACCTCTGTCAGTTTCTGGTCGACCGCGGGGTTTATTAAGGAAAATCCTCACTTTCCAATGACGTTCTTAATTTCCAGAGATTCCAATCATTTCCAAAAAGTGGAAATTGTTGCCAATAGATAATCGAAGAAAATGCCTAGTTACATTTACATATTGACGTTTTACTTTCCCCTTAGCTGTACGCGAACACGTACATTTTGCATGTTACGCAGTTGCAGGCCATATAATGGCAACTGTACTGAAGGAACCGGATTTGATGTTTGTTTAAAGTGTCGAGGTGGATTTTTATCAGCTAATTCAGAGTAGGGGCTTTCGCATGGTCCAAAACATTGGACCTACATGGCAGATTGTACAACATGTAGTACCATGCGTAAGCTAAAACGATAGTCGAAATTTTTGGTTTTTTTCTGCCGATGGTACAATATTGTACAACTATGTAAAATTACTGCTCAATTGTTAGGACATCTTAAAGTTGCTTAGCTATTAGCCGGATGTGTCCTGCTTGAGAGCTTGCAATTAATGATGTTGCTTTACAAGTTGGATCGTTCGAACGCTCAATCAAATAGTCCCATTAGTTTTCCATCTAACTTATCGTACAACATGTCGTCCAATATGGAAGCCCCTAAGAACATGTCAAATTTTTTCTTACCAGAGTTGCAAAATTAACAAGCATTAAGCTACATACTTAAGGGTGCTTTTAAACTGAAGTTCCGGGTTTGCAGGAGAAACTCTACATTTTGTTCTATCTTTTTGCAAACACAGAGAAAGAAAATGGTTATCCGCAAGCATGCTTATGAAGAAGAGAGAACTAAGAGAAAAATATATAATACAAAAATATTATCGTTGTAAAAAAACTGATATTTTGAATAACTTATGAAGTTTTCTTTTTAAATTGTTTACCTAGCTAAAAAAGTGGGGGCGCAACTGCCCCCTAGCCCCCGCTTCCGACGCCAATGCCGAAAAGAAAATAGCGCTTACCTTGAATGAACACTGCACACCAACAATAAGTACACGGAGAAAACTGTTTGCTAAATTTGTATTGTGGTTAAGCAAAATTTGCGCTTGATTCTCAGTCACTTCAAAATTATGCTACATTTCAGCAAAAACTAATCAAAATTTGCTACTCCAGTTTATAATAACTAAACAAATTCAAGCCAAATTTTACTAAGTTATCATAAACTGCAAAGCAAATTTCTACTTAATTCAGGCCAATATTTGTTAAGTTATTATAAATTGGAATAGTAAATTTTGATAAGTTTTGCTGAAATCTAGCATATTTTTGAAGTGAAATAATTATTAACATTAAATTAAATTGGAAAATTACCACCATCAAATTTGCTATTTGAGATCATAATAACTTAGCAAATATTTGCTTGAATTAAGTAGAAATTTGCTTTTGCATATTATAACTTAGAAAAATTTTGCTTGACTTTAAGGCGCGTTTCCACAGTCAATATTTTTTTTATGCAATGTTGGATATTGCATACATAAACTGTTTACACGCTCAAAGTCATTTGGTATGCAAATGTTATCGGTTTTGTTTTGCGAAGCAGATGAAAAGAGAAAAACAAGAAAATAACAAATGAGAATGCGAAAATAAAAAAAAAATTAAAAGAATAATAAAACGAAACAGGCACTATTGAAAAAAGTTGTGATGTTATATGCAACCTAGAACCAAGACACCTTCGGCACATACGCTTCATCTGCTCCTGCCCCCAACTTTTGCTCTTTTTTATATTCGCAACTTCTGCGGCGTAAGACGTCCTTATCGAGCGAATCTTTGCCTTGTCATCTGTGGAGAATGCACATTCCACAAGCAACTGTGACTCTCGTATTCCTCCAGAAATTGTATGGTTCTGTCTCCACTCCACTTTTTGGCAACTATAATCTAAAAAATTTAATTATATTCAATATTTTTTAATAATCTATCTCATAAACTACTGAACAGAAATTGAGCCGCTTGGAAAATCAGTACAACGATAGAGAGGAGACAGAAATAAACAAAACAAAACGTCAAAAATGTTGATCAAGTTACCAAATTGCGTAAGAAAAGTTGGAAGGCAACCAACATTTTTTCGATTGCATGCAATTTCACAAATGGCGTGCAGTCAACTGTTTGCTTTCAAAATTACGTGCAATGCCTATTTTGCGCAAGAAAACTTGACTGTGGAAACGCGCCTTTAATAAAAATGTTGCTTTTTCCTAAATATATGAGGAGCGATTACAATTAAGCAATCTTTTTCTAAAATCACACCGTGATTGAGCAAAGTTTTGCTGATTTGCTTTTAAACAAAACGTTTGCTTGATTCAAGCAAAATAATTATCTCCGTGTACGAAATTTTTTGCATTCAGAAGGCTTAAGAGGGTATACACCCCGAAACAAGCCACTGTTGTTAGCAAATAATATAAAGAGTATACATAAGAGTATTTCAAGGAGCCAGTGGAGTTTAGGAACTCAGTGAAATTTACAGATTAGTCAAAATTCAACATATTTGCATCGAATGGACGATGTTTTGAGAGGAGAAAGAAAGGTAAAGCATTGATGTCAAATAAAGCAAAGCTGTCAAACACAGCAGCGGCAGTGTTATGATTTGGGGTGCAATGGGAGCTAATGTGGTTGGAAACTTTTAGTTTGTTGAAGACATGATGGAGAATTTTGACTATTTAAACATTTGAAAGATCAATTTGCGACAAACTGCTGCAAAATTGCAAATCGTCGACAATTAAAGCTTTGTACACAACAATGACTTGCAGTGTGCAAGTTGTTTTTTTTGCTTTGTTGTATTTAACGTCCCTTGTCGCCGTGCTTTTACAAGGGGAAAAGACACCGAAAGAAGGGAGCTGAGTGAAACGGAGATATTTTTATTTAAATAGTTAATTTATTTATTACTTTGGTTTTTCTACTTTATTTTTTAAGGCTGCGACCTTTTCAGACCTCTGTCAGTTTCTGGTCGACCGCGGGGTTTATTAAGGAAAATCCTCACTTTCCAATGACGTTCTTAATTTCGTACATTTGCATGTTACGCAGTTGCAGGCCATGCACTAGCAAGCAGCTTGGGTAGGTAAAATAACGGCTTTATGCTGACTGTGCAAGCTGATGTTGATGCACCCAACAATTCCTTGCATTTTTTTTGCCGTTGCCGACGTTGTAGTCGGAAACACTTGAGAACTAAAATCAAAGCATTAATTTTGTTTGTTTTGTAATTTAAGTATGTGCTCATAAATTAGATCAGTCTTTGTTTTCTATCTTCTTTTCATGAACGCCGGCAATCTGAGTCACCGTACTCAACTTGGGTCTAGATCGTCAATGGAATTAATATTTTCTTATGTCGAAATGCAAATTGCTGTATTTTTATTGAAATCTGCTAATAATACTTTAAGTTTTTTATTGTGTTGGATTTCTGAAAGTGTTTGTACTGATTTAAACTGTTCTTTGGAATTGCTTTTTTGAATTTGTGTTAGGTCGGATAATTTGTGTTAACTCTCTGTCGATGTTCAGAAACTGACATAGCTTTACATTACACTTGTAAAGCTTGATATAAGTACTTTCTTTATACATAATTTTGTATAAAATGGTTTTAAAGCAATATATAATTACCATATATGAGGCTTTAGTGGTGCACATCATGTGAGCTAAAGAAATTTAAGATTACATTCTCGCTTGCTTTCTGTTTTTCTATCATTGTTGACAATTTTTGTAGTTCATCGCGCTGCGTGTTTTTATTTAAGTAAACGGTACTTATACCTAAGTTTAAGGTTTATTTGATCTGCTGTGGGACTGAAGTTGAGTTGTTTAGTGGCGGACGATAATGGTTTGAAATTTTAATAATTTTGTTGTTGGAGCTTTGTATCGTTAAATCTTTAGATTTTATGAAACAATTTTCCTTGAGATCTTTTGACTCTGATCCTGTTAGGATATTTGGTGTTTGTTAACACACACATTTATAAATTTTTTGTTGCGAAATTAAGTAAGGAAACTTAATTTGTTCTCTATTGGAATTCATTGAACATAAAAATGTAGAACAGTTACATAAGCAATTTATTTTGTTATTGGTTCTATATTTGAAACATTGAAATAAAAAAAAAATGTAAGCAAAGCAAACAGTTTTGTTATTTTGTTTTGTTATTTTTTATTAGTGTAAGTATTTTGTCTTTTACATACAATTGTTATTGTTAATAACACAACTTTGTTTTTAACCCTAAACACCTTGTTGTTGCCATATGGCAACGCAAACACAAACACTTAAAATTTGCTTATTTAAGTTTAAACCGTTTTATATTTGCGTTAACAGGTCATTCTGAAAATTGAAAAAAAATTTACTCAGGGTGATTCGGGTTATTATCGTGCAAGTTAATGAATAAAGTAGTATAATTTTTTGTAGTATAATTAATAAAGTAGTATAATTTAAACACAAAATTGTGTTTTAATTATATCTCCACAGAGTCACGGTTAAAGTGCCGTCGATTCTAAAATTGCGCTTTTGGAGACCCCGACGTGATCCTTCTGGTGATACTCAAAAGGATCATAGCTTTAAACGTGGAAATCTTTAACTCGTTAGACGGTTGACCGCGTAAGTCCGCCGTGAATTTAAATTTTCGGAACCCAACAACAACAACAAGTTTTTGGCGTAATTCAACAAGGATACTATCAACTAGTTCTGACGTGATTCAGCAAGGATCACCTACCAGAAAAGTAGTTCACAGAGGCAACACATTCAACAAGGATATAGAGTCCTACCAAAAATCATTGCAAAACAGGAGCATCATTTGGATCCCTTCAGAGCAATGGATTTCAACACACTGGTTCAAGCCCAATACAGGTTGGGCATGGCCATTGAGAATCTGGCAATCAACTTTGCAAAGGATTTAAAAGATCGAAAAACATCAAAGTACTATTCGACACGACGAAACGATTCGGACGTTAGAGAGTAGGCCGGAAGATAATGAGTATTTTACAAAAAGCTATTATCAGAAGATTCAAACACTCGTGACAAAACACACAAATCTTTTTGAAAACAACACCATAGAACTTTAAAATTTGGACAACGGCGATGATTGAAAAATATATGGTGTCCAAAAACAATGCAGCTCTATGGCATTCAACAGACGAAGATACCATAGAAGGTTACACTCTGCAGACTTATTACGAACTCGAAGCGAAGACAGAAGAGGTGCTTATCGAACTTCATCAACATATGACGGTGGAGCAGACATTCCAGCCGCCAAGAGAATTGACGTCAACAAACACAGACACTTCCTTGTCAAGGGTAACATTGCCAAAATTTAATGGCAACTACATGCAGTGGGTAACATTTAAGGCTTTATACACATAGCTGGTTCACAATGTCGGCCGATGCAAAAAAAAATGCATTATTTGACTTCCTTAGAGAGCGAACCTAGAAGCTTAATCAAGCACCTTCCGGCAACAGGAAGTAACTATTCACACGCTCTGAAAATCCTCACTAGTCGTTACGACAATAAAAGACTTCTGGTAACATCATTACTTAACAAACTGATGTAGCAATCATCAATTAGAAGGGAATCATCAGCTGCACTGAAGGCTCTTCATGGTATAACAAAATAATGTATCTATGGACTTCAAGAGCAAGGCATTCCCATTCACCATTGGGACGCTATCCTGACTCATTGGGTTTTACAAAAAATGGATCCAGATGCTCAAACAGCATTTGAACAGAGCTTAGACGACAGTAGACGACTGATTTCGGTCGCTGAAATTCTAAAGTTCCTAGAGCACCGGTTCCAATACTTCGAGCCTCGAAGAAAGGCGAAATCATCTTCAACAAGGACATGTGCATCTGCTAATAAGGCCGAATAAATTAATGAGAAGTTTTTAATATGTAAAATGTTAAACCACAAAATGTACGCATGCAATTCGTTTTTAACCGCTGATTTAAATAACAAATGGAAATAGGTTTAGGAATTAAAGCTATGTGTCAACTGTCTTACACCTGGACATCAAGGGAACGCATGTAGATCACGGAACTGCTCCAAGTGTCCAAGGAAGCATCACACATTACCACACAACGAGAATGCAAATCAATTCAACACACAGAAATCTAACGGTCAGAAGTTCAACCAACCATTTCAGAACCTGTCAGCAACAATGGAAGACACAAGCACTGACCAATCAAAATTTAAAGTCAGTCTTTTGACCAGCATCGATGCTAACTATGTCTTATTAGGCACAGCACAAATTAAACAAATTGCAAATCATGTGCAACGTATCGAGTGCAGAGCAGTGTTAGACTCAGGTTCACAAGTGAATCTAATAACTAAGTGATTGCTGGAAAAATTAGGCGGCAAGTTTAGACCAATGTCTATGAGTATAGAAGGCGTGAGAGCTAACGAAACAAAATTGCGACATCAATCAACGATTCAGTTCAATGTTAGTTAATTTCACCAAAGAAGTAGAAGCATATATAATACCAAAAATTGTGTCAAGTCAACTAGTTCATCACTTGAATATTAAAGGTTGGGATCTGCCACAGGACGTTATTCTCACCGACCTTGAATTCAACAAGCCAGGCCGAATTCACTGTCTGTTAGGAGCCGACATCTTCTTTGAGGTACTCACTGATGGAAAAATAAGATTACCAAGCAATCTCCCAGTGTTGCAAAACTCCGTGCTTGGATAGATTGTGACTGGTAACGTGAACATTGTTAGCAGTATGGGGCATTTGTTCATGCAACGAAATAGAAGAAGCTATTTTGAAATTTTTATTTTATTTTAATTTTATTTATATCTTTTTTTCGAAAACCGGCACAACAAAGTTTAATAACCTTATTAGCAGTACCGGCAGCATGTAGCGTCAACAACGATTAAATATTTGACTTATAATATATAATATTGCATAACATATTCAAATCGTAGTTTAAGTTACATTTTCATGAAAGTAAAAAATAATTAAATAAAATAAAATTAAGCGTTTTCAAAACTGTAAATAAACTATTTCACTACTTAAATATAAACAGTGTGCCACCTAGTGTGAAGTTTAAAAAAATACAAATATAACATACATTAAACATCCATCCATTCAACATTAGAAAAGAGTTAAGCTGGTTTATTTTTGAATTGCACAGCGTTATAACACGATCTTAAACTATTAGATTGTGACTGGTAACGTTCGGAAGTTCGTTCCAAAGACGAACAGAGTTTACAAAAAACTGCCTTTCAGATGTTTAACAAGAGACACGTTAACAATCTTATTAGCACGACTTGATCTAGAAAAGATTAATCTCGAAAACAGATAACTGGGTTCTGAATTACATATAATCTTATGCAACAATAAAAGCGTACGATAGTTCAGCAGATTATCAAAGGTTAAGCCATGGATTCTTTTACCGTACTGGGAAACATGGTCTCTTCTTTTCAGTCCAAACACATAACGAGCAATATTATTAAAAATAACGTTAAATTTATTTTTACTTAGACTATCACAGTTCGCAAAAATTTCGCCGCCATATAGCATTGTTGGTAAAAGATATGCTTTAGCAAGTAGCATTCGTATATTAAGAGGTGTAAAATACTGAGTAGTCCAAAGAACCCGAAGCATGTTGTAGACTTTCCCAACCATGTTACTTATGGTTATTCCAAGTTAAAGTTCTGTTGAAGGTGACGCCTATATTTTTTGCAGAGTCTACGTATTCAATATTGTTTCCATTTAGTGAAAGGCGCAGTGGAAATGTCAATGATTTTCTTCTAAATTATCAAACATTTTGACTTTGTTGGATTAAGACTTAATCCGATTTTTACTGCCCAATTACCAATTTTTCAAGAATACTATTCACATTGTTGATACAGTTATAGAGGTGTTTACAGTTAACGTACAACTGAACGTCATCTGCGTACATATGGATCTTACAGTTTTCCAAAACACTGGGTAGGTCATTTATGTACATTGAAAAAAGAGAGGACCCAAAACAGTACCTTGAGGAATACCTCTCGTAATGGGTAGAAAGACTGATGAAACGTTATTGGCGAAAACAGCTAACAACCTACCGGAGAGATATGACGTTATAAGGCAGATGGCGAAAAGTTAAATAATTTAAGGAGTTTGGTCTGTAAAATATTATGGTCGACTGTATCGAAAGTCTTAGAGTGGTCTAATAGAACTAAGAACCCAACTTCATTGTTATCTATGCTAGAACGCAAGTCTTCAGTTACATCAATTAGAGCAGTGATACAACTATGTTTGGCTGTAAAGCCTGATTGGCTTTCATTTATATAATGAGTTCTGCGCAAGTGTGAGCTAATTTGTTGACTAAGTAACGATTCCAGCGCCTTGGATATAAATGAAAGTATAGCTATTGGGCGGTACTCATTACGAAATTTTGGTGCGGGTATAATTTTACCTTTCTTCCATTGTATCGGGTAAGCTGACTTTGTGAGCACGGTGCTAAAAATGAGAGTGAGATAAGGGAGGATCTTCGGTAGCAAAATTTTCAGAAAAATTCGACTATCATCATACCCTATAGCGTTAGATTATATTGATAAAATACTTTTGAGTGCATCCGCCTGGCAAACACAATTGAAGTTGATGCAAGTATCGGCATTTAAAGAATTGTCAATAGTCTGGTACACATTTTGACTGACTGAATATTAACAATTTTTTTATTTAAATCCTCAACGTCCGCGTTATCACAAGATTCAAATGATTTTCTACAAAGGTTTTTATTGCGTATCTCGCGCCACTTCTGCTTACTGTTACCACTGAACTAAACTTATCCCTATATTAATTACTCTTTGCCGTTTTTACCTCTTTCACCACTGTTTAACGCAATATTTTAAACGCAATACTTTTAAGTCGAAAGAAATACCAGATTCAGAACCGCTGCTCACCGAAGATGAATTGCTGTGTGCAGGCCCGTAGAGAGCCCAGTTCGGGCCCGGGGGGTTACAGCATACGGGCCCCTCTGAAAATGTTTTTAACACAAAAAAAAATTAATAAGAAAATAAAACATGGCGAAAATTATTATTTAGTTCTAAGCTATTATTTATTTTCCATAGTTATCTTTAAGCCATGCACCATGACAAGTGAAACATATTCTATTGTCGTTGTTGTTGTATTAATTGTCTCTATCTAACGGCAACTTTTCTGTGTGACACTCCAAATAATTTAAATCTACTGATGATTTGTGTTATTATAACAATATTTTTATTCTGCGTTTTTATTCTTTTTATTTATTCAAATTTATTTTTCTTGCTTTGGCAGAGGCAAAACAATCAATAATTACAGTAAAATTTAAGTTTTTTGCTAACTCGGACTCTATACATAAAATTTTCTGTAACTTTTATAAAATTTTTAAAATTAGTTGATGATCGAATAATTTTACCTTCAAACGATTTAAATTTTTTGTAACGTAAAAGATATTTCGTACACTAATAACCAGAAATTTCTGTTATATGTCCAAAGAAACTGTTTTTTTAATAAAATACAAAATGTATTTTATATATATAATTTGAACTATTTAAATATACTCGTATTGCGGATTTTAAGAAACTGCTCTTTTACAGTAATGAAATTACCAAAAAAAATCAAACACTTTAAAATGCTACACCTATGTGTCAAAAAATTTAAGAAATTTTAAAAATATGAAAAAATGTAAATTTGGGTAATTATATAGAAACTTGTCACTAAAACAAATGGATTTATTTATTGGAATTTTATTTTTCAAAAAAATTTACATTTGGTTTCTACGCTATAGAGAATTTAACCATAAAAAAGTTATTTTTACAATAGTGTCATTTTTATCATTAACAAATTTCTATGATTATATGCATAAATATCTTCATTACTTTCAAACTAAGTAAAATTTTTACGATCAGAAATATTTAAGGATTTTTCTAAAAATTTTATACCATATAGAATACTATGTACTAGACATCTTCAACGTTTAGAAAAAAACGTAGCTTTTATTATTTCAAAATTAAACTAATGCCAATATTTTTGTCGTATAAATAAAGAAAAAACTTACCTCTAAATAAACGGAAGTTGGTTTTGTATTGAACTTATTTTTTCGACAAATATTCTTGTCAGCACAGCACGAAAAGTAAACTTCTACTAGATTTTCGAGTAGAATAACTCAATTTTTTAAGCCACTCAAAATTACAATTTACTGCAGTCCTTTTCTCGAACATTTTTGATTTCTGGGATCTGTTTTTTCTTGCATATTGTAATATTCACTCGCAATATTACATACCCGGCAGAAATTAAGGCCTTGATGAAACTTAAAGCTGACAACAATAATGAAACATGCAAGACTTGTGTTTTTAGCCAAAAACAAATACGTTTATTTTTGATGAGATAGGTAAGAATGACAAGAAATAAGGTAGACATTTTGAAATTAATTTTTTGAAGAGTTTGCTACTTTAATAAAAAATTGTTGCATGCGCAGTAGATTTGCAAATTTTTTAAGTAAGTTAACAAGGATATATTATTTTTGTATCTTATAATAATTATATAGCTTACTATCAGTGAAATCCTTAATTTATTCGTAAGGAATGTTTTAAATAAAACATGGCAATTCTATTTAAAAATAACTCAACTGATGCAATGGTATTTTATTGGATGAGTCGTTTTAAAGTTAACCTTGAACGCAATATACAGTGTGTCAAACTTGCAGATACTAGAATAAAAGTTCTACATATAAAATTTATCCATACATGGTAAAATGTACTCATACGTTTTCAATGTTTAATTGAATAAGGATAACTTAACAGACACATTTTCATTATCTTCATAACATATCACAATAGAATATTTGAATAATTTTTATTTGTAAAAACTACGAAGTGGATAGTACATTTTTTTAAAATATTAGCTATTTAGGAAATGAAAACATATTTCTAAAATGAAATGAAGCATGCAATTTTGAAATTCGATTAAAGGAAGGTGTTCAAGATTAAACAAAAATAAATAGAAAAGTATATATGTTGCCAACTCGCTCGGTAGAAGTAAAACCTTCAGAGAAATTTAGCAATTCAACGACGATATATATTTTTTATATATTTTTCAAAAAAAGTCAAAACTATTGAACTTTTTTAAAAACATAACTAAATCTTGATTTTGTGGTAAAAATAAAAACAAGTAAAAGTTGCATTTCTTGCTACCATAAATAATTTCCCTAACCTCCTTTGCAAAATTTCTTCCGTTTGATTTTCATAAATTGTTAAACTGCTTTTGTCATCTAGATCAAGATGTCTCGGCCAAATATATTTATTCCAAAATCTTGTTTATATATTTTTATAAAATAGCCAAGTCTCAAAAATAATATATGTGAAAAAATTACCCCAATACCCAGCAAAAAAGTGCTTCCAAAAGAAGCTAAAGAGGAAAGCAAAGACTTGAATTCCATCAATTCCACTTTCATACCCAGAAGGCATTCTTTTAACATATGCATGTCATTGGAAGGAATGCTTTCCTTAGTCTTCTCTAGAAATGCTTCTAGGACTTTTTCAATGGAAGCTTTCTTTGAGCCCTTCAATCAAAGGATTCTAGTAGGTGTTTTTCAGGAGAACTTTAAGAAGGCACTCGACAAGAAGGCTTTTTGTGGTTTGAGGGTTAAAAAATCCCTTGAAAAATATACCTTTTCCCGACATTCTAGCGATTTTGGTGCTGGAAATGAATAGTGTTTGGGTTTTGTTGGGGGATTTAAAAAAATTCCAAGGTAAAATATCCTTTTTTCTGAACTTCAAATAATTGAATGTCTTCCAGTTTATAAAAATGCCTCTTGAAAGAACTGCTTTATAAGGCTAAGAAAAAGCAGAGTTTGATCAATAGAATGTCTTCTGGAAGCAGTGCCGCTAAGAATGCATGTCACATTTGTATCAAAAATTTTGCTGGGTATCTCTCTCTAAAAAAAATGTGTGACTAACATTTATTCTTTCATACCATGGATTATATCTAGATAGATAGCTGTCTTTATTATATGAATTAAACTCTTTTTTTTTTGCTTTGTTTTAATAATGTTTCTAAGAAATTTTCGTTATGATATATACAAAGGAAAGTAAGAAATATGAAGAATAAGAAACAAAAACACTTCTCTCTTTCAACAACAAATCAGCTTTTTAGTATGGTGTCATCTATGTGGGCTATTTTGGTCAAACAGTTTTTTGAAAAAAATATTGTGTAATAATCAAAAATCAGCTTTTTGTTACTTTACTAATCCACCAATCCGGGCCCCCTTAAAACTTTCTTCTTTAACAACCAATAAGCTTTTCAGTATGTTGTCATCTATGTGGGCTATTTTGTTAAAGCAATTTTTTAAACAAATAAAGGTTTTTGTAATCAAAAATCAGCTTTTTGTTACTTTACTAGTCCACCAATCCGGGCCCTCTTAAAACTATCTTCTTTAACAACCAAGTAAGCTTTTCAGTATGTAGTCATCTAAGTAAGCTATTTTGGTCAAACAATTTTTCAAAAAACATTTTTTAATAATCAAAAATCAGCTTTTTGTTGCTTTACTTACCCGCCAATCCGGGCCCCCTCAAAACACCCCGTTCCCCCCTTCTCGGCGGGCCTGGCTGTGTGAATTACATTTTTTGCAGCATATTACTCGAGCAAGCAACGGAAAGTTTGTTGTAAAATTGCTTTACCATTTTCGAAAACCGATTTACTACAATTGAACAATGTTTTGCAAGGGATCGGTCATTAAGGGATCAATAAGTTTCATTCATGAGGGAATATAAGGCATTAGGACTCATGCCACAAGTCAATACACATGAAATCATATCTCGTCATTACTTCATACCTCACCACTGTGTTCTCCGACCAGACAGCTCAGCCACGAAACTGCGAGTAGTATTCGATGCATCAGCACACAATCAGTCAGGACCATCATTAAACGAAATAATGTGCAATGGCCCTAAGGTTCAAAGCGAACTATTTTAAATTTTACTTCGTTTTCGAATGCAGGATCGAAATTAGGATCGAAACTTGCAGCTCACTTTTTTGCGAGAAAATCCTACAGATAAGATGAAGGTGTATCAATTGAATATAGTTACATATGGCACCAGAGCCGTAAACTAAACTGGCAGATGAGTATCAATATAAATTTCAATACGGAGCAAAATCTCTGAGAAACGACTTCTACGTAGATGATGACTTAATCGGTGCAGATACACTGTATGAAGCTCAATAGATCCAACATCAGCTAATTACTATTCTCAGCGAATCCGCAATGAACCTACAAAAATGGTGCACAAATCATCCAAAACTTTTACGTGGGATAGCACCTGAAGACCAAGAAGTCAACCTAAACTTTGAATCGGAAGAAAGGCAATCCACAAAAACATCAGGCCTGTTTTGGTTACCAAAACCAGACTCATTTTGCATAGGCAACAACTACAATACAACAAAAAGAACGCATAGCTCTAATCTGACACACATCTACGACCCGCTAGGAATACCTAGCGGGTCTAGTACTAGGACTTATTGGTCTAGTATTAGTACTAGGACGATTCAAAAGGATAACACAATTAAACTAAATTTGTTATGCTCAAGGTCACTGGAGGCACCAATCAATTTACAAACAATTCCAAGGTTGAAATTATGAGCATTAGGGCTTATCAAAAAATTTAGATTGTATTCTAACAGGTCGTAAAAGTTGCACAGGGTGGTCAAAACCTCCCAAAAAATTTTAGGAAAATATAAGGATGTCTTCCTCTCCCGCAAGGACAAAGTTAATTTTAAGAAAAACAGTACAAAATCACGATCGCAAAATGCTTTGATTTTTGTTAGAAAAACTGAATGTGTCTTAAAGCGAAAGTAAATAAATACTTTAACTATCAATATCCTGTCAAACACGATGCTACTCTCGATTTTTACCCAAAGGATCCTGTGTGAAGGATATTCGAATCTAAAGGTACATTCGAGGTAGCACAGAATTTTTGATTGCTATCAGATTGTCTAAATTTTGGCGATTTTGATTATTAAATTGACGTTTTCCTTCAATTTGGCGAATAAATAATTTGCATATTTTTCTCATATGCATTTTCTTATTTTTGAGAAACGTATACTTGAGTGCAATTTTTTTACTTTTTCAAAAAAATTCATATAAGAGAACCAGAAGTGGTACCGACGATAATTTCCTTAATCTGGATTCTTCAAATACTTCTGAACAACACCCTGTCCAAAAGTATCAATTTAAAACACCAGGTTGTTTACAATTTACAACACCAAACTTAAGACCACGATTTTTTTTCCTGTTTCGATTTTTTTTTTTTAAATTTTCCTTCCTTACGAATTTTATTATTTCGTTAAAACACCTCAACTCAGCATTGACAAAAATGTTATACTAAAATTTTGAGATTCTGAGCTTGCCATTCGATGGGTCTCAATTGACTTAGCAATTGTTGTTTAGAAGTGTTTTAGTGAAATATTAACCATAAAGGAGATATGAACAAAATTGTTACATTTCATGTTTGAAGTAACTTTTTTTATATATCAAAATAGGAAAAAAAAATCGTGGCCTTTTCCCGCTGTTTTAAAAAAGAAATTTTTTGTCAGGGTTTCGTTCGAAACTATTTGCAGAATCCGAATTAAGAAAACTATCTTCGGTACCATTTCTGGTGCTCGAGATATAAAACCTTATATTCATTTATTTTAAAAAGTTAAGAAATTTCATTCAAGTATACATTTCTTAAAAATAAAAAAATGCATATGCGAAAAATATGCAAATTATTAGTTCGCCATATTTAAGGAAAGCCTTAACACTGTAATCAATATCACCAAAATTTAGACAATCAGAAAACAATTAAAACTTCTGTGCTATCTCGAGTGTACCTTTAGATTCGAATATCCTTCACACATGACACTGTGGGTGAAAACCAAGAGTGGCATCGTGTTGCCAAAATATTTTTAGTTAAAGTCTATATATACTTTTGCTTTAACACATATGCAGTTTTTCTTGCAAAAATTAAAGCATTTTGAGATCGTGATTTTTTACTGTTTTTCTCAAAAAACAACTTTGTCCTTGCAGGAGAGGAAGAGATCCTTATTTTTTTCTAAATTTTTTTTGAGGGGTTCTTGACCATCCTATGCAACTTTTGAGACCTCTTACACATGAAACTGTGAAATTTGAAATTCGAAATTTCATTTCTAGCAGTCAAACTTATGACCAGAGTAAAGATTGAACTAAGTTATCAGGATAAAGCTTCCTATTTTTGGACTGATTCTCAGATTGTGTTTTCTTGGATACACAATCATCCGGGTAAACTACCAGTTTATGTGACACATCGAATAGCAAAAATCCGTCGAATTACACTCGCAGGACAGATTTCTCAGGGCTAAAAGAGATTCTAACAAAGAAAATTTGTGCCTATGACAAACTTTTAAGCTCTCTCACACCATTCCTCGACGAAGAAGGTATAATTCGCGTAGGAGGACGTACAAATTCATCATCACAGCAATTCAACGCAAGTCATCAAATAATTTTACCAGGCAGCGATACACTTTTAAATCTATTGATAGAAAAAATACACAAAGACAATTACCATTGTGGCTTCAAGCAATTCAAGCGCAAGTACGACAAGTGGAAAACGACCTCAGAAAGCGTATTTCTCTGTATTCTGCTGCTTTGCAACAAAAGCAGTCTACTTGGAGCTCGTGACTGAGTTAACAACAGATGTGTTTGTTTCGGCACTAAAAAGATTCGTTGCACGAAAAAGGCACTACACGACATTATACTGTGATAACGCCACGAATATTGTTAGTGCAAAGCGTCAGCTTCAGGAGTTAAATGACATTATTCAAGCAAATTCTTCAAAAGAATCAATCGTTAGAGCTTGCAGTGAAAAGGGGATTGAATTTAAATTCATTCCACTCAGGTCTCCACATTTTAGAGGCTTATGGGAAGTCGAGCTGAAGTCTGCAAAACATTTATTAGTACAGAATGTATCTGCAGCTTCCCTCACGTACAAGGAGCTTGAAACAACTGTCATAGAGATAGAAGCTATTTTTAATTCCTCCTCCGATCCAAACGATTTAAATGTGATCACTCCTGGACATTCGGAGAAAAGTTAACGTCAAGTATTGAAATTCACGCCCAGGCCCCAAAAGGAAAAATGGTTGAATGATGGCAAAGAGTTTCAGAGCTAAAACATAACTTTTGGCAACGATGGTAAAAATAATATCTATGTGAATTGCAACAACGACATAAATGGCAAGGTCCCAAATTTCAAGTTTGGGATAATGTTCTCAAAAAAGGGGACATAATCCCAAAAATTTAATACCTCCCAAAAAAGAGAACATATTTCCAACATGAATTTGGGATTATGACCGCTTAAAAAGGAGACAAAATCCCAAATAAATGTTTTGCATTCTTCTTTGTAAAAATGTTTATATTAAGGCCGCATTTACAGTAGTGGACGCTTATATATTGTGATTTATATTACTATTATATTTAAATTGTATTAATAAATTGTTTTTGTTTATTTTTAAAAAAGATTGTAATGTTTAATTTGTACTTAAGTATTTAAGTAAGGTAAATATGCTTGAATTAACAACTTTCCGCACAAAGGCAAATTATTTCATTATAAACAAATTTATTTGCTCTTGTACGGAATGGTAATAAGAACTTGAATTTTTCAAATAACTATTTACTAAACTACTTAAATGATGGAAGAAGAAAGCGCAGGCGCTATGAAAAATTGGTTAATGAAAAATCGCCAAAAAAAAAAAAAATTAAAAATCGACCAAATTAGAAATGGCCCCAAAAAAATGAATACTCACCGAAAACTGCTTTAAAGAAAATGATAAATCACCCAAATTTCATTTCATGACCGAAAAAATTAAATGAAAAATCACTCAAAAGAAATGAAAAATTACCCAATTTTAAAATAATATTTCAATGCTTCATTGACAAAAATAATCTAACAAAAATTAATATGATTATTAATTTCCTAAATTAGAAAGCACTGCTTTATCAACACAATTTAGTTAAGGTCGTATATAGATCAATTTGCACACAGCCTTAAAACTTAAACTAAATTAACTTAGTTTTCTTTTTTTAATAGGCGGCCTTCGGCCGCTGCTTAGGGATTACAACCCTCAGTAAGTCCAACACCGGCTGGCTGTCTACAAGGGCAAATTATTTTAGCATAAAAAACACTGCAAAAAAATTGATTTGACCTTGTTGATGTTGTTATCACCATTTTGTACAAGGGCAAATCATTTTCTCTTATATCTGTATTAAGAAAAAAATAGCTTAAATCGATTTAAGATTTACGCTCTTCATGAACTTTTACGATGTATGTGCAGTGATTTCAATGATAACTTCAACATGATTAATTTTTCTGATTCGGTAGATGTCTTAAAACGGAAAATTATATTACATTTAAATAATTAAATCAATTTAACTTTATCCTATTATACCTAACGCAGTTTTATAACAATGTAATATTGGTAATTGAGATTGTTCTGTTTCTCCTTTTTGTCTTGATATTATGTTTTATAAAGTAAGCACCATCAAATATGAATCGTTTTTAAAACTTACTTTTTAATTATTCAATATTTTATTTTTACGTGCTCACGTGGTTTCCTGATTTGAAATTAGACTGAACTCACACTATCACCTGGATTGGTGTGCCAGAGTATATCTCTTTTCCCACACAAGTTTATGCCTGCGTTGGCCCAAATGCATATCCAACTAATTGGGATTTTAATTTGGCGGATATGAGATTTGTCTCATTTCCACGTAGATCCTTGGGTTGGACAATGGCCGCAAACCAGTTAAAATGAGTTTAGTGTTTTGGATTGTTTTTGAAATCAGGATTGTTTTTCGGGTACCTTAAATTAATAATCACATTAATTTAATTCGATGTTGCTTATTGATATAGAATTAAATATACTTAAATACGCGTTTGTTATATATTAAATTTTTAAATTCAGCTGAAAAGCCAATTAATGTGCTTAGTAGAAAATCCTAATTGCCAATAGGGGGTATGTTTTAGTACGTAGGTACATTCTGTCTGTCCCGGCTGATTCGGGCAGGATCTATAATGTAAATCGTGCATGCGTATAGGACGGGTATACGTATCTTTGGAAGATTTCATACGTCCGGGCGAATCAAAAAAAAAAAAAAAAAAGACTGATCTGAGTTATTGATGCAGTAGTGTTCCACGTATATAGCACTATAAACCCACAAAATTTTGAGCTTTTAGCATGACCTTAGCCAAAGTTATTGCACAAAATTAAAAGACCCTTTCATATAACTTATACGGTGATTGAAATCTTTGAAGCAAGATTTCTCGAAACTTTGAAATCAGACTTAAGCTGTTATTGTTTATCGACATAGATATCAGTATTTGTTGAAACCACTTGGGATTATGACCTTTTAAAAGCAGACATAATCCCAAAAGGTCAGAACCCCCATTTGGGATTATAAGAGTTATAGATACCAACACCCTTACACCCGCATACATAATATAAACGCGCACTTATTAACGGGCAATCAACTTAACATTTCATAATTCTTACGAATTGTTTGCGCAACACAAGCTGCTCGCTCAACATTAAAACTATTTCGACAGTGTCATATGACTCCGTCTGAAAAACTTCCGTTCACTTACCTTTTTCTTTAGAAGTCAATGCAGCTCCACGCGACAAGTGTAACATAATTACGATGCATTTTTCATGTTCTTTGCTTCTCTCCATTCTATATTAATATATATTCTTACGTATTATATATTAGCGCATTACGTATTAGTGTAAGTTATAATTGTAACATTTTTTAATATTAAAAGCAGTCGAATTGATCGCTCCAACGAAGAAGGTTGAAAAACTTTTAAAAATAAACAGTTCAATGAAAATATGAAAATAAAAATTGATTTTTTTTCTAAACTAACTGAACATAAAACATAATTGGCGACGAGGATGGGATACCGCGAAAATTAAATATATCCCAAATATTTAATTCCTTTGTGTTAACAATTAACGCGGTATTTCCGAACATTTAAAGCGAATGATCGCATACCCAAATTGTGCAAGAACAGTGAGTGAACAAAAAGTCCTTAAAATTTTTTTTTTATAAAAATATTTAAACAAAAGTAAAACAAATGATGAAAATTGTGCAGGAACAGTGAGCAAAAAAAGAAAATATATAAAAAGAACACTGAAAAAAAATAATAACTGAAATAAAACAAAGTTATAAAAATCTTTAAACAAAAGTAAAACAAATGATGAAAATTGTGCAGGAACAGTGAGCAAAAAAAGAAAATATATAAAAAGAACACTGAAAAAAAATAATAACTGAAATAAAACAAAGTTATAAAAATCTTTAAACAAAAGTAAAACAAATGATGAAAATTGTGCAGGAACAGTGAGCCAAAAAAAGAAAATATATAAAAAGAACACTGAAAAAAAAAATAACTGAAATAAAACAAAGTTATAAAAATCTTTAAACAAAAGTAAAACAAATGATGAAAATTGTTCAGGAACAGTGAGCAAAAAAAAAAAATATAAAAAAAAACAGTGAGAAGAGAAAGAAAAGGTTATACATTTTTATAACAAACATAAAATAACCCATGAACAATTTTAACTAGTGCGATACTACACAAGTGAGAGTGCGCTATAAACGAACGAACTTTGTAAACTTAATTGTTGCAAAAACAAAAGCCACAAACAACCAATTTGCTGCGTATCCTGCTGTGACACCAACAGGAGTATCGAAAGCAATATCAACAACACCAACCGTTAGCAGAGCGACGGCGTACAACTTAAACCAGTAAAGACGCTGCAAAGAATACAACAGGGAATCAATAACAAGAGCACTAAACAACAAAATCATCGAGAGCAATACTAGCAAAACGAGTAATCAACCGAGTGAAGACGTAGTAAGAATTTGTAATCGACAAAATTTATCTTAAGTATATTTATAAACCTTTTAAATTTATTCTGTAAAATTACCAACACATTATATTATATTATTAATCTAAACTATAATACTGTACAAATAAATTAAATAATTTTATGGAAGAAGACTTAGATACATTAGGACAGTTAATAGACAAAGTTGAGGAAGCTATAACAACACACGGAAAAATTTTAGTAAGAAGTAATTCAATAATTGAGGAAGAAACAAATATGAGTCCACTAACGATAGACCCATTAAAGTACTTGGACAGATTGCCAGACTATTATGGAAACATAAATGACTTACCGTCATTCATAGTACTTATCGACAGAATTCATCCCCTCTTGACTAGATACGATAGCTTAGCTCAGAGTATTTTTTCTGATGTTATAAAATCCAAATTAAAAGGAAAAGCGCGTGAAGCAATAGAGATAGATAACAACGCCATATCATGGAGGGATATCAAAACTATCCTCATAAATAATTTTTCAGACAGGAAATCAATAGATGAACTGTTCAACGAACTTAGGGGACAGAATTTTAAGAGCAACAGCATAGAGCTCTATAATGAACTAAGGTGTACTCTAAGACGACTCAATGTAAAAACAAGAACAGAATTATCGACTGCCACGACAGAAGAAGAAATTGAGCAGACTATCAACCTTAATATTAAGGCTGCTCTACAAACATTTAAATCTAAACTTCCTGAACCGATGAGGTCGATATTATATTGTAGGGACCCAAAAACACTGGAAGAAGCCATAAACATTCTTCATGAGGCAAATTATGCCTACTTCAACCCATATAAACCAGACAAAAAACGACTTAATAATAATAGCCAACAAGACGGAAACCAATATAACTACAAAAACAATAGTACTAACCGTAACAATAACAACTACCAAAATAACCACAATAACCGCTATAACAACGAAGCAAGTAATTCACATACCTACAACCGAGGTAACTCAAATAGTTATAACAACAATAATTATAACCGTGGTAATCGTTTTAACAATGAAGCAAGTAATTCAAACACTTACAATCGAAGTAATGGCTATAGTAGGAGTTATGTTAACAATAATTATAACCACAATAACCGCTATAACAACGAAGCAAGTAATTCACATACCTACAACCGAGGTACTGCAAACAGTTATAATAATACCAATTATAATATTGTAGGAACGAAAGTAATAGAGTTGACGTTAGAAACAGAGGTCCTTCTCCATCGACTGTAGAACCGATGGAAATAGGAAAAATAGAATTGGACGTAACAGGTCAAAATTTTCCTTTACCTGCCTCAAAACCGGTTTACCATATATAGAAATAGAGACAAAGCTAGGAGTAGTATATTGTAGGGACCCAAAAACACTGGAAGAAGCCATAAACATTCTTCATGAGGCAAATTATGCCTACTTCAACCCATATAAACCAGACAAAAAACGACTTAATAATAATAGCCAACAAGACGGAAACCAATATAACTACAAAAACAATAGTACTAACCGTAACAATAACAACTACCAAAATAACCACAATAACCGCTATAACAACGAAGCAAGTAATTCACATACCTACAACCGAGGTAACTCAAATAGTTATAACAACAATAATTATAACCGTGGTAATCGTTTTAACAATGAAGCAAGTAATTCAAACACTTACAATCGAAGTAATGGCTATAGTAGGAGTTATGTTAACAATAATTATAACCACAATAACCGCTATAACAACGAAGCAAGTAATTCACATACCTACAACCGAGGTACTGCAAACAGTTATAATAATACCAATTATAATAGGAACGAAAGTAATAGAGTTGACGTTAGAAACAGAGGTCCTTCTCCATCGACTGTAGAACCGATGGAAATAGGAAAAATAGAATTGGACGTAACAGGTCAAAATTTTCCTTTACCTGCCTCAAAACCGGTTTACCATATATAGAAATAGAGACAAAGCTAGGAGTAGTATATTGTAGGGACCCAAAAACACTGGAAGAAGCCATAAACATTCTTCATGAGGCAAATTATGCCTACTTCAACCCATATAAACCAGACAAAAAACGACTTAATAATAATAGCCAACAAGACGGAAACCAATATAACTACAAAAACAATAGTACTAACCGTAACAATAACAACTACCAAAATAACCACAATAACCGCTATAACAACGAAGCAAGTAATTCACATACCTACAACCGAGGTAACTCAAATAGTTATAACAACAATAATTATAACCGTGGTAATCGTTTTAACAATGAAGCAAGTAATTCAAACACTTACAATCGAAGTAATGGCTATAGTAGGAGTTATGTTAACAATAATTATAACCACAATAACCGCTATAACAACGAAGCAAGTAATTCACATACCTACAACCGAGGTACTGCAAACAGTTATAATAATACCAATTATAATAGGAACGAAAGTAATAGAGTTGACGTTAGAAACAGAGGTCCTTCTCTATCGACTGTAGAACCGATGGAAATAGGAAAAATAGAATTGGACGTAACAGGTCAAAATTTTCCTTTACCTGCCTCAAAACCGGTTTACCATATAAAGAAATAGAGACAAAGCTAGGAGTGTTAAAGTTCATCATAGATACGGGAGCGACCCAATCTATTATTAATCCAGGATTATGTGATCCAAAGTGGAATGTTTCCACGGTTCCGATGAATATGCAAACACTAAAACACACTATACAAATTAACGAAAAAGTAGCAATCCCTTGTTTCAAAGAACTTGGCGAAACAGACAAAAAAATCGAATTTTTTGTAACAAAGTTTCACGATGTATACGACGGTATAATAGGAAATAATATACTAATTCCCCTAAAAAGCGTTGTGAATTTTGAAACTAAGAAACTACGAATAGGCGAAAGGGAAATTGAACTAAAATTTCTAACAGAAAAAGATAATAAATATTGCGTCACCGACAAAGGAATCTATGAGATTGAAATACTAGTTACAAACAAAGATGGTCTAATTTATATCGAAGGAAAGACTTCACAAGATAATGAGGTAGAACTAATAAAAGGGGTGTACGAAGCAAACGACTACAAAATAAATGCCAAGTTACTTATTAAAAACAACGGAAGAAAAGATATAATAATGCATAGACAAGAAAGCATACAAGTTACAGACGAAAACTTTTGTATATATACGTTTGACGAAAGAAACGACAAACTGGCTTTAAGAGAACCGAATGAAAAACCTGTACTAGAACAAATAAGAACGAACCACCTTAATAAAGAAGAAACAGAATATCTAATGCCAGTCATAAAAAAATTTAGAAGTATATTTTACACAGAAAACAGTGACCTTACCTTCACTAGTGAAATTAAACATGCTATTAGAACTACAGATGAAACACCAATAGCGGTCAGAACGTACAGGTATCCATATATCCACAAATTAGAGGTAGAAAAACAAATAAAAGACATGTTGGATAAAAAAATAATTACACCAAGTCAGTCACCATATTCAGCCCCAGTCTGGATAGTAAGTAAAAAATTAGATGCAAGTAAAAAACCAAAATGGCGTGTAGTCATAGACTACCGAAAATTGAACGAAGTGACTGTTGACGACCGTTACCCTTTTCCCAACATAGACGAAATTTTAGAAAAGCTAGGCAGATGCCAATATTTTACGACACTGGACCTAGCAAAAGGTTTCCACCAGATAGAAATAGAACCTCAAGACGTACACAAAACTGCATTCAGCGTGGAAGGAGGGCACTACGAGTTCCTCAGAATGCCGTTTGGGTTAAAAACCGCCCCGGCAACATTCCAAAGACTGATGAACAACGTACTGTCAGACTACATCAACAAAATATGTCTCGTTTATCTCGATGACATTATTATTTTCTCCACTTCACTAAAAGAACATATAGAGTCAATAACCAAAATTTTCAATAGACTAAAAGAAACAAACCTAAAAGTACAACTCGACAAGTGCGAATTCTTGAAGCACGAGACCGAATTTTTAGGACATATAGTTACCGAATTAGGCATTAAGCCAAATCCAGAAAAAATCTTATGTGTACAAAACTTCCCAATCCCAAAAACTTGTAAGGAAATAAAGCAATTCTTAGGACTTTCCGGCTATTACAGAAAGTTCATCAAAGACTATGCTAGAATAGCAAAACCCATGACGAAATACTTAAAGAAGGACAGGAAAATTAACTTGAACGACCAAGAATATGTAGACAGTTTCAACACATTAAAAACTTTGTTAGTAAACGATCCCATATTAGCTTACCCCGACTTTAATAAACCATTTACACTTCAAACCGATGCGAGTAACTTCGCTTTGGGTGCCGTATTATCACAAGAAGGCCACCCAATTGCATACGCAAGTAGGACCTTAAATGATCACGAGACGAATTATAGCACAATCGAGAAGGAATGCTTAGCTATAGTATGGAGTACCAAGTATTTCCGTCCTTATTTATTCGGGCATAAATTCATAATCGAAACCGATCATAGACCACTTGTGTGGCTATTTTCAGTTAAGGAACCAAACTCGAAACTGCTAAGATGGAGGCTCCGACTCGGAGAATTTTCTTTCGATATAAAATATAAAAAAGGAATTCTTAATGGAAATGCAGACGCATTATCTCGCGTTGCAATCAATTTCATCGAGCAAATTGAAGAACCAATAATAGAGTCGAAAAGCCCTCTCAACATATACAGTAGACAGTCATTTCAAAAGCACCATCAGGGTCCTTAAAATTAAGAAATCTCAAAATATTTAATTTCCAACGGAAAATTATAAGTGCGAAATCATTTGATAAAGAGACGATAATAACATTAATTAAAAACCATTTTGACCCAACGAGAATAAACGCCATTTATATTGAGGAACAAGAAATTTATGAACAAATAAGGGACAATATTGAAAAGGAGCATAAGAAAAACAACCATAGAGGGATCAACGAGAACTTCGAAGAATTAAGAAACGAAATATATAACCCCAAACTCAAAAAGAGGATAACACAATATATAAATAATTGCGAGATATGTAACAAAGAGAAATATGACCGAAAACCGATCAAACCCAAATTCAAAATCACGGAAACCCCAGACAAACCCAGACAAATAGTCCACATGGATGTATTCTATAGTCTCGAAAAAACATTATTTTTAACCATCATAGACAAATTCTCAAAGCACGCTCAAATCATTAAAATATCGAATAGGTCATGGATCGAATTTAAGAGAGCCCTGACTCAGTAAATAGGTACAGTAGGACATTTTCAAAAATTAATCGTCGACAACGAACTTGGATTCAAAGCTTTGCCCTTACTAGATTTTCTAAAACAGGAAAATATAACAATACACTTCACATCGAACAACAATCATACTTCTAACTCGGACATCGAACGCTTACATAATACGATAAACGAACATCTTCGACTACTCAAACACGACCCACAAAACGAAACTGAAACCGTAGAGGAAAAATTATTAAAAATTATTGTTTACTACAACAACACTATACATTCCACCACCAACCAAAAACCAATAGACTTCATCAACGGAACAATTACTCAAGACCAATACCCCCAAATTAAAGAAAAAATATTAACGAAAAAAGAGAAAATAATAGAAAAATTGAATATTAACAGAGAAGATACTGCAATAGAAACAGGGCCAATCTTTATTAAGGACATAAGAGGAGGAAAGAACCATTCCAAGTTTAGGAAAATTGACGTAGAAAAACTGGACGACGAACACGTTGTTACTACAAGGGGACACAAATATTATAAGACGCATATTAAGAGGAAGAAAAAATACTGTAATACTGAAAATAATTAATTTTTCTTTTAGACAAAGTATTATAATTTAATTTTTTTTATTTTTTGTATATATAATAAAATATTTCCACAGATCATCACAAAATGAATATAAAAATACAGGGTTGCCCATATTCGACGGACCCATCTGGCAACGCCATAACTTTTGACAGAGATGTCAGATCGCTTAATGACATACCGCGTTTGAAGCGTCAGTCCAAGCAGATTTTTACCATGGAACAATACACGCCACGCGAGTGCTCTGAAAGAGTCTTCGAAATGGCCGAAGATGACGAGAAATTTTGGAACAAAATTATCATGTCCGATGAAGCCCATTTCACATTGAATGGGACCGTAAATAAGCAGAATTGCCGTATTTACGCCACTCAAAATCCTCAGGAGATTCAAGAAGTGCCTCTTCATGACGAAAAAGTCACAGTTTGGTGCGGCGTTAGTGCGAAAACGGTCATTGGGCCGTTTTTCTTCCAAAATGAAAATGGCCATGCTGTTACCATCAACCAGGAGCGTTATCGCGACATGATGACCAATTTTGTGATGCCAATTATTCGTCGAAAGCGTATGAGGCAGTTCTGGTTTCAACAAGACGGCGCTCCACCGCACACAAGTCGCATAACAATCGATTTTCTGAAGAATTTGTTTCCGGGCCGTTTGATGTCGAAAAGTGGTGATTTGGACTGGCCACCGCGTTCGCCCGATTTGACGCCGCCTGACTTCTTCTTGTGGGGATATTTGAAGTCAAAGGTTTACGTTAACAAGCCAAGCACCGTAGAAGAGCTCAAGGACAACATTCGTGAAGAAATAGCCGCTATTCCGGCCGAAATGTTGGCGAAAACGATGGAAAATGCTGCAAAAGGGCACAATACGCCATCAACGCCAGAGGCGGCCATTTGAGAGATATCATATTCAAAAATTGATGTAAACAAATCTACTTGGAACAAATTAAATGATTAAGATTGCCAACCGCCAAATTTTTATTTTTTTCTTTGATTTTTTAAAAAAAAACATGGGTCCGTCGAATATGGGCAGCCCTGTACTACTATTAGTCTTTACGACATGCAGCATCTTTCCGACGAGACCACATTTAATAGAAGTACAAGACCTAAACGAAAACAACGGTTACATGACGATGAAATTGGGACAAGAACGAATAATTAAGGATTTCTATAAAATACTTCATATAGTAAATCTTACAGAATTCGAAAACATCAAAGATAACATAAGAAATAATGTTAACATAATTCGGACACTCATTAAACAAAACGACCCAGCATTTTTAACTATGGTACAAAACTTTAAATTGCTAGAAGATAAATTAAAAGGAATTACACCACACGTCAAAAATAAAAGAGGACTAATCAATGCCTTAGGGAAAGGACTCAAGATAATAACTGGGACTATGGACAATGACGACGAAATAGCCATAAAAGGAAGTATCGAACATTTGGAAAAACAAAACAAAGAAATCATACACGAGACAAACAAACAAATCTTAATTAACACACAAATATCAAATCAAATAAGTAATATTTCAAACTATATAAATGAACAACAAACTACAATTAATAAAATGATTTCTAACTACGGAAACGACATCAAAAACGAACTAGACATTTTCCGCCAAATTTATCAAATAAATTATGACATTACACTTTTTCGTAATCATATCGATGATATAGAACAGGTTATTTTAGCAAGTAAATTAAACGTTCTCTCAAGAAATATTCTCTCGGACAACGAACTTGAACTTATATCAGATATAGAAGTCTTAAAAGATATTAAAATCTCTGTAGCTTTCTATGAAAATAAAATCATAATAATAATATTTATACCATGTTATTCAGATAATAAATATTTTAAATTATTAATAGAACCTATCCCAACCAAGGAATACAAGATTCTATTCTTAAAAGAAAATATGTTTTTAGTTGACGATAATAAAAATTTATATAATATAAGTGTTAGAGATAGAATTAAGAAAAACTTACAACCAATACATGATGAATGTTTAAGTAATTTAATAAAATCAAAAGAAGCAAAATGTGAGTTTGCGATAAACAAAGAAGAAACTGTTAAAGAAATCACACAAGGTTTAATCATAACCAAAAATTTACTGAACACAGATATCATACAAAATTGCGTTAATGACAAAATAAAAATATCAAAAAACAGTCTTATAAAATTTGAAAATTGTAAAGTAAATATAAACAATGTATCATTCGTTAATAATTTCTATAAAACTACAGATCATATTGTACTACCATACACAAAGTTAAATATAACGGAGAAGAGCAAGAGCAAAGAAAATATAGAGAATACAAAAGAATTACAATTAGAATATATAATAAATACAAGGAAGTTATTAGAGGAAATCATTAAACGAAATTGGGTAAAACTTTCAATTTCAAATATACCGTCTATAACATGCAGCGCACTAATTCTCATTATATTCCTTATAATCCTTAAGTTCAAAACAAATAATAATTCATACGTTATTTCAAGTTCTCCGACCTCGCCGGAGTCTCGGACTAAGGGGGGGGGGCGAGTTATAGATACCAACACCCTTACACCCGCATACATAATATAAACGCGCACTTATTAACGGGCAATCAACTTAACATTTCATAATTCTTACGAATTGTTTGCGCAACACAAGCTGCTCGCTCAACATTAAAACTATTTCGACAGTGTCATATGACTCCGTCTGAAAAACTTCCGTTCACTTACCTTTTTCTTTAGAAGTCAATGCAGCTCCACGCGACAAGTGTAACATACTTACGATGCATTTTTCATGTTCTTTGCTTCTCTCCATTCTATATTAATATATATTCTTACGTATTATATATTAGCGCATTACGTATTAGTGTAAGTTATAATTGTAACATTTTTTAATATTAAAAGCAGTCGAATTGATCGCTCCAACGAAGAAGGTTGAAAAACTTTTAAAAATAAACAGTTCAATGAAAATATGAAAATAAAAATTGATTTTTTTTCTAAACTAACTGAACATAAAACATAATTTACATAAATGTTTTAGTACGTAGGTACATTCTGTCTGTCCCGGCTGATTCGGGCAGGATCTATAATGTAAATCGTGCATGCGTATAGGACGGGTATACGTATCTTTGGAAGATTTCATACGTCCGGGCGAATCAAAAAAAAAAAAAAAAGACTGATCTGAGTTATTGATGCAGTAGTGTTCCACGTATATAGCACTATAAACCCACAAAATTTTGAGCTTTTAGCATGACCTTAGCCAAAGTTATTGCACAAAATTAAAAGACCCTTTCATATAACTTATACGGTGATTGAAATCTTTGAAGCAAGATTTCTCGAAACTTTGAAATCAGACTTAAGCTGTTATTGTTTATCGACATAGATATCAGTATTTGTTGAAACCACTTGGGATTATGACCTTTTAAAAGCAGACATAATCCCAAAAGGTCAGAACCCCCATTTGGGATTATAAGCTCAGTACGTTTAAACTTATGACTGCTAATTAGAATATGTTGGTCTATTATGATCTCACACCATATAAAGACGAAATCAATATTTTAAGTGATGGTACAGTAACATTGCAAAAATTTTACGACAAACAAAACAAAATATCAACCGATGCTGAATTACTTTGATCAGATTAAGGATGAATTTAAAACAAAACTGAATATTCCATCCGTTCGCAGACCTAAAAGAGGTGCCATCGACATAGTTGGTCACTCACTGTTTGGAGTTCTCGACTCAAACTATAACTAAATAACTATGTCCGAAACCATAAATGGACTCAAGAAAAACGACATACATTTGGAAAGGCTTCTGAAAAATCAGACATTGCTAATTGACTCCACAATCAATATCATTAAGAGGATTTAACTAAATATTCAAGCAAAATTTGATGAAAACGACACTCAAATTCACAACTTACAATATGGAAACGGATCGAAAGGGAAATTCAATGAATTACACATAGCACAAGCTATTCTCATGCTATCGCTTTAATTATTCCTCATCGCATCCAATTTGCAACGTACGCACGATTCAATTCTGGGCGTTCAAATTGACAGCCATCATGGAAAAATCAATCCTTTCTTACTTACGCTACTGCAGTTCCATAATGAAATATTGAAAATTAAGGCTCACCTTCGGTTATATTTATCTACAGTTGCCGATCCACAAGGAGAACATACTTGAAGTCTTCAAACTCATCAAGGTCAATGGAGTATTTGTAAAGGATCACATTATATTCAACATCGAAGTTCCTCTAGCAGGTTCTAGAGAATTTCAGCTCGTACATCTCATACTAATCGTGGCTGTTATAAACAAACACTTTCAGCAGTAAAATTATCTACACAGTATCTAGCAATCAGCCCTCATCATGACGAATACCCCCATTATTGCAATCTTAAGTGAACGCGTGCCTGGCTCTGAGTGAAAACGAGCTTCTTTGCAAAAATGGACAAGCAACACATCAGACATCATCAGTAATCAGCAAATGCGAGATAAACCTAATTAACAACCAAGCCAATCCTACATGTGTCATAGACAAGATGGAGGAGACAACGCTATGGTACTAATTTAATTAGCTGAACAAATGGATTTATGCCACACTGAATACTATAAGACTCAATGCTGTATATTATGAAGACAGGCTTCAACTAGATCTAGAACACAGTTGATTGATTGAACTTCGTCCGGATTGCACAATCAAGAATGACCAAATCGCAATGCAAGGCAAACAACAAATTGTCACATCGGTCATATCTCCCAGCACTAACCTCGGTTTGTCAACTAGATGTATGAAACAGTATAACAGCAGTAGTTCCAGGAAGGTATCTTCTAAGCCAACTATTCAGGATTTTGAGCTCATTCAACGACAATTAGCTTAAATCAACTCTTCAACTTTATCAGATGGCATCATCAACATAAACATTCACACCCTCATTATGTGTTACCATTCCATTAGTGTAATCTTCGCCATCATTATCTGAATAGCATGGAAACTAAGAAGCTTAATGAAGACATCATCCAAACCTACGCCGATGACAGCCTACTTAATCTAGGAGACGGTGTTGCTAAGCAAACACATTGTGTTAGCAACATCGCGAATAACGTTGTAAACGACCTTTTTTTTAGTGTTTTTTTCGCGAATACCTGTTAGAATCACTCTCTTATATTATATTCAAACAGAACTGAGTAAGCAGTTGAGCAGTTCGCATACCCAAAAAAAAAATTAATAAAAATTAATAAAAGTGCTTGTAAAATTAATACAAGTGAACAATTAAAATTTTGTCGTTTACAACGTTATTCGCGAGAACTCTTCAATTGTCAAATTATGAAATCAATTATCACCATATATAAATTGTAAAATTAGTTATAAAACCAAATAATCAGTAGACACAGTAAATTGACAATTTTGTCATAATTACCAAATTTATGCAAGATTATTATTCTTTTTGAATTGCCAATTCAAGGCCGGCAGCATGTTTACACATATATTTATTAATAAATTTTTTTTAAAGTTAGTTTTTGTTATTCAAAAACTTGCAAAATTACGCAAGTAAATTTAATTTGTTCTATATTGCAATTCATTGAATTCCAAAATGTACAATAGTTATATAAACAATTTATTTTATTTTTGTTCTATATTGCAATGCATTGAACTTAAAAATGTAGAACAGCTACATAAGCAATATATTTTGTTATTGCTTCTATATTGGAAACATTGAACTTAAAAAAAAAATGTAAGCAAAACAAGCAGTTTTGTTGTTATATATTGTTCTTTTTTATAAGCGCACAGTTTATATTTTTAACCAACTTATGTCATAAATATCGTGCTAGTTAATAAATAAAGAAGTATATATTTCGCATTCAACAGAATTGTTTTTTAATTATATCTCCACAGAGTCACTGTTAAAGTGCCGTCGATTCTAAAAGTGCGTATTAAATTACATCTCCGCAGAGTCATGGTTAACTCTTTGAAGTTAGATGGGACAAAATTCAACCCACTCAGATTTGATGTTGATAATAAAATATAATAAAAAAAATGTTGATAATAAAATTAGAGTCCTGCGTGTGATTGCAGCGAAGAAGAACAAAACATGATAGCGTAATCAAAACAGATCATAGAGATTGTTGATCTAAGATATCGTTGTCAGAGAGCTCACTGCAGTCAATGCAACGAAAGCTTGTTCACGGCAATAGATGATTTGTATCAGAGAACGAATACGGTGCTGGCGCGAACACTAGGTAAAAATGGGTCACACATCATTTAACAGTGTTAGGAGGTTGCTGATTTCGAATCTGAAGTCAGAATTTTAAAACTAAAAATGGGTAATAGGGTTGCCAACTCAGTTTTTTTATTTTTACGAATTCGGTGCTGGTGCGAACTAAAAAGTAAAAATGGGTAGCTGAATCCGAATCTATTTTCAGAATTTCAAAATTAAAAAATTTTGAAATAATAGGGCTGCCACCTAATAATGTGTATTTTTAAGATTTTTAAACATCATTTATCAGTGTTAGGGGTTCGCTGATTTCGAATCTGAAGTCAGAATATTAAAATTCAAGATGGTGGATAGGGTTTCCACCTTAATTTTTTTATTTTTACGAATTATGCTAGACAAGCATATTTGGTGAGCATTTTTGTTGTTGGTGTTTCATCTTAGAAAAGAGTTTTTTCTCTTGCTGGTAATGTTATTGTTGAAAAATGAAACAGATTGGCTCCAAAAATACTAGATGCTATTTTATTCCTAAATTCTATTTTTAAAAATGAAAAATACTAAAAATAAAATACTTTACTTATAAATACTTGTTTATGTTTTCTTTTTATTTGTTGTGACTTTGACTTGAAAAATACTTTCAGGGTTCCTATGATAGAATCGTTAAATGATGTTTAAAACTCTTAAAAATACATATTATTAGGTGACAACCCTATTATTTCAAAATTTTATAATTTTGAAATTCTGACAACAGATTCGGATTTAGCAACACATTTTTTCCGTTTAGTTCGCGCCAGCCCTGAATTCGTAAAAATAAAAAAAACTGAGGTAAAAATAAAAAAAAACATGTGTAACCACTTTTAATTTTAAAATTCTGACTTCGGATTCGAAATCAGCGACCCCTAACACTGTTAAATGATGTTTAAAACTTTTAAAAATACATATTAGGTGGCAGCCCTATTATAAAAATATTACATAATTTTTTTATTCTAAGAACGGGTTAGGATTCAGCGACCCATTTTTACCTAGTCAATCTTACCTAGAAAATCTTGAAGTTGGTGTAAAAAAATGTCTAGTTAGGCGCTGACGACCGCTTATTAAAATTATCAAAATGATCTAAATGATCTATAGCCATATATTGAATTTTATTCTCATCCCACCCTTAAAGTTTAGTATGCTGTAGGAACGAAAATTTTTGGGCACACGCGAAATTTTGGTGTAGAGTCAAAATTTTTATGGAGCACTTGCTGTTCTGGTTGACAAATTCATATTTTTATTGCTGCAATTGTATATCCTATAAAAGGCAAGACATTAATAAAATATATAAATGCAACAATAAATTTGTTAAATAACAAATTCAACACTTAAACATACTTACTGCTTATTTTTTATTGTTGAATGGCAAATTTCCGCACCAATTATGTACGGGCATATAATCGACAGCGAAATTTTGATATTGCAACTCTCCACTCACGAATGGAAATTTGGCAACATAGCAATAATTTTCGCTTCTACAGCATACCAGCTGGCGAAAAAAAATTTCGCTGCCTGTTCGTTGTAAAAAATCTCAATTTATTTCTTATGGAAATTTTTTTTCGTTCCTACAGCATACTAAGCTTAATGGTTAAATTTTATTCCTTGTGGTGTTGACGAACAAAAACACGTCGTGCATGGATTGCCGAGAGAGAAAGTGTGTACAGAGAGAATATACAAATGAGAGAAGGCATCGAAACATTTCGCCTCTGTTAACAGAAATCCAACGATCCGAATATTAAAACATTGCGAAGAATTTGTTGGCAGCGTGTGCTGCCAGCAGAGGCAGCCGAAAAGAAAAAACCACCACTAAATGCGAGACAAGCAACAACGAAAAGCAAAACAAATACTCCAATTGAATTGGAAAAAAGTAATAAACACAATTTGTACTGCTCCTTATTGGATGTTTGTGTGTCAATGCAGAATTTGGTTTTGTTCTTTGCTTGACGTTGTTGTTATGCTCTATTTTATGCTTTTGATCGTGTTTCAGATATTCTTCTTGTGTGGCTGAGCTGAAATACAAGAAAGTGGCCAATTTGTGCTGTTTCTTAAATTAGCCAAATATGAAACAAGTAATGTCGTTATGGAAGAGATAAAGAGATAGGAAACTTAAATTTTGTGACGTGAAAACATATGATTTGATTTTAGTTTATGTACTTTGGTGAAACTTATTTATTGTGTACGTGAGTTCACCTCAGATCAGTGTTGTCGCGACAATTCTTAAAAAAGTATCCGTGAAAAGGTCACAGATGTATTCAAATATAGCCACTAAAAAAGTAGCCACGCATTAACTTCCAAAAATCAATAATATATTCAATTTTTAGAGCACAAAACTAAATTTAAAATTTTTAAAATAATGACATCAATTTTTTAAGCTCTAATAATAATTTTATTTATTTAATTTGAATACTACTAATAATAGGTAACAAAATATGTGCATATATAAAATAATAAATAATTATATTAAGGCCTTGTGCTAAAAAGTGTGAGGCATTCTTAAGATTTATATTTTAAAAGTAAAAATGATGAACAACGATATATAAACTTTAAAGGTATATTGTAACACACAAAAAAAAAAGTTTTGCACAAAAGTTTTTGATTATGTTCAAAATGGTGCTCAATGACACCCTTTCAGAGAAAGAGCCTGGGTGCTGTTGTTGATTTTTACTATTCTATTTTTGTTATTTATTTATGTATTATGTATTTATGACATTTAAACCAAGAATATTATTTATTACTTTTGGGTTCAGCTATAGCCGGAACTAGAAAAAAATACTGAAAATTGGCAGAAAGACGTGTTTTGAAATTCAAGTTCTAAAAACAGGGTTTTTACTGGTTATTCAGTGTTAAATACACGATTTTTTGAAATTTTGATAGCGAAAGCCACTGATGTGAATAACATATTAAAATTTCAGATAATTCGGCTGAATAGCTTTGTTTTCGCTACAACACATTGTCGAAAAAATTAGTTTTGAGATAAATGAGTGTAAAGAGAGTATGTATATCTCTGCGGTGCGCTCGGCTAAAACGGCTGTAGAAGCGGAGATAACGTCAGTATCCCTGCAAAAATCTAACAGTATATTCTCAAAAACTATACTTTTAAACAATTAATAAGAAAAAGAAGATAAATATTTTAGACAACCGGTGCCTGCTTTAAAAATGAACATATGTATATTTCAGTACTTCAGTCAGTCTGTTATATTTTGTGTTATTTATTTTATTTTTTTAAAAATTATTTATATAACATTAATTTTAAAGGTATGATATTTATACAAAAAAACAATATACAGAACATAGCTGTTAAATCGCGATTGCGATTAGTAATCAATTAGATTATATTATTAGATATTAAAAATAATTATAATCATTATATATTCCTTACGGGAGAAGTTTTTGATAAGTAATTGATAACAATTACAAATAATCAAAAAACAATTACGACTACTTGGAATTACGAAAATAATCAAAAATAATCAAGAAAAAATAATCCGACTACTTTTATAAATTGTTTTTGATTCTGTTTGAGGTCGACTCGCATCGTTTCAAAGGTGAGGTTGTGAAGTGCAACCAGTCATTTTTAACTAAAATCGTCCATACGCTGATACGGCTTTTTCAGTTAACACAGTTATACGAATACAAGTTATACGAATAACAGTTATACGAAAACTTGATAAGACTTATTAACAAAAGTATTGGGAGCTACAGTATGAACTTAGGGTTCATGGTTCCTTTTTTGTTATCGCTGCTAATGCTATACATTACTTGTATAGCATTTATTTATAAAAAGAAGAATACTTGGCGACATCCTAAATGAGTTGAAGCGAACTGTACAACATATATCTGCCTAATCTCAAAAATATTTGTGTGTAAATATTACTAATAACTGCGTCCATTCTATGAATTTTATTCGTAGTTTTTAGCTACTAGCTAAACAAGAGACAACTTTCTTCACCCATATGTTTTTAGGACAATCGTCGAAAGCAAATGTTAAAATACTCGTTGAGCAGGATTAAATTATTCTGTAATAATATTGTAGCCAAGTGGCTTTCGATTATTAATTTACTTAATAGTGTAACAAACCAGGCAGGCCAAACATTACAGCCGCCAAGTTAACAAATAAGAAACTGTTTATATATATATATATATATATATATATATATATATTGTAATATCCATTAATTAAAGACTCAATAAAGTACTACTACTACTTTGATTCTGTTCGATTATTTTAAGAATTTTATTTTAAAGTACGGATATTTTGTAAAGTTTTATTTATACATAAACTTATATGTATATGATAATTTAAAAATATTTTAAGAAACAAGAAAGAAGAAACAAGGTGCTTGACAAAATTAACGGAGCAAATGTTGTAATGCATTTTTCTCGTTCTTGTTTTTTGACAATCTTTGTTTAATAATTAAACATATCTATGTTTGTTTATCAAAAAAAAAAAAAAAAATCAACAACAATTTTAGTATTTTAGACTGAAATTTTTTTAAATAATCAAAAATAATTTCTAAAAGTAGTCTGATTACTTTTCTTGATTACTTTTAATTCTTTTGGATTATTTTCGTCGTCTGAAGTCATCGTCATTATTTTTTGATTGTTCTTTTTATATTACGATTACAAACAGAAAAGAATTGTACTTTAGCAATTATTTCACATTTTTATACGATTTTTAATTATTTTGCAAAACAAAATACTATACTTTTACCAATTCCAAAAAAAAAATCTACTAGTCTTATCGTTTATAGTAACAGCTGTGCTTTGAGGCAAACTTAATATATTTATCACAAAATTTTAAAGTTCTTTGTAAAGAGGTTGCGTTAATGCATTTTTTGATAAGAAATTACTGTAAAAAAATATCTTAATGTCATAATTTTTCTTAACGTTTTTGTCGAATTTAAAGAAATGCCTACTTTTTAATATTTTTGAAAATAAACACACAGAAAAAAATCATTGTAAAATCAACTAGAAACATAGTGATTTTACATGTTTCCCCTATGATTTTGCTTCATAGAGATTTATAGTAAAATCATTGTTTCATTTCATTTTCATGTAAAAATCGCAACAAATTTTCATGTTGAATCATAACGAAATCATGTAAAATCATTATGATGGTCATGTTGAATCATTACGCAATTATGTAAAATCATTATAATGGGCATGTTGAATTATTATGAAATCATTATGAAATACAGCTGAATCCTAACCTCAGCTTGAAATAAAAAAAAACTTCAAGTTGGTTTTACTTAGTTTTTTTATTGAAAAATATAAAAAATACGACTCATAATTACAAAACATACCTCAATTTTTCTCCAACTAAATAATGCTTCTTGATAACGTGCACGAAGTCCTATGGGTGGAATAGCTTCCTGTTTATCTTCCTTAGATAAGTACCTTAAACTTTCCTAGTCAACTGAAGCTTCTGTTTCTATTGAAAAGTAATACAGCATTTTGATATTACATATTTTGTTATAGCATCATAAGTCACATATCACATTACCTTGTTCATCTGCGTCAGTTTATGGATTCGACTTCTTCCACTTGTATTTACTTTTCATTCCACTTGTTTTACTTTTTCAGCTTTTACAGACTATTTTAATTTTTAACGAAGCTAAATCTCGCGATAAAACTTCCAATGTGCTAGAAACAACGGAACTTCTTCAGCATGAAAAAATTTTTTTTACATGATGCAATAATAATTTTACTAGATTTCATAATGATTCAACATGATATCATAATGATTTTACCTTAAATCATAATGATTCTACATGAAATCGTGTTGATTAACTTTTTACATGATGCAATAATGGTTTTACTGGTTTTCATAATAATTCAACATGAAATCATAATGATTTTACATGAAATCATAATAATTTTTATGTTGCTGCCACCATGAAATATTAAATTATGTAAAATGAAATCAACTATGCATCACAAAGATTTTACTATGCAAAATTTTTCTGTGTGAAAACATGTATTCATATATGAGGCTTAAAAAAGTATTCATAAATTTTTCCTAACGGCAACACTGCTTGGACTGATTCCTATGGCGTAATTATTCTAAGATAATTTCACCATGATGTTTCAGGCAGAGATAAAGAGATGGGAAACTCCGTTGGAGAGGAATAGCACTATGTTCAATTTTACGTTATCTTGGCCAGAGATAAAGAGATGGGAAACTCCGTTGGAGAGGGATAGCATTATGTTCGATTTTACGTTTAATTGGCTCCAATACTAACACAAAACATTTATATGTGGTCGTAAAATCAACGGAAAACAACCCTGGGTTATGGTAGATTAAAGAATTTCACCAGTTACGTTTGAGGTACTATAACTGTAAAACTGCATATTATTGGAACACAATGGGTAACATAAGGTATACCACAAAAGACTTCGGAAAAGCAATGGAAAACATCCCTGAAACATCATGGTGAAATTATCTTAAAATAATTACACCATAGCAATAAATACAAGCAGTGTTGCCGTTAGGAAAAATTTATGGATACTTTTTTAAGCCTTATTTATGAATTTGATTTATATTTGCAAAAATATAAAAAAGTAGGCATTTCTTTAAATTCGACAAAAACGTTAAGAAAAATGCTTTAACGCAACCTCTTTACAAAGAACTTTACAATTTTGTGATAAATATATTAAGTCTGCCTCACAGCTGCTGCTGAATGTATTTTTTCTAATTTAAAGCTTACTACAAACGATAAGACTAGTAGATTTTTTTTTGGGAATAGGTAAAAGTCTATTGTTTTGCAGGAACTTAAAAACAAATAATTTTTAAATTTAATATAAACAAAGGGCAAAAGCACCCCATTTAATATTGTTTTTAATAATTCTAAAAAAATAATATTTTTTAGAAGTATAAGCTTAATGCCAATTAAGTTTATATTACACTAAACTGAATAAGCTTATAAATGACTTTTTTATGTATTTATATATTATTTTGTATCATAGCTGCACACTTAAAAATTTCGAAAATAAATTCACACCGGTGAGCGGATTTTTTAATTTTTTGCACCGAACGGTGTTAATTACACCGCCTATTTGGTGTAAAATGACGAATTTATCCGATCGGTGTGAAATAAGAAAGGCAAAGAAGAAGAGCATTACTAAAATCACATTCTCATTGATAAACAAATTCAAAATTAAAATTTCTCAATTTTATTTGTTCAATTCAGGGTAGAAGAATACAGGTAGATACACCAGATGAGAGCATGCTGCCGGAAATGTCAAAACGAAGTAAAAGTTTTTATTTATTTTCTTTTGTTTCCATTCGCCACACAGCTAAATTTGACAGACATGGCAGTATGGAAAGAGAGCACAGTCAGCGCTGCATATACCTCTATCCTCATACCATGGTTAAATTTATTTTTGTAAATCTTGATTAAAGATTCTAATGTAATTTTTGGCACCACGAAATGGACCCACATCCTATCTGATATTTACTTTTTTACACCGTTCGGTGTGAAAAAAATAAGCGCTTTCGGATATTAAATGCTAACACATTGACACGGTGTTTTTTAACACCGAACGGTGTAGGGTTGCCTGGAACACCGATCGGTGTAAAAATTCTAAACAAATTTTAAAGTGTGTGCAAAATAATTATAACTAATCGTATTCATTTGCAATTCGATTATTTTTTAAAAATGTGAAATACTTGATTAAGTACAATTCTTTTCTGTTTGTAATCGTAGTATAATAATAACAATCAAAAATAATTACGATTACTTCAGATTACGAAAATAACCAAAAGAATAAAAAGTAATCAAGGAAAATAATCCGACTACTCAGGCCTGTAGCCAGACCAAGAAGACAAAGGGGGCAGGCATGCATCTTGGGGGGGGCAATTTTTTTGTTTTTTCATTTAAATAAAAAACCAATTTTTTGACGTGTGAAATGAATACATTACACATATTTATTAAAAAACAGTTAATTATAATATATATAGATGGATATGTAGATCTTTTTATACATAAGATTAATACATAAAAAATAATATAAAAATTAATTCAGGACTTTGTAATAAAATTAAGGAAAAACTACAAGATTTATTTAAAGTGGCTAGAAATATAAGAAAGAGTAGCGAAATGGGCTAACATATGTGTCAGACATTTTTTAAGTATAACACAAAAAAAAAATTAAGTTAACCCGCATCCGTCGTTTGCATCAAATTGATGCAAATTTATTACTCAGATTTATATATTAAGAACAAACATGCATGTTTGGATTTAAATCTTTTGCTCTTTAAATTTTTGCTAGAATTAAGATTTGCAGTTTTTTTTATTTTAAAATTAATAAAAATTCATCATTCATAAAAAAAAAATTAAAAACATTTCAATGAATTATAAAGGGTCCGCCAAATAATTTTTTTTTGAAAATTCTATTAAAAAAAACTACTGGATATTTTCTCAAATTTTTTTTTTATTTAAAAGTACAATTCTTCCGGTTAATAATGGAAAATAATTTCATTCAAATGGCTGCCTCGGCTGGCCATGCAGTAGCCTACACGATCGGTCCAATTTTTAAGCACATTATCGATTGTGTGCAGCTGTATTTCACCAATGGCTTCACGAATATTGTCCTTTAAAGCGTCAATTGTCTCTGGCTTGTCGGCGTAACACTTATCTTTGAGGGCACCCCATAAATAATAGTCCAACGGTGTCAAATCGCAGCTCCGAGGTGGCCAAACGACATCAGCTCTGCGGCTGATAATGCGATCTTCAAAAACAGGGCGCAAAACATCGAGTGTAGCTTCGGCTGTGTGGCACGTAGCGCCGTCCTGTTGAAAACAAATGTTGCCAATATCCTCCTCTTCAATTTTTGTGAACAAAAATTCGTTCAACATGGCCCGATAACGATCGCCATTGACTGTAACGGCCACTCCTTGCTCATTTTCATGGCTAAGACTTGAATGACCTAGAAATATGCAAGGGTTTGTTTCTGGATTTTGAAAATTGCTCAGCTATTTTATATCAAAATTATTTGGACAGTATTAAGCTGAGAATATAGTCTGATCCAAAGAATTCTGGGATTTCATAAACACAAAAAAAAATCTGATGGATTCCCTTCGTCATTTAAAAGTTCTGACGGATTTACTGACGATCCCGTCGTAATTTTGGTCTATTTGCAAATCTCTTAAAAGAGTCATTTTGTTCTGACTATTTTAATCCTGAAAAAATCTTTTATAAGTCCTATTTATAAATAAATAAAAAAAATTTTAAAAAATAAGCTTTTATTTAAAAAGACGTGAACTAAAAAGAAAAAAATAAATTTAAGTGACATTTGTCATATATGTATACAGTACGTATATTCTATGTGCAGAAGAACCCCTCTTTTGGTTACTCATCATCATAGTATAGTATCGATGTCCGCGATCCGTTATACAGGTTTACTACACAATATCAGTGCCTTAAGCTTTTAAATATAAATGTATTTGAAAAATTCTAAATTTATATAAGTCCTTAGAACTTACCAATTTACGTACGTTTATACTATGATGATGAGTAACCAAGAGAGGTGTTCTTCTGCACCTACAATATACCTACTGTATACATTATTGAAAAATGTCACTTAAATTTATTTTTTTCTTTTTAGGTCACGTTTTTTTAAATAAAACCTTATTTTTTATAAAAATTTTTGACTTTTTATTTATTTTTTACTATTTAGTTTTAAAGGTTTATTATTAACATCTTTTATTTTTAAAACTTATGGAGATATAGAATTTTTATTGATTTGTGGGCGGTAAGAGGGGGCGTGGCACACTTTTTTCCTGAACCATCCTCTACTTGCATGAAATTAACTGCCAAAATTTTAGCTGAATCAGCCCCGTAGCTTTGGAGATATAGCATTTTTATGGATTTGTGGGCGGTAAAAAGTGGAGTGGCAAAATTTTTTCCTTAATTATCCTCTACTCGAAAGAAATTTACTGCCAAAATTGCAGCTGAATCGGCCTAGTAGTTTTAGAGATATAGCATTTTTATTGATTTATGTGCGGTAAAAGGGGGTGTGGCAAAAAATTTTATCATAATATTGCATTGTCACTGGACTTACATATGTACGCTAAATTTAAACTTAATCGGATACCAAGTTGTAGAAAAATGGCTTGCAAGTTTTGAAGACATGCATACGAACGAAGCAAGTAAAATAAAAGCTTATAAAAAGGTTGCAAGAATGATATAAACAACTAAAAGCCTATCGCAAAACTCTCTTCAATTCCAAAACTTTTTGAGCCGCTTGTGTATGATCGTCATTGGCGTCGGAAGCGGGGGGGGGGCAAGGCTTTTTTAGCTAGATAAACAATTTAAAAGGAAAACTTAAAAATTTATTAAAAATATCAGTTTTTTTAACAACGATAATATTTTTGTATTATATATTTTCCTCTTCTTTCTCTCTTCTTCATAAGCATGCTTGCGGATAACCATTTTCTTTCTCTGTGCTTGCAAAAAGATAGAACAAAATGTAGAGTTTCTACTGCAAGCCCGGAACTTCAGTTTAAAAGCACCCTTAAGTATGTAGCTTAATGCTTGTTAATTTTGCAACTCTGGTAAGTAAAAATTTGACGTGTTCTTAGGGGCTTTCCGTATTGGACGACATGTTGTACGATAAGTTAGATGGAAAACTAATGGGACTATTTGATTGAGCGTTCGAACGATCCAACTTGTAAAGCAACATCATAATTGCAAGCTCTCAAGCAGAACACATCCGGCTAATAGCTAAGCAACTTTTAGATGCCCTAAAAATTGAGCAGTAATTTTACATAGTTGTAAATACAATATTGTACAATCGGCAGAAAAAACCAAAAATTTCGACTATCGTTTTAGCTTACTCATAACCTCGTTGTGTGTCAACTCAATCTACACCATAGTAGGGCAGCATCAGCAATGATGATGCGTTGCATGGAGGAGGATGGAATTGACATAGCAATGCTTCAGGAACCTTGGATTTTTCACAATAGAATTAAAGGTCTCTCAGAGCGAAAGGCCACGCTGTACAAACCAGTAACAGATGGCAGGCGACGGACTTGTATCTTTGTGAGACATGGTATCCTAGCGGTACATATGCCACACCCATGTTCCCCGGATCTCACCGTTGTGAGAATTGGGGATGGTGCAGGTGCTTGTATGGTAGCTTCAGCGTATCTTCCCTACGACTCTCCAGACCAACCACCTTCAAAAGAGGTGGAGAATCTGGTAAAGTACTGTGAGGGAAGGAACATTGGAGTGATGATAGGATGTGATGCTAACGCGCACAATACTGCGTGGGGTAGCACCAACAACAACGACAGTGGAGAGCAATTGCTTGAGTTTGTAGAGAGGTACAATCTGTTGGTAGCAAATAGAGGAGCACAACCGACTTTCGTTGATGCGAGGCGAGCGGAAGTCATTGATGTAACTCTCATCTGCACGAAGATTCTGAACAGAATAAACAATTGGAGGGTCGTGGATAGGCTAACCATGTCGGACCACAGATCCATACAGTTTGAATTCAAGTACGGAATCCGACGCCAGCGGAATAGCAGGAAGGTCAGGATTCCCAAGAATACAGATCCTGTGAAATATAAGACGAAGTTGAGGGAAACACTGACCCAAAAAGCGATAAAAGTACCAGGGAATACGGTGGAAGTAGAAAGTCATGTCAAACACCTTAGCTCGGTAATGGTCGAAGCCTACGAGGTGGCAATCCCAGTACTTTCAGTAGACGATGGTGATCCAACGCCAAGGTGGTGCACGGAACTCGAATCTCTGAAGAAGAAGGTTAGGAAGGCCTTCAATCTGCACATGAGAGGGGGAACCCCAGAAACATGGGCAAATTACAAGGCACGGAAAAGGGAGCTGAAGTACCTCATACGACAACGGAAAAGGCAGTCGTGGAGAGATTCTGTTCTGGGATGGAAATTATATCAGAAGCATGTAGGCTTCAGAAAATGGTTTCAAAAGACCCATTCTCTAAAGTGGGACTGATCCGGAAAAAGGATGGAACCATGGCAGAGAACCTAGAGGAGTCCATGGAAGTTCTGATGGAGGTGCATTTTCCTGGAAGTTTAAAGTCTGATGATCTGTGGACACCCTTGAAGAAAGGAATGCACAGTGTTGACAGGCTGGAAGCCGAAAGGATGATCACTATGGACGGGGTGAGGAGTGCTATACGCTCATTTGCTCCGTACAAAACATCAGGGATGGACAGTATATTCCCTGCTATGATGCAATGGGGGGAAGATCTCATTGCACCTAGGCTGTGGGGTATATTCGTTACTTGCCTAGCGAGTGGGTATGTTTCGAGAGTCTGGAGAGAGGCGAAAGTTGTCTTTCTTCCGAAGCCCGGAAAAAAAGATTATGCGGAGGCGAAGTCGTTCAGACCGATGGAAAGAGTGATGGTTGACTGTCTTGAGAGCACCTCGCTGATGCAAAATCCTCTGAGTAGATGCCAACATGCATATAGAGCAGGTAGGTCTACGGAGAGTGCTCTTCACGAATTGGTAAGAGTGACTGAAAAAGAGGTATTTTCAGGAGGCATTGCGATGGCCACATTTATGGACATCAAGGGTGCTTTCGACAAAATATGCTTTGGAAGGCTGCGGCAAGCCCTGACAGAACGCAATGTAAGCCCAATGATAGCAAATTGGGTGGACAATATGCTCAAACACAGGGCTGTCAACATGCAGAATGGTAGAGTAAAGACTAGAGGTAGAGTAAGTAGAGGATGTCCCCAGGGCGGGGTGTTATCGCCAACCCTTTGGAACATAACTGTGGACTCACTACTGGTTAGACTGGATGAATCGGGCATACACACGGTAGGGTATGCAGATGACATTGCGTTGGTGGTCCGCGGCAAGTTCATTGACACCATCTCTGACATCATGAAGGGAGCGCTCCGAATGGTGGAAGAGTGGTGTCAAGAACAAGGCCTTACCGTAAACGCAGGCAAGTCAGACAATATTCTCTTTACTAGAAAGAAGGTAGGCCTGAGGACAGAACCACTCAGACTTTTTGGAGCTGAAATCAAAATGTCCACGAAAGTTAAATATCAAGGGGTAACCCTTGAAAGCAAACTAAACTGGAACGAGCATGTAGAAGATAGGATTCAAAGAGCCAAGAGGGTTCTGTTCCAGTGCAGACGCGTTTGTGGTTAGACCTGTCATCACGTATGCTTCGGTGATTTGGTGGACAAAAGTCAGCCAGAAAACCATTAAGAAGAGACTGGACAGAGTCCAACGGCTGGCGTGTGTTGGAATAACAGGTGCAATACGCACCACTCCAACAAGCGCAATGGAGGTTCTGTTAGGCATGCTGCCGTTGGATTTAGAAATAAAGAAAACAGCGGTGCTGTCAGCCCTCAGGATGTTGCGAAATGCTACTTGGCATGGGCAACGGCCCTGCATGGTCATATTCGCATCCTTGATATTGTACAGAGAGATGTCAGGGAGGCGTTTATGCCTATGGACGGAAGGCAGAGAGTAAAAATAACAGAAAAATGTTATAAAACTCTTATAACGAATGGAGCCGTTTGTGAAGAAATCGCTGGTAGTGATATTAGTATATTCACAGACGGCTCTCTGATGAATGGCCGGGCCGGGGCAGGCGTGTACTCAAAAGAGTTAAGCCTTTCCTGTGTACTGAGGTTGGGGAGGTTTGTGTCTGTATACCAGGCAGAAATGCTTGGCGTAGTGCATATGCTGGACCACCTGATAGATGGCCGGATCAGTGGCAAGAAAATTGTCATCGCTCTCGACAATCAGTCTGTGATTAGGTGTATGCAACGGACAGACATCACTTCCAGGTTGGCCATAGAATGTCTTACAAAACTCAATAGGTGCGCCCAGATGAATGAGCTCACACTTATGTGCGTGAGAGGACACTCTGGCATAGAACAGAATGAAGAAGCTGATTCTTTAGCAAGAGCAGGATCAGCAGAAGAGTTCTGTGGACCAGAACCACGTATCGAAATAGGCGACAATATGGTGGCAGGCCTTATTAAACAATGGATGGACTCGGAACACAGTACAAGGTGGGAAGAAGCTGTTAATTGCAGGCAATCAAAGGGGGCCGTGAAGTGGTCTCGTAGTGAGGCAGCAAAAATTATCCGATACAATCGAGAACTTTAAGCTGGCTTACTGCACTGGTCACAGGACACGGTCCCTTCATGTACCATCTCGGGAAGATGACTCTGACCGAGGACGATGCGTGTAGGTTATGCCTAGAGGAGCCGGAAACAGCAGCACACATTCTGTGCCAGTGTCCGGCGCTGGCAAGCATAAGATTGACCACTCTGGGACGCCCATTTATTGGCGAAGCCGAGATTGGTCAACTAACCTATAAGGATATGCTTGAGGTGACAAAGGATGCTTACACAAGGAGCATGCTCACGTACGAGTACTCCGAGCAGTAGTACCCTTTGTCCAATAGGGGACGAAAAGGGACCCACTGTGGTCTGCTTTGGCAAATCCCCAACTTATTATATATATATTATATATAGCTTACGCATGGTACTACATGTTGTACAATCTGCCATGTTGGTCCAATGTTTTGGACCATGCGAAAGCCCCTACTGTGAATTAGGTGATGAAAATCCACCTCGACGCTTTGAAGAAACATCAAATCAGGTTCCTTCAGTACAGTTGCCATTATATGATCGGCTACGAAAAGATTTCGAAATTTTAGATCTTCCCTCAAATGAGATAACGGCTAGATTCGATCAAACAGGTTGATATTTTACTTTTTTTTTATTTTTGCATGCTTACACCAACTTCATTCAACCGACTCACTTTGATTTAACATTCGGTGAGTGGGTTGAGTGAAGCTAGCGTAAACTGGCACTTTGTAAATCTTATTGTACATTTAAACAGATCTTGACACTCTGGAATCGTTGGAAAATATTGTAATCGAAGCCTTCAACGGAAAAGTGCCTTCTGAACAAAATCTAAAAACAAAACTAGATCTTTATGCAGATGGATTTTTTGCAGATGAAATTGCTGAAGCAATTGCCTGGCCAAACACCTTGAAATTGTAGTGGCATTGTATCCTAATTTGCGAAAAATTCGGATACTGTAAAAAAACTATTAAATGAAGTTGAAAAACTTATTGCTTTGCTTTTGACTGTGCCTGCATCAGCAGCTTCATATGAGCTTTCTTTTAGTGCACTAAGACGACGTATCTTCGAGCAACTATGACACAGAAACGACTCACTCATGCGGCACTTATACACATTCACAAAGATTAAACCGAAGAATTGAATTCGATGGAGGTGGTGAAAGAGTTTGTTTCTCGCAATGACAGAAATAAACATTTTGGAATAATTTAAATTGATATAACTTTTTGTACCTTATTGCATTTAAACCATGTAAAGATATTCCTAGTCTTGCTTTATAAAAGCAACCATTATTTCTTATATTTTCATATTACCATATGAAAGATCCTTTAAAGAATGATCTCTAATATTGAAATTGGAAGAACTTTTAAAAATAATGAAATTTTAATATTTTTTATATATTTTTATATTTTTTTATTTTAAACTATGTCAGATACGTCAGATTAAACTATAATAAAAAATTTGTGATTCACATTCATGTTTTTTTGAAGAAATTTTGGTGAACTTTTTTTGCACCACCATTTGTACTGCACCCCCCCCCCCTCAGATGAAATTCCCTGCCCTGAGCCCAACCCATATTATAGTGGGTAAATTTTTCTCCCTTTTGGTTTTTTTTTGGGACCGCTTTTATTCGATATCTTTGAGATATTTCAATGATATTTGGGTTGGTTCTTAAAATGGTTTATTGCGGAGAAAGTGTGAAAAAGCTGTAGTAGCTGAACTCTATTGTTATTGCATGTAATATAAAAAAAGACTTTCAGACCATTTTTTCCAGTTTTTGAGATGAAATTAGCTTCCGACGCGCTTGATGATCGTTACTGGTAGATCCACTGTGTCTAATCTCCTCGATTTTACGTTTTGCTTAAATTAATTTTATTCAGGTAACCAGGTCGACTGTATTTACACTGATTTTAGTAAAGCATTTGATAAACTGCCACACAACTTAATTCTGTTTAAACTAAAGTTAATTGGTTTTCCACAACTTTTTGTAAGCTGGATTCAATCGTATCTGACAGAGCGATCTTATCAAATACGATTTCGAGGCGTATTGTCAGCTGAATTTATTGCTGAATCAGGTGTTCCTCAAGGTAGCCACCTTGGTCTACTTCTGTTTATTTTAGCCATTAATGATGTAACCCACATCACCAAACACTCTCATCTACTTATCTATGCAGATGATATGAAAATATACAGAACAGTAGATGCTTAAGACAATTTAGATCTACTCCAGTCTGATTTGAAACCCTTTGAAGTATGGTGTTCTAAAAATAGTATGTTTCTAAGTCCAGATAAATGCCAAACTATGACTTTTTCGCAAAAAAGGAATAATTTAATTTTTGATTATAAGATAAAAGATACTGCTTTAAGTCGTGTAGATGCTGTTAAAGATTTGGTATAAGCATGTACGCTATCGTTTAACGTTCGTATCGATTACATTTGTAAAAAAGCATCTTCTATGCTCGGGCTTATAAAACGCTGGGCCAAAGAATTTAATAGTATGATTACAACTACAACGCTGTATTATGCAATTGTGTGACCTCACTTAGAGTACGCAAGTCAAGTTTGGTCCCCAAGTTACAATGTGCATGTTGAAAGTATAGAGAGAATCCAAAAACGTTTTGTTTAGTTTGCTCTAAGGAGCTTAAGTGGAACTTACACATTAAACCTTCCTCCTTATGAGGATCGTTTAAAACTATTAAAAATGCAATCTTTGAATGAGAGAAGGAAGTCTGCAGATATGGTCTATTTACACCAACTCATAACTAGTGTATTCGATTCACCACAACTCCTAACTCTTATAAATGTTAACACTAACCGTAGAAGCAGTAGAAATGCTAACAATTTAATTTACTTATCTTTTAGTACACTCAAAGAAATATTCTGGGTAAAATTGATACATAACTTTTGTTAATTCCTAACAAAACCAAATTGTCCAATCAATTCAATTTTATCACGAATGCATTATTTTTTCGTCAATTCAAAAGAAACTTTATCCATTTGATTAAAAACTGCAACAAATTCAATGAGTTGTTTTGAAGAAATTGTTTTACTGGCTTGAAATACAAGTTTGTTTACTTGATTTAAGCTTATTCACGCTGACAGACTCGTCAATCAATCGGAATAAAATTTCATTATTTTAATAAATAATTTTAGCAAACTACTTTGTTCGCTTGATAAATAGATTTGTTGTACCGAAGAAATAATTAATGTTAACGATAATCAATTGAGTCAAGTGGACAAAATTTTCATTTCGTAATGATAAAATGGATTATCAATTTCAGAAAACCTTTAATCATAACAACAGAAAGAAATGCTTGATATTGTTGCAAGCAAATGGTGGCGAGATAAATTTCGGGAAAGCTTAAAAGTCCATTGCAATTTTTTAAGTGTGTGGAAGCTAATTACCCCTTTACATTATTATACCAATAGTGAATGTGATCTTGTGAAATCAATTTTTATTGTGTTCAAGTGCACCAATTATGCCATAATGCAACTTCGACATATGAGGAACTTCTTCATTTTTGGCTGAGTTTCTAAATGCATTTATCATTAGCGGTGACTACAAATTGAGTTCTTTTCCAATGAATTCTATTCGTTATGTCTTGTGTTGTCCCTGAGCCCAACCCATATTATGGTGGGTAAATTTTTCTCACTTTAGATTGTTTTGGACCACTCTTATCGATATCAATGAGATATTTTAATGTTATTTGGGCTGGTTCGTAAGATGATCTAATGAAAGACTTTCAGACCATTTTTTCCAGTTTTTGAGGCCTAAAACTCATAAATTAATTGCAAGCGGCCTGAAATTTATCAGATTTGGATTAGGTAAAATTCTATACAATCTGAACGAATTAAGAATAAATTGTCGCTATTCTTACAATGTTCCCCACATGGATATCAACCGACTTATTTCTTTCTTCAACATGCATCAGTTCTAGCAGCATGCAAGTTATATATATAATAAGTCGGGGATTTGCCGAATCAGACCACAGAGGGCCCTTTATCGTCCCCTATTGGACAAAGGATGCTACTGCTCGGAGCACTCATACGTGAGCATGCTCCTTGTATAAGCAGCCTTTGTCACCTCAAGCATATTCTTGTAGATCAGTTGACCAATCTCGGCTTCGCCAGCAAATGGATGTCCCATAGTGGTCAATCTTATGCTTGCCAGCGCCGGACAATGGCACAAAATGTGTGCTGCTGTTTCCGGCTCCTCTAGGCATAACCTACACGCATCGCCCTCGGTCAAAGTCATCTTCCCGAGATGGAACATGAAGGGACCGTGTCCTGTGACCAATGCAGCAAGCCAGCTTAAAGTCCTTCGATTGTATCGGATAACTTTTGCTGCCTCACTACTGGACCACTTCACGGCCGCCTTTGATTGCCTGCAATTAACAGCTTCTTTCCACTTTGTACGGTGTTCCGAGTCCATCCATTTTTTAATAAGGCCTGCCACCATGTTGTCGCCTATGGCGATATGTGGTTCTGGTCCACAGAATTCTTCTGCTGGTCCTTTTCTTGCTAAAGAATCAGCATTTTCATTCTGTTCTATGCCAGAGTGTCCTCTCACCCACATAAGTGTGAGCTCATTTGTCTGGGCGCACCTATTGAGTTTTGTAAAACATTCTATGGCCAACCTGGAAGTGATGTCTGTCCGTTGCATACACCTAATCTTGCCATTGATCCGACCATCTATCAGGTGGTCCAGAGCATGCACTATGCTAAGCATTTCCGCCTGGTATATAGACACAAACATCCTTAACCTAGGCTTAACACAGGATAGGCTTAACTCTTCTGAGTAAACGCCTTACTGATATTTTTACCAACGATTTCTTCAAAAATGGCTCCATCTGTTATAAGAGTTTTATAACATTTTTATGCTATTCTTACTCTCTGCCTTCCGTCCATAGGCATACACGCCTCCCTGATATCTCTCTGTGCAAAATCAAGGATGCGCATGTGTCCATGTATTCCCGTTGCCCCATGCCACGTAGCATTTCACAACATCCTGAGGGCTGAAAGCGCCGCTGTTTTCTTTATTTCTAAATACAACGGCATCATACCTAACAGAACCTCCATTGCTCTTGTTGGAGTGGTGCGTATTGCACCTGTTATTCCAACACACGCCAGCCGTTGGACTCTGTTCAGTCTCTTCCTAATGGTTTTCTGGCTGACTTTTGTCCACCAAATCAACGAAGCATACGTGATGACAGGTCTAACCATTATAGTGTAGACCCATTTCATAGCCTCTGGGTTTAGCCCCCATTTGAGACCAGAAACGCATCTATACTGAAATATAACCCTCTTGGCTCTTTGAATCCTATCTTCTACATGCTCGTTCCAGTTCAGTTTGCTATCGAGGGTTACCCCTAGATATTTAACCTTCGTGGACAGGTTGATTTTAGCTCCAAAAAGTCTGAGTGGTTCTCTCCTCAGGCCTATCCTCTTTCTTTCCACCATTTGGAGCGTTCCCTTCATGATGTCAGAAACGGTGTCAATGAACTTACCGCGGACCATTAACGCAATGTTATCTGCATACCTTATCGTGTGTATGCCCGATTCATCCAGTCTGATCAGTAGTGAGTCCACAGTTATGTTCCAAAGGGTTGGCGATAACACCCCGCCCTGGGGACATCCTCTACTTATTCTACCTCTAGTCTTGACTCTACCATTCTGCATGTTCACAGCCCTATGCTTGAGCATATTGTCTACCCAATTTGCTATCATTGGGCTTACATTGCGCTCTGTCAGGGCTTGTCGTAACCTTCCAAAGCATATTTTGTCGAAAGCACCCTCGATGTCCATCGCAATGCCTCCTGAAAATAACTCTTTTTCAGTCACTCTACTCTCCGTAGACCTGCGTGCTCTATACGCATGTTAGCATCTACTCAGAGGATTTTGCATCAGCGAAGTGCTCTCAAGACATTCAGCCATCACTCTTTAAATCGTTTTCAAGAGGAAAGATGTTAGGCTGATCGGTCTGAACGACTTCACCGCCACAAAATCCTTTTTTCCGGCTTCGGAAGAAAGACAATTTCCGCCTCTCTCCAGACTCTCGGAACGTACCCAGTTGCTAGGCAAGTAACGAATATGCCCCACAGCCTAGGTGCAATGAGATCTTCCCCCGATTGCATCACAGCCGGAAATATACCGTCCATCCCTGATGTTTTGTACGGAGCAAATGAGCGTATAGCACTTCTCACTCCGTCCGTAGTGATCATCCTTTCGGCTTCCAGTCTGTCAACCCTGTGCATTCCTTTCTTCAAGGGTGTCCACGGGTCATCAGACTTAAAAATTCCAGGAAAGTGCACCTCCATCAGAACTTCCATGACTCCTCTAGGTTCTCTGCCATGGTTCCATCCATTTTTCGGATCAAATCCACTTTGGAGAATGGATATTTTGAAACCATTTTCTGAAGCCTACATACTTCTGATATAATTTCTATCCCAGAATAGAAGTCTCTCCACGACTGCATTTATGTTGTCGTATGAGGTTCTTCCTCTCCCTTTTCCGTGCCTTGTAGTTTGCCCATCTTTCTGGGGTTCCCCCTCTCATGTGCAGATTGAAGGCTTTCCTAACCTTCTTCTTCAGAGATTCGAGTTCCGTGCACCAACATAGTGTCGAATCACCCTCGTCTACTGAAAGTATAGGACATGCCACATCGTAAGATTCGACCATGGCCGAGCTAAGATGCTTGACGTGGCTTTCTACTTCCGCCGTATTCCCTGGTACTTTTATCGCTTTTTGGGTCAGTGTTTCCCTCAACTTCGCCTTATATTTCACAGGATCTGTATTCTTGGGAATCCTGACCTTCCAGTTATTCCGCTGGCGTCGGATTCCGTACTTGAATTGAAACTGTATGGATCTGTGAACCGACATTGTTAGCCTATCCACGACCATCCAATTTTCTATTCTGTTCAGAATCTTTCTGCAAATGAGAGTTACATCAATGACTTCCGCTCGCCTCGTATCAACGAAAGGTCGGTTGTGTTCATCTATTAGCTACCAACAGAATGTACCTCTCCACAAATTTAAGTAATTGCTCTCCTCTGTTATTATTGTTGGTGCTTCCCCACGTAGTATTGTGCGCGTTAGCATCACATCCTATCTTCACTCCAATGTTCCTTTCCTCACAGTACTTTACCAGATTCTCTATCTCTTTTGAAGGTGGTTGGTCTGAAGAGTCGTAAGGAAGATACGCTAAAGCTACCATACAGGAATCTGCACCATCTCTTCGATTCTCACAACACACCACGAGGTTTTCCTGGTACGGGCAGACCACCCGCCTTGGGGGTTCCTCCCTTGCAGAATTCCTCACCAGCTCAGTACCAGGGCTTCATCGCACTCACCTTGCATCGTTTTGGAATTTGATGAGAGCTTGATCAAGGCCGAAGTTGAGTTTCCACCCTGCCAGCCTGATCGCTTCCACCTCATCCGTCCGGTACCACACGCCGGTGAACTTTACGCCTCCTTCCTTTGCACCTCCGAACTTCGTTACGTTACTAACCTTTCATTTAGAAGTGTCTACAATGCACCGGTTCTGGGTCTGCAACCTCCTAAGGGTGACCTCCTTGCTTTCAGAAGTAGCGTACACAAAGAAGAACATCCTTCTTACGACCTTGAATGCGTACAGTTGGTCGACCCGCAACTCAGTTCCTTCCCATAAGTTCGTGAGCTTTGGCACGGTTCGGCACAGCCTTACCTTGAACAGCTTTAAGGGCTCTTGCACTTAAGTACAATAATTCCATCCTCCAAGTTTGCATTGCCAACAAATCCTACATCGCCATCACTCTCATTGATGGTACCGAGAGACTCCAAGAGGGCGGATTTAAAGACCGCTAACTGAGATTCTCCCAACTGACCATCGATGGAGCAATCGACGATGCCCATTAAGAGGTCTTTTTCTGCTACCGTAGCATAGGATGCACGGCCGCTTCCAATAACCCCTACCTGGTAGGATTTCCCTCCAGCTAACGCCTTCGACTTCGCTGCCTCAACCCTTTATTTTGCCAAAGGTTTGCTACCGCTTGGTTTCTGGCTATCAGCCCTCCACGATTTCCACTGGCTATCGACTTTTGAGGGTCGTCCACTAGCTTCCATCGTCCTTGCTTTATGTGGAAGGCTATCAACCTTTACAGGATGTCCACCTTCCCCATCCTTAGTCAACGAGCTAGCAGCCGTAAGCTGTCCACCTTCCGACTCACAGGTTCGGGACTCGTCCCCTCAGCGCACCCTTCCTTTTTGTTATTTTTTAATTTAATCATAAAATATCCCACGAGTTGGGGAGAAGGAAACGAACCGAACGGACAGAGATCCCCATTATCTGCCCTACCCTATTAGTATACAACAGGCTGCCCTGAGGAGACATCATTCGCGATCTAATACCCCTAGATCCTGCACCATCGGTGCAATCTCCCTCGGCATGGCGTCTACAACTTTAGAAATGGGGGATGACTTTTAGTTCGTTGCTTCACAAAGCCTAACCCAATAGCCATTGTGTCTTTGCAACTTAAGTCTCTACATCGCGTCAAGATTGTCACCCATGCGTAAAGGCAGCATGCAAGAAATTTTGTATTTTAAGCTATATACCACCGAATAGTCCTCTTCATCCGTATAAAATGCACATTAAAAACTGTATTAATGTTTTGAATAGTTTAAAATACAATCAGGATGTTTTTGTGATGGGCGATTTTAATCTCCCCAACATAAATTGGATTTATGACGAAGATATGCGTTATTGGTTACCTTTTAATGTTTCAAGCAATCTTGAAAGCGAGGTTGTCGACAATCTTGCAGAATTTGATCTACGCCAAATTTGGTTATGAATGGTATTCATAACAGCTTAAACCGCGTTCTTGATTTAATATATGTTGATAGCGAAATGAGTGCAATTTACGAATGGTGATTTTAGTAGTATTTAAAATTTTTTGGGCAATATTGATTGGCTGTCATTTTTAAACAATAATCTATTAATAAATTACAATCTTTTTCAAACAAGCTCACGGAAGCTATAAATTTGTACATCCCTAAAGTTTCATTTAAAGCCTCATCGAAACCTATATGGTTCAATAAAGAACTGATTAATATTAATAACAAGAAAAATAAAACATTTAAACTGTATGGAAAATCTGATAATAATATAAATCTTTTAAATAATTATCGTGTCCTTCAGAGAAAATTTGATCACTTGAACAACTTTTTATATGAAAATTATATATTTCAGACTGAATGTCAACTAAAGACTAATAGCAAGACTAATAGTAAGGGAATTTTATAAACAATAAAAAAAATCTACGGGTATTCCTTTAGTATTCCTCCAATTCAGTACATGGGCAAAACTACGTCTGATTCCCTCTCGATTTCCAATCTTTTTGCTGAATTTTTTCAATCAGTGTATGTTTCTTCCGATACCATCGCTGATACCTTTACTGACTCATCTGCCAATCCACTTGATATTGGTGACTTTGAACTCAGGTTGGAAGAAGTTTTGGAAAGCTTAAATCAATTGTCCCTTGATAAACAGCCTGGGAAGGATGGTTTCCCACCGATTCTCTTAAAAAATTGTTCAAAGGCGTCAGCCTTACCTTTAATGATTATTTTCAATCAATCACTTAAAAAAGGGGAACTTTTAACTGATTGGAAAATTACTTTCATTATACCAATTCACAAATCTGGTTCAAAAAACGAAGATTTAAACTATCGCCCAATATGCACAATATCTACTATTCCCAAACTATTAGAGAAATTGGTCTACTGTGACGCCCAATTTCAACAGCGATGAAATGTATCGTCACAGCGCCGGAGTGGTGGCTCGATGAACACCGCCACTACGAATTTCGTTAACTACTTTTTATATATACACACACACACTTATATTCACATGAAGAAAATAAACAAAGATTAAAAAAAACAACATGAACTTAAATAATAGGCTCTCTCTCCCTCTTTTAATTTCCTTAAGAACAGGAATACCGCAATATCGATAGCATGACAAGGCAGATGGCACAACTTGTTGACGAACTAAGCAACAAGGGCAACAATAAAATGGTCACATTGAGGTACGTTGTTGACGAGCAAAATGCTTGTTGACGAACAAAAATGCAAGCAGCGGTCAACAACGATACAAAGTTACGGGATGTTGTTGACGAGCTAAACTCAACAAGGCGAAGAACAGCAGTCAGAGGGAGACTATAAAAGGCAGCCAGCGCAGAGATCTGCATAGTCAATCGCGACACTCACGCAAGTGAACTCAGAACAAAAAAAAATCATAAACACAGTGAACAGTGAACTCAGTGAGCAGTGAACCCAGTGAACAAGAAAAGTCAGTGACAGTGAAGAAGTGGATACGGTGAGCAAGTCAAATCAGCAAAACAGAGTCGTTAGCTTGTAGACCCACCTGTTCAGGAAAACCAGCATCAGCAGAGTCGTTGGCTTGTAAGCCCACCTGCACAAAACCCGCAAAACAGAGTCGTTGCTTGTAGGCCCACCTGTTAAAAAAATCAGCATCAGCAGCGTCGTTGGCTTGTAGGCCCACCTGCATAAAATCAGCAAACAGAGTCGGTGGCTTGTAGGCTCACCTGCAGAAAAGCAGCAAAGTAGTTTCGTAGGCTTGTAGGCCCACCTACTTCTACCATTTTTTTTAGCAGTGTCAGCGGCTTGTTATCCCTTCTGCTCTAGTGAAAGAGTGCAAAGTCCGTGGCTTGTAAGCCCACGCACTCTAAGTATTCATCCCGCAACAGCGTCCGAGGCTCGTAGGCCCGCCTGTTGAGTGCAGCAGCGACAACACAACGAGGGACAAAAACGGGAAACTGAGAAAACAGGCGGACAGGGAACAGTGAAAATAAAAATTGTAAAATAATAATAAAGAACAAAAAAAAAATTAAATAATTCTTTTAAATCGAAAATAAAATCTAAGTGTTATTTCTTGTACAAGAACCTTGGAACCCGCTGAGCATACCTCAGCCTGAAGGTAACAACCAGAGGTTTGTTACACTACAATAGGTTAATATTGTTGGTGAAGGAACTCATATCACCGCTTCAGCATGGTTTATTCCAGGAAGGTTAACCACTACCAACTTAGCAATTTTTTTCTAAATATGTTTTAAAGTGTTTTGAAAAAGGACATCAATGTGATATTATTTTCGCCGATTTTTCAAAAGCTTTCGACATAGTTAATCATAACTTGTTTATTAAGAAAATAGAACTAATTGGATTTCACTCCAATATTCTTAAGTGGTTTGAATTATACCTTATAGGTCAGACACAATTTGTTCGAATAAATAATTTTCTGTCAAATGCTATAACTGTTTCTTCTGGGATTCCGCAGGGTAGTCATCTGGGACCTTTACTGTGCCTCTTATTCGTAAACGACATTCCTAAAATTATATCTTTCTCTCAGTGTTTAATGTATGCCGATGACATAAAGATTTTTTCTGCCATAAAAGGTAATTATGATTGTATAAATATGGAGACAGATTTGTTACAATTACCTACGTGGTGCAGTGACAATTTATTGCCGCTTAACATATCAAAATGCCAAAGTTTGACGTTATGTCGTATGTCTTCACCTCTTTTTTTTTTAATATAGGCTTGGAAATATGACATTATCAAGAATTACTGAGAAGAAAGATCTATGAGTTATACTAGACAGGAAACTTAGTTTTTCAAGACACATAGACTACATTGTAGCTAAAGCCAATGGTATGTTAGCTTTCAAAATCAGGAACTCCAAAGACCTTTCAGATCCTTTTTTTAAAATCTTTATATTTTGCCTTTGTCAGATCTATATTAGCATACTGTTGCATAATATGGGACCCGAGATTTGCAATAAGTCGCTGAGGCTGGAATTTTGAAATGCCCTCTTATAATGTGAGAAGGGTTCTTCTTGGTATTCAATCTTTAGAAATTCGTCGGAAATATTTCGCTATCATGTTTGTCAGAGATTTAATATGCTTTAATATTAATTGTTCTTCTCTACTTTTGCAAATACCTTTTCACGTACCTTCACGTGGCCTAAGGTCTCAAATTCTTTTTAATGAGCCTTCTCATAGAACTAATTACAGTTGAAATGAACCAATCACTCCTTGCTTAAGACTGGCAAACACTGTGAACCGAAATATTGACTTTAATATAGACTTAAGTAGGAGTGCTTTCAAAAAGAATTTGCTATAAAGAAGAATACTATAAATTAGTCTATAAGAAAACTATATAAGTTTAGCTTTTTAAGTAGTCAGTAAGAGAATTATACTTTTGATGAATTAATATATAAATAAATAAAAAAATTAAATGTGGTAAAAATTTTTCCTAAATTATCCTCTACTCGAAGGAAATTTACTGCCAAGATTTCAGCTGAATCGGCCTAGTAGTTTTAGACATATACCATTTTTATTGATTTGTAGGCGGTAAAAGGGGGTGTGCAAAAAATATTATCATAATATTTCATTGTTACCGGACTAACATATGTATGCTGAATTTCAGCTTAATCGGATACCAACAAGTTGTCGAAAAATGGCTTGCAAGTTTTGACGTACATACAAACACACATACATACGAACGAAGCAAGTTAAATAAAACCTTATAAAAATGGCACACACGATAATTTCGCGCAAAAGTGTCCACATTTCCAACAAATTAGTTTTTAATCTTCTTAAAAATTGCCCTTGCCAGGTCCCTTTTCCTGTTGAATGTTACATAATATGTAGTTATAACAAACATACTGAAATATATAAAAAAAAATAAACTGGCCATTTCAGCCCTTCTAAGGACTTTAACCTAGCTTCTATTGATCAATTATGTTGTGCGTGTTATTAAATGTTTGATCACAAATGATCGAGAACTGGACCTACGTGTTTCATGCCTACTCCGAATGGCTTATGTTCTCAAGAAGCTTTACATTGCAGCTTTTACTCTCTGAGGTTTGCCATTGTCTGCAGAAAGGTGACAACCGAACAGAAAAATTAATTCAATTGAAAAAACTTTCTATCTTAGCTGGAATTGAACCTGAAATATATATACACGTGTGGCGTTAAAACGCCAAGCTCAAACATATCTAGAATTTATTTTAAGTTTCAAACTAATTCTCGGTTCAAAAAAAGTTAGTACTCAGTAATTTCTTCACTTATTTGGTACTCGGATAATTTTCAAAAGAGAGTGTTAGTCACTAATACTCGGATCAAGTTTATACCAAATTTTATGCCACTTTTTATGACAGCTAATTGGGAAAACAAATTTTTTAATTAGTTTGTTTACATTGTGGAAAAATTAATTGGAAACGAAAAACGAATGGGGGATCTTGGAGAACATTAGGAAGATTGTCGTCGTGATGCTGCAGCCGCTTACTAAGGACAAATGTAAGCGTTTGTCTTTATTATTATCAAATAAATTTAATAACAAAAAATGTCGGAGCCGTTCTCAAAACTGAAAACTGTGCGGAAAAATTCGCAAATAGCTGGAGGTACAAAAGTTGCAATAAAAACTGCGATAAATAGACGAGGAACCACTGTTACAAAAACAAAAGCTGAAAAATGTTCAGCTGGAATAAAAAAACAAATTACGATGACCAACAAAATTTTACCAAAGACGTCTTTAATAACAACAATTTTGTTCAAGGTTAATTCGACAGCAGCATTTAAACCACCCTCTCAACCAACAACAACTTCTTCCAAGGTCAATTCGACAGCAGCATTCAAACCAGCATCTCAGCAAGTATCTGAGCCATCAAGTCAACAGTATCTAAGCCAGCACCAACAGCTAAGTCAACGTCCAAATCTAATTTTATTTAACGAAAAAAAATATATTATGTTTTTTCTTTTCGCAGCTTGGAAATCTTGAAGATTTATACTTTATTTATTGCCAAACAAACCCAAGATGGTTACGAGGCAATCGTGAAGCTCTTCGATAACATTACTTGTGTTGATTTACGTAATGTGTGCACAAATACATACTGGTTTATTTGCAATCAGGTAAGTTTGTGTCAATAAAAAAGCTGATGTATGTCCGGTGCCCGTGTCGGTAAATGTCCGACCGAAAGAAGTGCAAATTCTGGAACTCCTTGGACAAACACAATATGCGAATCGGGCACTCGTCAGTTTATTGTGTCCGAGTATAGTCGCTCGTTTTTGAACACTTTATTGACATAATACAGACTTACTACGGTACTATTTCAGGTACTTGTTTGGTATGTCTCGGACACATTACAGTTAAGACTCAGGCGACTTTCGATACATATCAGCTAATTTATTGACACAATATATGCATTTTTTCTCGGTTCTTGTTCGTTGAAGCTCGTTTACATTTGGGTTAATATAAATATGCGATACTTTTTTCATAAACTTCGCATTTTTACGTTAATACTCGTAGATTTTGAAAATACAATTGAGTCTGATACTCGGGACTTTTGTGCCTGAGTAGTTTGGTGCGGACACAAATTGTTTCTCGGGTTCATATCAGAACTTATTAATACAAGAAATCTTCAGAAGAATGAACCATAACATCCAAAACTGATATTGATAATGCAGCATGGAAGATACTTTGATAATGCAGCATGGAAGTCGGGGGATTCTCAACAAACAAACCAACGCTACGAACGACCGAAAAAAAACTGAGTGGTCCATAATATGCGAACGGTTTAATTCAAATCCATCGGTAAGCTAAATCTTTAATATTCTTTATTAACAAGTTTAAGCCTTTTTAATAAATTTTTTTAAATATCATGACTTAAGCTTACATGGAAAAACTGTTGAGGTTTTTTACATAAACCCACTGAGCAATTATCACTCTGTTTGTAACGCTGATAAGAAGGAGTAGCTGGTATAGAAATTTATATATATTCTTCATCACCATCACCTCCTGAGTCGATTTAGCCATGTCCGTCTGTCTGTCTGTGATTACGACAACAGTCGTAATTTTAGAGCTATCGTAACAAAATTCAATTGTGAAATATTTGGATACAAACCACGCCCTATAAAAGTTACGTCATCAAAATAATACAACATTAAAGTCATGAAATAATTTAAAATACAGCCGTTCAATACAGTTCAAAAATTGTAATTTCGGTCCAGTAGAAGATATTTCCTTACTAGTTTTAACGATGACTTTGTTTCTGTTGGGCTTGTTTTAAATTTTTCAGTTATACTGGTTGTAAATTTGTTTCATGTAGCTTTTTGTCAGATTGATTTTATTAATTTTATTTTGGTCAGAACTTAGTTTCAAAATGCACGCCTCCGAATTCGAACTCTTTACAATATTTTAATATTTATTTTGAATATTTATTTTATTCTTATCAGATTTTGTCTCAACGCGACATTGCAGCCCTCCAAGCGCGTTATAAGAAAATCATGCATGCGCTCCGAATTAATGCAAAATTCGCCAAAGAAAGTGCAATGAAGACTTGAGGTGGACCGGCTGATCGACCAACTGACCTAAAAATAAATATTACCGGTGATTTGTTGCAATTGCAGCAATTGCATGGTCATTTGATAACAGGACTGAAAGCTTTCGACAGCGACTGCGTCGAAGTAAATGAGCGAGTATCCAACATAGAGCATGCATTGGACATCCCGCAAATAGAAACGACAGATGTAGAGTTTCTTTTTGAGGACGACTATGAAAAAGCAACGCGCAACGTATCTCCGCAATCGCCCACAGATCTTACAGTAGCACCAACAACCACCGCTTTTACGCCGACCATTTTCACTACCTCAACAAGCGCGCATGAAGTCTAAACTACGGCATCTATAACTCCACTTGAGCAGCAGTTTTTCCCTACAACTAGTCAGTGGCGACGCTCACGACCATCTGCAAACATTTCATTCAGCCGTGCTGCAGACTATGATGAAAGCCGATTGCAACTGCTCACAGAAGAGCGACCGCGTCTAGCAGAATTGCACGCTGCGCGATTAAAAGCAATAAGAGACGAAAGTGCTACTCGAATTAAACTTATTCAACTGGAAAAAAACCATAAACGTGAACTGCATGCAAAACAATTGGAGTTTTGGAACTTGGCAATGGAACAAGTGCGAGGCAATGGCAGACGTGTAGATCCCCAAGTGCAGAATAGTGAAAGTAAGTATTTATTTATTTTATAACGTATTTATTTATCATCATAACAATTTATTTTTCTATTCATTATATAGATTCTAACTATGGTAGATATTTGAATGCATTGTCAGCATGTGGCATCGTTACAACGGTGCAAGAAGTAATGGCCATCGATCCACCACCACAAAATTCTACATCGTTTGTACTTTAATAAATTTTTCTGTTAATATGTTATATACTTTCTTCTGTTCTTTTCTGTTAACATTTCCTTTTTGTTTATTTTTTTGTTTCTTAATCTTATATTTATATCATTATTTAATTGTATGAAATAATACACGGCGTATGCGTGATATTATTTCATAAAATTAAGTATTGATTTATATAAAAATTCAAATGTATTTCATTTAGATTGCAATTAGTTAATCATTAATCGTTAATCGTTATCATTTTTGGAATTTTTAAGGTTGATATAAATATGTACACATAGTTTGGAAATGTTAAAAACATTTTTAATGAAGTGATTATTAAGGTTATTTTTGCGGTTTTAAAAATTTTTTACAAATAAAGAAAGAGAATTGATAATATACAAGCATATAACACAAAAAACAAAGAATACTTAACAAGAATACAAATATTTATAGTATAATAATAATGTTTTTTAATGTTAGTACTTAATTAGTTACAAAAGTATTTATTATTGCATCTCTTGCATTTCGCCTACGAATTTGTGAAGGTGGGACTTCAAGAGGATCAGTATCTTCAATAGTAGCTTCCTCAATGAGACGCCTTAATTGTACCTCTTCCTCCAAAGTTAAAGACGGTTGCGGTTCTTTTTGATCCAGACAAATGCTATGCAAAATTGCGCATGCTACAATAATTTTTTGAGCCGTCTCCGTAGCGATTCGCATGCCATATGCCAAAGCCGGAAAACGGAGTTTTAAAACACCGTATTGACGCTCCACCACATTCCGTGTGCGAATTATATTTTTTTGATATATTTGCATACACCGGATTTGCTGCGATTTCAGTATTACTTGCTGTAAATGGTGTAGCTAAGTATGGGGTGTTGGCATATCCTGAATCACCAACCAAAATATGATTGCCAAAATCACCCGCTTCGAATCGATCGCGGATATTTGAATTCCGAAAAATTGTTTGGTCATGCATTGACCCAGCCCAACGTGCAACAATGTTGTTAATTTTTAGGTCCACAAACGAAATTGTTTGGACATTAAGAGAGAAGTATCCCTTCAGATTTCGGAAACCTTCACTCTGAAACAAGATTTAGTTAAATATACTGCTTTTACAATAACGTAATACTAATTCACAAACCAATTAGCCGCCAGTCGACTGAATTCTAATATGAGTACAGTCGATGCCCAATTGTACGCGAAAATTCGGCGATGTGATAAAACGCAGCAGCAGCTGTATTACGTTCACCTTTGGCAAAACTCGGCACACACTAGCTTTTGACATCTTGATAACGTCAGCAACTACGACTTGCATGCTACCACTAGCTATGAACCGCAGTGTTATAAGCAATTTTTGCTCTGGCGTAATGTATCGTGGTCTAAAATAATTAAATACGATATATTAATATTTTTATATATGTATATCACAAGAGAAAATAGTTAATACCGTGGATGTGGATGTGGATGTTGCAGTCTTAGTTCGACTAATTGTAGCACCATGAAAAACGTTCGCTTTAAAAGGCGAAAACGAGCGATAAAATCATTATCGTCCCACGTATTTATCGTAGCGTGCACAGGCATACGATAGATTCGACGTTCATGAACTTGATATTCATCGTCTACTTCATTGTTTGCTAATGAATCTCCAAAAAGGATATCACCATACATATCCGGGAATAAAATGCTTTGAAGAGACATCTAATAGTACCGATTGCTTTATTATTATTAAATCGCAGTAGTTATATTAAAACTCACTAATTAAACAATTTTAAATGCAAGAATTTAGTTTTAATTATTTATTTTGCCGATTGTTATTAAATCGCGACTGTTACATGAAAAACTCACCAAATAAACAATTATTACAGCAAAAACTTCGTTTAAATCATTTTTTATAATACATATAAAAAAAATTTACACAAAAATAATCTCAACAAAGTTCTATTTTTTGAAGTGAAGAAATAAAAAGAGCGCAAGATCGAGTTTTAAGATTGCTAGACTTCCGATTTCGGGGCTCCAGCTAAAACTCAGTATCAGCTGGAACCGAGTTTTAAATCTAAGTTTTTTTTGCCTTAGATCTCCGTGAAGAAATGACTTAGTACTCCGGAGAGAACTAAAAATAGGTCTAATACTCGGTCTAGTATTTAAACTCTGTGAAGAAATCGGCCGTACAGGTCTTAACCTACCAAACCATACTAAATTTATTAAGATTGGACTTGTACTTAAAAAGCCTTACGCCGGACAAAATTTGCGTTTGCGTAATATATAAAAGATAATTAATTGAATTTTATTGGCAATTTTGTAATGTTTCAATTATTTTAGTACAAATAAATTTGTTTATGTAGAAAATAATAAATATATCCAAAAAAATACCCGAAATACTCCTTTTATTGTATCGATCATTTCGATTCTTTCGAGTATAGCTGCATCTGCATGTTTCACCGAAGTTCTCGTTTTACTTGTTTGCGTTGTACTATGTAATCGATTTACTCTGTACTCGTTTAATGCTATATTCGTTTTACTCTATAATCGATTTACTCTGTATTCGTTTTACTCTTTTCAAAATTTATAGAAAAAAATTTATACAATAGAAAAAGCATTTGAACAACAATTGAATGTCTTACAAATACATCCGTGCAGCTCTTTAGTATATACTGTTGATCTGATTTTATATGAAACTTGCTGTCTGACTAAATGTTTTTATTCTTTTCTTTAAGCGCTGACAAAATTTCTGATGAGCTGCCCATAGGGTTACTATGTACTACTAGCTATGTATTCAAACTCTGTCCAAGAACCATTTAGGCAGGAGATGCTTTGATGTCTTCCTTATCCGTTGGTCTTAGACCTAACAGAATTATGGGAATTTCTGAATACCAATTCTTCGGGTTTTATTATATGATGGCGTCCTATGCTTTTAATAAATTGTTTAAACGTGTTGGAGGTAAATTGAGGTCCGCGACCTGAAGTAATTTCGCGCGGAACCAGAAAGCGTGAAATGAATTCTCTCTTGATTGAGGTCTCAATAATTGTGGCAGTTTCTGCGTCTTTTAGTGGGTACACTTTATGCCAACGTGTATTTCTATCAATGGTAGTTAATAGATATCTGTAACCTTTTTGAAATGGGCAGTGGACCAACTTAATCGATGTGTATATGTTCAAATCGAACGTATGAAATGTGTATTTTTGAGATTGTGTTTTGGTGTCTTCATATCTTTGCTTTCTGACAGTTCATACATTCTTGTGACCATTTATTAATGTGTGTTTTCATACTGTGACAGAAGCAACGTTGTGTGGTGAGACGTCTGCATGCTCTTGTTCCCGGATGTGAGACGTTGACTAGCTGTTCAAATATCTTTTTACGTGTATTGTCTATAGAATATTCGCAACAGATATTAATGTTTAGAAATGGAATGTCAATGAGCTTAAGTTTGAATGTTTTGTTGTCTGTAATATTCTTTAATTCTGTATCATTTTTTGTTCTTTGTGTAATTGTTTCAGGTCAATATCGGATGTTTTTAATTCTTCATTTTCGACGGTCTATAAATACCAGATTTAACTAAAAAATCGAATTCATTTTTAGCTATTTTTTATTTGGGTAAGTTTAGACGTCGCGGTTTTGTAAATGGTAACTGTCCTTCAGTGAATATTTGATGTACTGTTTGGTGTTTGACAGGTGCAGTGTAATTGGGTTCTGTTAATAGTCATGAAAAAATTTTTTGCAATTCTGTGTAGTTCTTATCGACTGAAAATAATTTTGTTAATTTGGTTTCTGTAAATGCTGATATAGTGTTAACTGATAAGTTCGTGAATGGGTCGATAAGTCGTTTACGTTTTAAATCTATTAGTAGTCCGTATTTTGTTAAATAATCTAAGCCTAAAATTGGTTTAGCAATGTCTGCAATAATGAATGTAAAGGGTATTTCTCGTCATTATTTTAAGTCTAGTGAAAGTAATTTTTTTTCGAAAGTCGAAATGGAAATGCCATTGGCCGCTGGTAAAGTGAGATCAAATTTTTCTTCTCCGCTGTCCACTAAAAAGTAAAATTTGTTTTTCGGGTCGTAAATAGACGGCGTGTCAGTGTGACAGATCCATTATCAGTCGTCGCGATAATGGAGTCATTTAGTTTGTTGTGTTGGATTGTGATGTGTTGTGTTTTCGTTTTGAACATATGCACATGGCTGTTCACATGTACGTGCATCTCTTCCGAGTTTGTAGTGGTATCGGTATTACCAGTTAGGTCCACGTGTCCATGATATTTGTCTTGAGCTTGACCTATGTCTCGCTGATGATCGTGATCGGAAATTACTTTGTGATTTGAGGGCCGCGACTTCTATTGACAATTTGTTAAAAGCAGTTAATATATTTGTGGTAGATAATGTTTACTTTTGTACCATACTAATTAATTGACATTGGAATTTTGGCTTGTTTGTAAAACTGAAACTTAATTTTCATTCATGACTTCCCATAGCTTGTCAGCCATTTTCAGAAGTTCCTCTAACTCTGTATGGCCCGACCTGGTTAAAGCTATGTTGAGTGCTTTTGGAAATGTCCTGAGCCATAGTTTCTAAGGAAAGTTTGGTTCTACCGCAGAACCAGCTAGTAGCAATAATGACCTAGAGTATTGGGCAAGTTTTTCTATCTCCCATCTCTGTGTCATTCAATATTTTGTCAATACGCTTATTTTTGCTAAGAGAGTGATGCTCAGTCAGTATCTTCTTCAGGTTCTCGTATTGATTGCTTGAAGAAGGTTTCTGTATAAAATCGAGTACCGTTATGATTACCTCTTGTGGCAGAGCTATAACCAGGTATTCGTATTTTTTTTTATCCACCGTAATGGATTTGGACTGAAATTGAATTTTGGCGTGTATAAACCACGCTTCTGGACAATTAGTCCAAAAATGAGGCAGTTTTGCCGATGTTGCGTGAATCTCGGTACGCTCGGACCTTTCGAATGGATTGACTAGTTCGGACTGTAAATCTATCAACCTGTTTGTAGTGTGTTCATCTCCGTGTTGAGAGGGTTGAGTTGAAAGTGAGAGGGGGTGGGAGGGATGTTAGGGTGAATGCCTAAAGTTCATTGTTGGTTATGTTAATATAATAATCGTATACTAAAAATATAAATTTAGTGTTCCTATAAGTGTACCTATATATCTTGGGTTCCTATTTGTATTCCTATTGTTTTTTATGTGCAGTGGAGTGCCTACGGAGTAAAAAGAATGGTTTCTTCCATCCCAATCGTTTGCCAACCGTATTAGAAGTAAGTATGTAGTGTAGTGTAGTGTATATTTACGCCTTGTAACAGTGTTGGTACTGTTGTCCTTGTTGTTGTTGCTTCGGAATTGTTGTTATTCTTGTTGCTGCTATTGCTGCTGTCGTAGCTGTTGTTGTTGTTGTAGCCGCTGCAGAAGACTTATATATACGTGGTAGTGTGAAAAAGAATGGACAAACACAATAGCGGAATATATAGATAGGCATTGAATCACAACCGTACGGAAAAATCAAGGAAGCGGGTGACCCTTGACCAGCTTGATCCATAGGGACAGTGACGAAAGGTCCTTCGGTCAGGATGGGCAGTCGAAAAGATGTCACGTCGTATGCTGCGCGGTGCCGCAGTGGGAACAAACGTCCACGATGTCGGGATTTATTCGTGCCAGATAGCTGTTGAACACCCTTGATAGTCCAGATCGGAGTTGGGACAGTATGGATGTGGTTTCTCTTGTGAGCGATCTCTCCTCCTCATTAATAGGGGGAGGTCTCCCACCAACAACTATTCTGCCCACAAAGGTGCTCAAAGTTTCCGACATGGTGATGGTTTCATTATTTCTGCGAGAGCCGCTTGCTCTTTTTTCAGATCGTGCCTGATGGGAGCACGTCTCCGTGTCTGGGGACTCTGCTGATAGTGGGGTTGTTTGGGTAGTCTGGCAGATTGCACTTAAGCAGGAATTGACGGGTGAAGAGAGCACAGGGGTGAAGAGCGGTCAGCATATTCACCTCCTGGTGTAGGTGTTCTAAGGGAGTTATAGAATGGCAGCCTGTTGGCCAATGGAGCTGACAGTTTCAGGTTTCGGCCATTAAAGAATTCATTTAGCCTCAGTAGGTATCCATTCACCTTGTCCTCCATACAATTTATGCATCTTCCGGTCGCGAGAATAGTGCAATCGTCAGCATAGGACGTGAGTTTTATGTCGAGGGGAGGATCAGGGATCTTGGAAACATAGAGATTGAAGAGAAGTGGGTATAGCACTCCTCCCTGGGGAACACCTTGTTGGAGCTTCCTTGGCTTGGATTTCGCTCCCCTAAACTCCACATAAGATTGCCTGCTTAACATTTATTTAGGATTAGTGCTTCCAGGATCTTCACCAGCGGTGCGAGAAGGGTAATTGGCCTTCATGAACTGTAGCTGTTGTTGTTGTTGCTGCTGTTGTTATTTTTGTCGCTGCTGCTATTATTCCTGTTGTTGTCGCAGCTGCTGTTATTGCTGATGTTGTTGCTGTTGTTGTTGTGGTTTCTGCTATTGTTGTTGTTGGTTCTGCTGTTGTTGTTGCTGATGTGGTTATTGAAACTTTGTTGTGGCGAGCAGGCGCTCCCGTGGCTATTGTAGAATCAACTAATAACGCGTTTTGTCTCGAACTGTGTGGTTGTTGGTGTTACTCATTGGCGGTGGTTCGGCCGCAGGATCGCCAGTTGTAGAGGTAATATTCCGTTTTTATTTTTTATTACAGATTTTATTAATTATTTAATTTAATAACTCTTTTTAAACAATATTTTAAATTGAAAATGAATTGAACATTGAATATATTTTTTATAATTATTTTTTCAACAAAATATTTTTGATTAAATAAATTTGACAAACAAAAAAATTATATTTTTGAAACTCAATTATTTTTGTAAAGTGATTTTTTTGTGCAAGTGGTGATATACAGACAACACATAGTAGTGTTCGTAAAATGAAAAGCGAACTTTACGCTTATCAGGAACATATTTTTTTTTTATTAAGAACTAATATTATGTATAGATTGAAGAAATGCAAACTTACACTGAATTTAATTAATAATTATTAACTTATATATTCCTTAGAGTTTAAGAATACACTCCTTATATTATTGAAATAATATTATATAATATTTAATTTAATTTAAAAAAATATTTGATTCTCATATACACATATACATAGCAAGTTAATTATAATTGCAGTGATACTGCAAGGTGGGCGGCAATGTTAATGTGGCAATGCTTTCATACTATAATAATAAAACATAGAATGTAAAAGAATGAAAAAGACCCTACATTACATATTTTATCTCCATTATTCTGGCATAGGTTTTTTTAACTTCCTTCCTTCCGCTAAAAGACACTTCTTTTTCTGCTTCACCTGAAACAAGTATCTTTCACTTAACTGATAAGAATTTTTCCTCAACTCAAATATAAATTCTTTGATTCAATAAGGAGAATTCATATTTGAAATAATTAAATAATTGTGCTTTTAATTCATACATAATATTCATTCCTTATATTCTTTTCCTAATTTCCTCTTTAAACGCAAATCTAAAACTCAACTGAGTTAAAGGATTTGTCATCTAGAGTGCTCCAATAATCATTGGCTCTTCTTTGTAGAGGCAATCACCAGAAAAGTTCCTAACCCAAAACAGTCAGTGCAACTGATATTACACTTCAATGTGAAGTGAGCGAATACGTTCAAGGCTTCAAAATTATAAGGTTTTCATGATTATAATCTCTTTTGATGGACTAAAAGCTGGCTTGTTTGAATTGTTCGAAAAAAATTTCAACCTCTAACTGTCAAACATTGAATGTGAAAATTCATACTTTTTTTGTCAATTTTGTGTTTTTGCTTGAATTTTAAGGTACTATTACAGTGTGTAAAAATTAAGAATCAATTTTTTTTCGTTAGAATATGGTTCTTTAAGGTCTCAAGTATACGTATACAAAATTTTAAAAAAATTTCAAATAGAAAAAAGTTATAATATATATAATATTCGAATGTCGCGTGATATTCAAGAACCTTTAAATCTTTAATCGCGTTTTTCTCGAAACAAGGTTTTTAGAATCGGCTTCGATGAATCTTGATTCATTGTGATCCTTATAGACTCTGTTAAGTACTAGACCTATAAAAAGACAAAAAACTTTCATATTTTTTTTTGTATGGCTGAAAGATTTGGCAAAAAAAGGGGGTTTTTTGTAAATTATTTTTTCAACGCATGCCATTATTTTATTTTTTATTTTTTTTTATTTGCGTAAGTTGAGTGCTCAACTACAACCCTGAACTCAAGAATGCATTTTGATTTTCTACTTTCAGAAGCTTTGTAAATGCTGGAGGCGAAAAAGCCTATTGCAACAATTTTTTAAACACGCTAACTTCAACGCACAGTAGAAAATTTACAACAACTATAAAAACAAAAAAAAAATTTTATTTCCTCATGAACAATTCTTCATTATGTAACAAATTTGAATCATTAAAATTAATAATATTAGGTAAAAAAAATTAATAAAACTTTTATTATTTGCAGTCATTACTTGCCGCCTTTTTATTTTATACAAAAATTAAAATCATTAAATGTGGAATTTAGTTTATGCATTCTAAAAACCATAGATGACTAAAATCCGTTATCATTTGGTTCAATGGCAGCAGTTTGTATGCTGCAAGCGCATGTAACAAAAATCGGTCGTTGTCAATTTAAAAAACACCCTAAAACTACTTTTTCAATTTTTAACTGACTTCAGTTATCTTAGTTTGTTTAGAAAGGTATTTCCTAGTACTAACGAATTTCTTTGAACAAACGTGCATTTTGTTTTTAAATTCTCACAACCTACGCCTATGTAAAAAATTGTTAAAAGTTGGAATATTAGAAATCCTACTTCTTAAATTTAAAATGTTTTTAAAAAAAATTATGATGAAATTGAGAGGTCAGACGAGTCGTGATATAATAACAAACTGTCCCACTTTCGGAATTTCTAAAAATTTTGGCTAAAACTTTTTAAAGAGCTAATCCGTTACACCATGTGTGTAATCAATCAAAAAGTTGATTTTGATATTTTGGTAACTTACGGCTTTTTCGATTTCATATGACAATATGTTTTAAAAAAATATGATGAGATCAATAGAAAAAAATATTACTTTAAAAAGTAATATTAATGGAATAAATGTATAAAAAAATGTTAACAGCCTTAGTCAGTTATAGTTCTCTAACACAGCTGTTCAATGAGTTAAAGTGTTGTCAATGTCAAATTGCAATATGAGGCTCATTTTATATAAAATATATATATATATATATAAAATGAAATGAAATGAAAATTTTTATTTTATATAAAAACTTGCTAATATTAGATTGTTAGAACCACGTTCTAGGCTCTAAAAGTGAGTATATAGAAAGGTTTTTATTCAAACAAGTCATAAAATATACTAATGCCTCATTTACACGAGTGACATTTACTGACTTTTATAATGACTTGATGACATATCATAATGACGCTGCTATTTAGACGGCACAAAAAAGTGACTTGCACAGAGCTTTGTCACTACGTTTCATTATATTTTGGCATTTTTCAAATTCATAATGATTTGACCAGCAAAGTAGGCGTTTACATGAATGACAAAATTTATAATTCTCAAAAACTGACAAAGCAAAGAAGTTAAATATTATTTTACAAATGAAAGACAACAAAATAAAAGCTGTTGCTTATTTAGCTTATTTATTAATTGAAGAGGGCGAGGAGAAAGAAGAACGCTGCAGAAGAACGTTCCATATTATGGAAAATACTGGCTGGGTTCACTTAAAAAAAGAAATGAGATTAAATATTGATTATGATTATTATATTCTTTAAATTTTTTAGATTTATATTAACCAGTCCATTTTTAAGCAAACAGTTAAATTTCTAGAAACAGTTAAACGCACTCTGTCAGTAAAGAATGAACTTTTTCATTTTTCTTTAAGTTGGTCACTATGAGAGTAGACAGGTTTACACGGCGTTTACACGATGTCATTTAAGTGACAAAACTAATGACATCTGATTTTAATCATTATTTTATGACTAAAATAATGAAACAAAATAACATAATTTGCACGATAATGGCACTTAATGATGTAAAAAATAACAAATATGTCACCAGTGTAAATGAGGCATAATAATAGGATCTCTTACAGTGCACCCTAAGCAAGTGCGAGTTGCACTGCGTGCCCAAGCGCCACGCAATTTTATTTTACGCTTAGCCTAAACAAGTGCGCTGCGGAAAAAACTGCTGCTCTCGAACCATCTCAGTCTGATGGTTTAAAAATCTTAAAGAAAGTTTTAGTATTGTGTAAAAATCTACTAATAATGCAAATACTTCCATTTGCAATTGAGATTAATTAATTAAAAGCAGCTGATTGCTCTTTGTTCTAATACTTTGGTTTTATGCAGCCAACTTCAAATCCGCACGCAGTGTCAAAATTGGCAATTCGATTCATGTTGCGGTAGTCCGGTGCCTGTTTCGGTAGGCTTCATACACAATGTATGTGCATGAGCCGATTTTGACAGTTAAACCACGCACGCGCACTTGTTTAGGGTGGACTGTTAAGCATATATCGAACCCACAAGATTTTCGTGGGACAATGGCTGCATTCAGCGGAAAGAACTGTTGCACAAGTTTCGTGCTGAATGATATGCGCTCACAAAACATGTTCACTGAGCGGACGCAATCTTATAAAGCTACTTCACTACCTGAGCGCTTTTTCGGATAGAATGCAGCTAACTAGTTATTATTTAATTTATTAAGTGAAGATTCATATTGTAGATTTATAAACTTTACCTGCTGGATCGTACTTATATCGAGGAAGACACACTGGCTTAATAATTTTTGAAAAAATTATTGGTTTCCTAAGTCTTAACAGGGCAACGTCATTGTTGTATGTATCTGGATCGAAATTCTTATGTTTAACTATTACAGTAACAGCTCGTTGCAAAGCCTTTGACTCCGATGTAATATGTTGATCATGGTCGCCAAAAATAACACGAATCTTTGATCGTCGTAGTTTTTTTACACAGTGTGCTGCAGTTAAAACATAATCTTTTGTGAGTAATGATCCACCACAGTGGAATTTACCATCATAAACAATTCTTGCCATCCACGGATATTGATTTATTCCTGTTGGTTTTCCTCCAACAATTCGTATTTCTTCATTAGAGAGACCGCAGTCTGTAAAATATAAAAAAATATATATATATATTTAGTTTGTCAACCTAGTGGAGCATGGATTAATATCTTAAGTAATTACACCAGCAACAATATTTTAACCCTAGAAATATTTTAGTCTAGAAATTTGGCGACTTAAGTCTTCGAATCAACTTTTCAACCGTACTTAAGTTGATTCGAAGACTTAAGTCTTCTTAAAGACTTACAATAGTTGAACTTAAGTCTATAGTTCGTTGATATAAACTCAAAATCTATTACTAAAATCCAAGATGTCACTTGGATTTTATTTCACCTGTCTGTTAATATAAGCCGCATTCAGCGTAGGAAACAGTTAGCAGCTATTGTGTTAAAATTCGCTGAATGATTAAATTATGTGAGCTCTCATTAAATCAGATCAGGTAGCGGGTGCCATTTAATCGATCGAAAAATTCTATGCTACATGAACAAAAATGTTGAAAGTTCAACTGTCAGATACTGCTACTGACTTTGCTAAATTTAGAAACACAGAAGAATACAGCAAGTTTGAGTGAGAAACCTTTGCAATTAAATTATTTACATAATTAAATAATTATAATAATTAAATTAAATAATTTACAACTTCTCTGACGTTAAGAGTAACAACACATTCAGAGAAAAACATCGCTCATAAAGGTTCGCTACCATAACAGTTGACTCCGTTCAATGCAGCCATTTTGTATTTACAAGTTGACTGTCAAATGAAAACATACTTTTAAAGTGTGAAAACTTTAACTTTTTTAAATAATGTTTTCAGGTAAAAAGCGATTTTTTGGCCTGTGTGTGAACATAGTATCATGCTGAAACTATTTTTTAACCGAATATATTACGGCAGAATTTAAAATGTTAACCATGTTTTTTTTGTGTACCCCAATATGTGATTTTATAAATTGAGTACTTCAAATAACTTTATTTAGCTATATTTTATTATTATTGAAATAAATATTAAGTTTGAAACAAATTTTTACTTCTAATATTTTTTCGGCTCTTTATTTAAAACCAGCTTAAAATTTAAAATAACATTTTTGATGAATTTATTGTACTTGTAGAAATAAATGAATTTATACTTAAGGCTTTTTTTCCATAAATATCTTTTAAAATCCTTAAAATATAACGCTCTAAAAGGATTTTTAAAATTCGAATTATCTTTTGAGTTACAGAAGTGCAGTAATAAAACTTTAAATGCTTTTTTCTCGAAGGTGTTCGGTGCAGTTGTCTGTATGTTTGAAATTCTGTTTATAAAATTTTGCAATAACAAAAAATGTGTTAAAAAAATCTGTATGCCAAAATTATGAAAATATGGACTAAGAAAATTTAAATCACTTAAGATCACATTGTACACCCATCACATAACACATTGTTATTTTATTTATATGATTCTGAAGTGGCATTAAACACTACTTAAATAATTTTTGTAAAAAATGCCTCTACTGTACTTATTATATGTACTTATTAAATTTATAACACGTATGTACTATAAGTGAAATTGAATATGAATAATAAATAAAAAATATAAAACGTAAAAACAAACTAGAAAAATAGGCTTAAAACAACAACTTTCCATAAAATGGCAAATAATTTAATCTTCAAAAACATCATTTTGTATCCCAAATACAGTTAAAATGCTATAAATGGGGAACAGACCTTTTGAAAGCAAAATTTTTTAAAAAAAGTATATTAATATGCAGGTTTTTAGATAAACAGAATTATAAAAATACTGTAAAAATTACAGCATTTTGACAAAACAGACTGTGAACAAGCAGAAAACTGGCCCGCTCCCGCCTAAAATAACAACTTTCCGTACAAGGGTAAATAATTCAATCTTAAAAAAACATAATTTTGTATCCCAAATACAGTTAAAATGGAGAGCAGACTTTGGTGTCGTTTTTTCGAGAACAAGAAGTCGTATCAAGAGGCGGTGGGCGACATTTTGTAGGTACTCCTGTCAGGAAGGTCTTGAACTAGAATAATTGGGCTAACTTTACTTCCTGGGGGAGGGGTGGGTCAAAAACTTCCAAAAATAGCTTCTTTTTGAATTTTTTTAAAAAATCGCGCCATTTTTTAAATTTTTGATATTTTGGAAAAATTCTAGATCAGGACCTGCCTGAAAAACGACTTCCCGTTTACCTTCTCATTTTTCGTTCCCATTTTCATCACTCTGGGAGGGAGATAAAAAGACATAGAAACAGTGGCGTAGCTAGGGTTGTTGGCACCCGGGGCGGAAAATAAATTTTGCACCCTCAAAGGACGGTTATCCTTATCCATATCTAAAATATCTATAAAAAACTAAAAATTTGCAAATATACGGTTTTGTTTAAAATTTTTTATTTGTAATTTAACTTTTTTGTTTTAAAACATCAATTGGGTGTCTGAAAAAATATAAAAACATTATTTAGTGATTAAAAATAATGAATAAAATCAAACTTTAAGGTACCATCAAGATTTAAAATTCCTTATTTCTTGTTTTCAGAGAAGCAAACTTTTCGATAACTTCATCGAAATCAATGTTCTCAGTCTCTTCGGCTTCAATAGATAATATTGAGAAATCTGTAAGTCTTGACTGCCCCATTGTTGACCGTAAATAATTTTTATTAATTAAAGTTTTGAAAAGCTTCTTTCGCATGAAGCAACTGAAACGCAAATCGTTAAAAATAATTTTAAACTAAGTGCTAGATTCGGCAACGTCTCTTCGAATCCCCATTCATAAATAAAGTTTAAAAAATCTATTGAGGTCCAGTTTTTATGAGTTTCTAAAGCAATGTCTTCAGCTTTAAGGTGCCTTCTTAGCCTTGGTATTTCAATTGCTAACTCTTCTTCATTGACCTCATCATGGACAGCGACTAATCTTTGTATTAAGATCTGTACTTCATTTTCAGAAGTGGATAGCAAGCTTGGTGGTAGAATGCTTCAAATACATTTTCAATTTCTTGTATCGATTTTGTTCTACTATTAAGTTCCGAATGAAACCTATCCAGGCACTCGAACATCGTTGTAAACAGTGCTCATTTGTTTTCCTTTAACTTCTTTAAAAAAGCAAAATTTCGGTCTGTGATTTTCAGCAAAGTTGTTCCAAATTGCGCGTTCACATAATTGAGAAAAATTAGGGCCGTTTCAGTATTCAACAAACGATTTATTTTATCATCTTATTTATAACTCCGCAGATCATCATATTCCATATAAACTAACCCCAACAGGTAAAAAGGTTAAGAAGGTATTCAAAATATATAATTTTAATTATTTGTTAATGAATTTTGATAAATTTATCAAATTTATAATATTTCGATAATAAATATATATGGAATATGATGTCTTGCAAAGTTAAAGGAAAAATTAAAAAATTTTGTTTGTTGGAGCCGATTAAACCAACAGTGATTTTTGTTCTTTGAGTCAGTTCTTGACTCCATTGACAGATGTGCTAAAGATCTTGAAACGAAATTTCACACAGCTTAGAAGATAAAGGAAATCCTTTGGTGGGTACGTTCTCTGAGGCAATTAATACGGAAAGTTATTGGGATATTCGCAGCTACTTTTAATAACGCTTAAATTGCTGCATTGTTTCAATACTGCTTTAAAGACAAAATGCATATTTAATATAAATTTAATATTAAAATGTTCTGGAACTATTAACCATTTGTTTCTGTAGAGGCAAATTAATACATATAAATTTTAGAACGTGTAGCCAAGAATAGTTTCTGCATTTAAAAAATTAACATTGGAAGCACTGCTATTTTTGATTGCGATAATGCGATCTTCAAAAACAGAAAAATATTCCAATTATGCCTCTGGACCAAAATCCGCACCAAACAGTGACTCGTTTTGGATGCAGCGGCTTTTCAATGTATGCGTGTGGGTTTTCTGTGCCCCAAATGCGACAATTTTGCTTGTTTACATACCCGCCAAGATCAAAATGAGCTTCATCTGAAAAGATGATTTTTTTTGGCAAAATCGGCATCATAATTTTCAAAGTAATGTCGCAATATTTTCCAGCATTGTTCAAGGGTATACACAACCATGTTCGTTCAGCAGAAGGATAAAACTAACTATCTGTCAAATCAGACATGAGCTAAGTGTTACCATTCACGAAATAAGCACTAGTTGAAAAAAAAAACGTTAGATGGCGGACCCTGTATATTCGGTTTCTTTTATGTAACGGTTTCGCTTATGTGTATTGTACACTGAGGTAAATATGTGCTAAAATTAAATAAAATTGTGTTCTTATTACACGAATTTGTTTTTGAAATAGAGCTTGAAACATTTTCATTTAAGTTAAGCACAAATGTTTTTAACGTTCAATTTAAAACAAAAGTTTTTGTTTTTAAAATAATGTTTTTAAATATAGTTTCATTGTAAAAATTTAAAAATTGTAAAAAAAACATATTTATTTAAACGACAAATTTAATGGAAAAACTTTAATATTTAAAATAAATATTTTAAAACATAATCTAAAAATATTGTTATTAAATTTAAAACACATAAATTAAATCGCCATTTTTTCGATGTCATTTTTTAATTTTTTCGAGTTTTCGAAGTCAGATTCGTGATCAGCGACCCCTGGGGCCCCCAAATAAGAAAATTTTTGACTTCATTTGATGAAGTTTGCGTTTCATTGCGGCCTGAAATATTTTCAATATCAAAATAATTAATTAGTTCGTCTTATGTTAAATATTTGTAGGACTGATTCAAAAATATATTTTCAATCATTCAAATGTAAAATCGGGGTCTCAGTTGTCTGGCAATAATTTTTAATGATTCTACTGTACATAACTTTTTAATTCAATCTCTGATAGCGGTGTATTTTTTGTTATTGGAAGGAAATAAAAAGAAAAAATTATACAAAAAACAGAAATGAGCTTATAGGTGAAAATTAAACACGCTTTATTGCATACTTCACGGACCACTTCTGTTGAGCTCACTGACCCTGTATTGTGTCGGCACAGCGGTGGTTTGTCCAGTTACGCTCTTTTTTATGTATTGTTCTTTTCGGGCAGCGCCTCTCGCGGCCCTTGCTAAAACTCTGTTAGCATGTAAGCGTTCAGAATAAAATCTAACTTAAAGCGAAGCAGTTATAAGCCCGCGAGTTTTTATTTTACCCCCCTCTCCCCCCGTTTAACGAGTATATCGGTTCGAAGAAACATTGGTCCTACGCGAGCCGGATTTTTAAAAAAGAAAAAAAAAAGTGATTAGTGAAAAAATTTAAACATTGGTTTAAAGTTTGCAAACAAAAATCCTTAAGTGCAAAAACAATAAAAACAAAGTGCCGCGAGTGCATCAATTAATTAATTAAAAATTAATTGAAGAAAAAAAAACATTGCAAAAACAGTGCAAAACATTTAATAATAACAAACAAACAAACAAAGAAAATTTAAGTGGCACCAGCATCAACAGCAGCAGCAGCAACAACTTCAACAGAATTGAAAAATCATCAACTTCACATATAGTTGTCAAATTTTTGAGGAAAAATCCGGGTGAGTGTTTTTATTTCAATTAATAATTTTGTTTTTTAAATAAAATAGGAGGTGAAAGTGACTTTTTAAAAAATATAAATTCACTGTTGAATTTATATCTCCTTAATCGCCTACTTGATAAATTAAACGCGAGTGAAAATAAAAGTCGTTTTTTTTTAAATTTATTAGACGCGGTTCGGTTCGATTGAATTGTTTATTCGTTTACAATTTAAATAAAATATTTTATCTAAAGGTATAAGTGCATACGCACATATATATATTAAACACTTGCAATTGCATATAAGCTCTTTAGCGGCAAGTTAAAGTATATATGTGCGCACATAGCTTTAGTTAAAAAGTTTGTTGACCTAATCAGCTGCGGTGAATTTTTACCTAAGCAAAGAAATATCAAAGTTTTTGTGCTCACGATCGATTTCTTATATAGAAATCCGAAAATCGTTTTTTTTTGTAAAAGTTACAAAAACAAAAATATCATACACTGGGCTGTATTGATATTTTTAGAGCCGAAAATATATGAAGCAAGAGTTTAAGCAGCCTTTCTGCACTCTTATCGTTAATTTTTTGCGTTCTTCTTTGTGCGGTGTCCGCACTGATCGAAACCAAAGTCGTGTCTTGTGCTTGTTATAATCAACCCTCACCTTATTTAAACAAGGTTTTGCTCTCTCACGCACTCACGATATTTGTTTGCGTTCTAAGCTAAAACTACATCTCGTGCCATTTGCGCTTGGTGAACAGCTCGTCAGCCGGCTGCATATAGTGGTAGTGAGAGAGTAAATAAGCCGCACAGTGGGACTAAGGCGTCAATTGGCAACCAAAATTGACTAGGTCTATTTTCATTGGAAAATTGCACTGTGGGCTGAGCAAATTATTTTGCAAGCACAAAAAACCTTACCCGAACATTAGAAAATATTTCAAATCAAAAAATTTAGGAACAATTTTTTTTTTAGAGGAAAAAATATAAAAAAAAAAGTTAAAAAAAAAATCATTGGTTATTTTTTTTTTGGATTTGATTATAAAATAAACAATTGGTTTATAAATAGAAAAAATATATAAATATAAAATTAAATATAAAAAGCAATTAACTAAATTTTGTTAACCTTTTATAAAAACTTAAGTGCTTTATTTATTTTTATTCCCAATTTGTTGTCGCGATTCCTCATAGAGTTAATCAATTATCTTTAATATAATTTTTTTGTGTAGATTTTTTTTATTATATTTTAAACGGTTTTATTTTTAATTCTTTTTTTGCTGTTGTTTGTTTCAGGTGTTGGAAGTAATTTGACCGTTCGTCAATTTTTTTTTGTGGTTTGCTAAAATTTTGAAAAAACCAAATACCACACAATTAAAATGTCGCAGTTAAAAATATTTATTCGTTTGTCCGATGCTTTAGTCGAGTTCGAAGCGGACTTTAATGCCGTCGAAACTCACGACGTTTTCTCACTGGAGGCTCAAAGTGATGAGCTAAAAGCCCAGTGGAGAAAAGTAAAGGCTGCATATGATGCCTGTTTGGAAAAAATCTCCAGCGACGACGATTCGGATCTTGAATCAATAAAGAAAAAGTATCGCAGCTGCTACCATTCATATATACGGGTAGCAGGGAAAATTTCTGAGCTTTCTCAGAATAAGCCCTCGAAGCAAACACTTGCTTCAGAGCCGGCAGCGGCAATGGGCCACAGTATGCCTGTGCCACCATGCGATACAGAGGTTTTCAGTGGTGATTACCTCTCATGGCCGTCCTTCAGGGACATGTTTACGGCCATTTACATTATGAACTCGCGGCTAACGTCAGTGGAAAAACTTTTCCACTTAAATCAAAAAACACGTGGTGAAGCAAAGGAGATTGTAAGAAAATCTCCACTAACAAATGATGGGTTTGCTCAAGCTTGGCAAGACTTGTCTGACCGATACGAAAATAAGCGTATCATGGTCAACAGCCAGCTAAAGATTTTATTCAATCTACCCCAGGTGCCAAAAGAATCTGGCACAGAACTTAAAAAACTCCAGAGAGATATCAATGGTTGCATTTTTGCTCTAAAAATGCATAACATTGATATTAATAATTGGGATGCAATCTTTGTGTATCTGTGCTCAACAAGATTGCCAGAGGTTACGCTCTCCTTATGGGAGCAGTCCATTGTGAATAAACATGATATTCCAAAGTGGACAGATCTCGATTCTTTCCTCACAAGTCGGTTTCAAACTCTTGAAACCGTGTCTGATATTCGCAGTTCTACCGGCGCAATACCCAGACAAACATCTACCTCTTCCTCCTCCATTTCAAAACAAAACCAGAGCAATTCATCTGGTAAAAAGGTAAATAATTACCAAATTAAAATTACTTCGGCAAATTGTAAGCTGTGCACTTCAGAACAGCATGCACTTCGCTTTTGTCCCCAGTTTTTGAGAATGGATGTTAGTCAACGGCTATCAATGGTGAGAAAACACAAGTTTTGTCTAAACTGTTTAGCTCATTCTCATGAAGTGAAAGAGTGCAAGAGCCAATTTACGTGTGTGATGTGCAAGCAACGTCATAACACGCTCTTGCATCGAGACTCAGCTCCACCCCAATCACCTGCTTCGAGCACTGACTCAAGTAGTTTGAGCGCTCGATCCAACCCCCCGGGCTCTAACACGCAGTCACACTCGACACTTATACAGTCCACTAGCAATGACGTTCAGTGCTTCGCTACCAGTACCAAACACGTATTGCTTGGTACAGCAATGGTGACCGTATGTCATCTAGGATCTGCGTACACAACTAGAGCTCTTATAGACTCTGGCTCTGAAGGTACGTTCATATCCGAAAGATTGCAGAAGTTATTGAAGCTACCCACAAGAGCCATCAGCGCTCAAGTTTCGGGGCTAAATAACGCAGTTTCAGCGCAAGTAACAAAAGCATGTGAAGTTATTCTCAGTTCGCCTAGAAATAGACAATTTCAAATTGAAGCTACAGCTTTTGTGCTGTCACGCTTAACTGGGAATCTGCCATCTTGCCCCATTGATCCTTCTTTGTGCGACAGCTTGCCTGATTTACAATTGGCTGACCCACATTTCTTCAGAAGTGATCAAATTGATGTACTTATCGGTGGCGATTTGTACCCCGCCATAATTCTCGATGGCATCAAGAGAAACATTCTTGGATCTCTTTTGGCACAAGAAACAGTGTTTGGCTGGATATTTACAGGCCCTATGCCACGTAATGAGATAGCCAGCTTTACAACCTGCTTGAGCCATTACAGTGAAATTGCGATTGATCAACAAATCGCACGTTTTTGGGAGTTGGAGGAACTGCCTAAAAAACAATTTTTATCCCCAACTGATAAGTTTTGTGAGGAAAACTATCAGAAAACCACTAAACGTGATGATGCCGGTAGATATATAGTTACCCTACCATTTAAAAGTGAATTTCCTCATGACGTTAATCTCGGATTTTCTCGCGGCATCGCTTTCAAGCAATGGGCTAGAAGTGAAGCTCGTTTGAGTAAAAACCCTGAATTTAAGGCGCAATATGATGAAGTGGTGAGTGATTATCTCACATTGGGTCACATGAAAAAGGTTTCACCCCCACCATTTGAAAGGTCGCCATCTCATTATTATTTGCCGCATCATGCGGTGATAAAGCCAGAGAGTACTACAACAAAAGTGAGGGTAGTATTCAATGCGTCGAGTCCCACTTCGAATGGGGTCAGCTTGAATGATGTTCTGTATTCAGGACCAGTTCTTCAAGCTGATTTAACGCTGCTGGTTTTGAAATGGCGGTTTTTCAGATATGTTTTTAATGGTGACATCCAGCAGATGTACCGCCAAATATTGGTTGACCCAAAACATTCTGCTTTTCAACGAATTCTGTTTAGAAATTCACCTGACGATGAGATTCAGGATTATGAACTACAAACCGTAACCTTTGGATTAAATTGCGCTCCATATCTCGCCATTCGAACCATGCGGCAATTAGCACATGATGTTCAACAGCAGTATCCGCTTGCTGCCAAAATTCTGCGAGATTTCACATATGTCGATGACGCTCTTGCTGGCGCTCATGACGTGGAAAGTGCATTAAAAGCTAGAAATGAGCTTATCTCTGCTTTAGGCTCGGCAGGTTTTACTATGCGAAAGTGGACTGCAAATGCGGCAAGCGTTTTAGACGGCCTACCTACAGAGCATCTCTTGCACGAGAACTTCTTAAAGTTAGAAGATGCAAGCTGCGCTAAAGCTTTAGGAATTCGTTGGAATGCCACTTCAGATTTATTTTATTTTACTGCCAAACGTCTTGAGATTAAATCGTCTTATACAAAACGTGAAGTGCTATCACTGATAGCCCAACTATTCGATCCTGCAGGTTGGCTGGCACCTATAGTGGTAACAGCGAAAATGCTAATGCAGCGCATCTGGTTGGATGAGATAGATTGGGATGAACACCTCCCACCTCACATTTTTCAATCTTGGCAAACCTTTTTGCTAGATTATGAGAATATTAATGATATTCACATCCCGCGTTTTGTTGGATTTTCGCCTGATTCCGACGTAGAGTTCCACGCCTTTTGTGATGCGTCTGAAAAGGCATATGCTGCATCGATATACATCCGTGTCAAGAAAAATGATTGTATTGTCAGTCATTTACTATACGCAAAAAGTAAAGTGGCTCCAGTCAAGACTATCTCACTACCTCGTCTTGAATTGTGTGGTGCAGCCCTTCTCGCGGATATGGTAGACTCCTTGCTATGCCACGTAGAAATTGAAAAGCAGCGATTGTATTGTTGGACGGATTCAACAATAGTGCTTGCTTGGCTTTGTAAGCCTCCATGTTCGTGGACCACCTTCGTAGCCAATAGAGTATCTAAAGTGGCAGAGAAGGTCGGAATTCACAACTGGTTTCATGTAGATACACATGAAAACCCCGCAGATTTAGCGACGCGTGGAGTGACACCAAAAGAGCTAATTGACAACCCTCTTTGGTGGCATGGGCCGTCTTGGCTCGCATTTGAACGATCGTCGTGGCAAATAAAAGTTCAGTCTCCAGCTTTAGAAACATCGCTTGAACGCAAAGCTGTGAAAGTGCACTTTGCATATTTTTCAAAATATGAAGATGTTTTAGAGCGGTTCTCTTCATTGCCACGGGCGTTAAGAGTGTTAGCTTACGTGTTTCGTTTTCTGCATCGCACCCATCCACAGTATCGTGCGACCTTTTCAAAAACATCAACGTGTCTAGAAAGTGCAGAAATTAAGTTTGTCAAATCACGATTGGTGCTTTTGTGTCAAAAATTCGTATTTGCAAAAGAATATCATTTGTTAGAAACCAATCAACTAATTGGAGCTAAAAGTACAATCTTAGCTCTTAATCCGTTTCTGCACACAGACAAGCTTTTGCGTGTTGGTGGACGGTTAGCCTCTTCCCCAATTTTGTCATATGACGAAAGACACCCAATTATATTGCCGTATAATTGTCAATTTTCTCGTCTGTTAGTACGTTTTGTCCATGAGATCTCTCTACATGGAGGAAATCAGTTAGTGCTTCGACTTATTCGGATGCAATACTGGATTCCACGTGCTAAAACCCTCATAAAGTCGACGCTACACAATTGCAAAACTTGTGTAGTACACATGAAGCGCCAAAGAACACAAATAATGGCGGCTCTGCCAGCTGAACGAACTGTTATTTCACGACCATTTGCGTCCACTGGCATTGACTTCGCTGGTCCGTTCGACATAAAAAGCTACCTCGGTAGATCTTGCCGAATAAGTAAGGGATACGTCTGTTTGTTTGTGTGCTTTTCTACAAAGGCAATTCATTTGGAACCCACTAGCGACTTATCAACCGCTACGTTTCTGGCAGCATTTTCTCGTTTTACTGCTAGACGTGGCTGCCCAGCAAATGTTTACTCTGACAATGGTACAAACTTTGTTGGTGCCTCAAATGTCTTAAAAAGGGACTTCAAGAGCTTTCTGAGTTCGTCACATGATGCCCTCCTAGCCCAGTATGCGCATCATGAAATCTCCTGGCATTTCATCCCAGCTGGAGCTCCCCATATGGGAGGTTTATGGGAAGCTGGAGTAAAAAGCTTTAAGGCCCATTTTAAAAAGATGGCTGGATGTATGAAGTATACTTTCGAAGAGTTCACCACACTACTGAATCGAATCGAATCTTGTCTTAATTCGAGGCCACTTTCCGCCATGTCTGAAAATCCGTTTGATTTTCGCTCTCTCACCCCAGGTCATTTCTTGGTTGGCGGCCCACTGCTCTCGCCAGTGGAGCCAGAAATAACTGATCAGCCTTTGACTATCATCAACCGTTGGCAGAAGGTCAAGGCGATGCATCATCACTTTTGCCACCGATGGAAAAATGAATACCTAAAGGAGATGCATCGGCGTGCAAAGTGGAAAACTCCTCAGCTAGACTTTAAAGTCAACGACTTAGTTGTTATTAAAGAAGATAATTTTCCCGCGAATGAGTGGCGATTAGGTCGAGTTTTAAAAACGTACGTCGGTAGTGACAATAGAGTCCGCGTAGCTGACGTTCGAACCGAAAGAGGTAGCGTCACGCGGCCTATCGTGAAACTGGTCGCTCTACCCGCGAACTAGCAGCATCACCACCCTATCTCCTCATTTAACCCTTTATTTTCTTTTCGTTTCTTTTTTTCTTTTGGTTTCGTTTCAGAATGTCATCCACCAACATCGTGCGTGATCTCCTAGAAGAGATGTTGTTGCAGACGGACACCGAACTGGCTCAGAGCGACGTCGACACTGTGCGAGAACGTACCCCGGTTCCTAGCCCGCAACCTGCCAGTCCAATTCGAAGCACGGTGGCCAGCGTAGTTGCCGTAGTGACTCGCAGCGACACTGTCCCGAGGTGTCGTTTGTGCTCCTTAGAGCATAATCTTGCGTCGTGCGGACGGTTCCTGACAATGAACCTGGAGGAGCGGTTGAGAACAGTATTGCTCCATTTTTACTGTTCTAACTGCCTTTCAGCAGTTCATATGCGAAGGGACTGCCCGAGCAATGTGAGATGTCGTCACTGCGGCGACGATCATCACACCTTACTACACTCCCGCTCACGTGTCCGAGCAGGTCGAGTTCAACCGAGGAGATCACGTGGAAGACGCCAACGAGCAAAGAAGCCACGCAATCAGAAGTGCCAGCCTGCATCCGCAGCTGATGAAAGGAAACGGTCAGGGGGTCGGGACGCAAACAATCCCTCCCGGAAGGGACCGCAGTCGGCAGCTCGTGCGGCTCCGTCTAGGGACCATGTCCCGAAGCAGTCCCCTTCCCGGAAGAGGCCGCAGTCGTACGATCATGCGTCTACGTCTAGGGATCATTTCCCGAAGTGGTCTCCCCCCGAACGACCAACAACAACGGGCCTACAACGCGTCACTTCGCTGCTCCCTACGGCTGTGGTGAGCACGTGGGCACATGGTGGCCTGGTGCAGGAACGTGCAATCCTGGATGCATGCCTTCCCCAGTCCCGGATCGCGAGTGAGTTGGTCCGGAAGTGGAAGCTTCCAACTTCCATGATCGACGGACGGGAGGTATGCACCCTGGTGTTGCGCGGTCGGCACGGGTCTAATGTCCATTTGGAGACTACAGCCAGGGTCGAGCGCAGGTTGGAGGCCATCACACCATCCCGCGACATCGACGAACGGATCTGCGACGGATATCCAAATATCAATTTGGCTGATCCACGATTTTACCGAAGGGCGCCGGTACGGCTTCTACTAGGAAGCGATGTTTATGCTAGGGTGATGCAACCTGGGAGCCTGCCGATGGGTTTCAGCATGCCGTTGGCCCAGAACTCCATCTTTGGATGGGTGTTATCAGGACAGGGCGTCTGGTAACGTCTTGCAATTCTGCAAGGCGGGCGGCATGTTGAGCTCACTGACCCTGTATTGTGTCGGCACAGCGGTGGTTTGTCCAGTTACGCTCTTTTTTATGTATTGTTCTTTTCGGGCAGCGCCTCTCGCGGCCCTTGCTAAAACTCTGTTAGCATGTAAGCGTTCAGAATAAAATCTAACTTAAAGCGAAGCAGTTATAAGCCCGCGAGTTTTTATTTTACCCCCCTCTCCCCCCGTTTAACGAGTATATCGGTTCGAAGAAACACTTCCAAAAACCCATTTCAAACATTTAGTTCATATTAAGTTACATAAAAGCACTCAATAACAAAACTATATATCATATGAAAAATTTGTGACATCAATCCAATTATAACTATGTATAAAATAAATAAAAATGTATGTATAATCTTTATGATGGTTGCACGCACCCTTCACCAAACATTATACCTATGAATATTTTAAATTAGCTTTAATTGATACAAACGCATTGTAAGGAATGCTTTGAGGTATTTTTGCACCTTTTGTCTTTTGTATTTTGCAATGTAACAGTACAGCCAATATAATAAGTTCAATCATACTAGGTATTGAAAAAACATACATTAAGCGCTCCTATTAACCCTCTGCGACTGACATGGTAGTATGACAGACACCATAAAATGTTTATATTTTGCAAAAATTATTTATGCTATATCAATAAATGTTGTTTAGCTTCATACGTCTTTTTAATTTTATATATTAGTAAATTAAAAAAATAATATACACTCTTAACTTTAAAATAAAATAGGTAAAATAAGGAATACAAAGCGAGTTTCGAAAATATAAGTTGTCAAAATGATGTCTGATGTACTAGCACGTCAGTAGAATTGTAAAAACTAAGGCACGTCAGTCGCAGAGGACTAAAAAAATTTATGTTTATACAAACAAATTACACAATTTAGTACAGATTTATATTAAAAATTTTTTTGTTAATTTTGCACCCCTTGTCTGTGCACCCGGTGCGGACCGCCCCCCCCCCGGCCCACTCTTGCTACGCTACTGCATAGAAACATAAGAAAGTACGGAAAAAGTTAGAATATTACGTCTACTTTCACGTAAAAAAGTCAAAGTTTGATATATTGAAAACTTACTGAGATACAATACTTTCAAAAAACGTTCTTTTTGTAGGCTTGCCCCGCAGGTCATATCTTAAGCTCCATCAAAACTTTTTCAGAATCCACAACTTTACTAATAACTCTTTTGATAGTTTAATTAGCAATAATAACTTTTGTAAGTTTTTGCACAAATTAGCTAAAGACTATGGCATTCATCAACCGTGAAGTTAATTTTTAAATATTTTAATTGCGGATTTTTAGGGATTTTTATCTTTTTCATAATTTTTTATTTCTGTTTTAAATGCCAGAAACAGGCACTTTGAAGATTTAAAAAAAAATCAAGTTATAACCTTTTTATCCGAATTTTTGTTTTTGAAATTTTTTGGCACAAAAAAGCTATAGAATTCGCCATAGCCACCCAACATGTCGTTTTTTAATATTGGATTTTTATATTTTTGCGGATTTTTTTTTTTTAAAAATGAACTAAATGTTACAATTCTGATTAAAAATTTCATAAGCCCAAATTATTTAACGTAAAAACACCATATTTTGTATTAAATGTTGTTTCGGTAATATTTCCACATTTCATTGCAATTTTTGCACATTTGGATTTTTATGATTTTTTTTTATTAAAAAAGGAAAAAATATATTTATTTGGTAAAGTAAATTTTCACAAATTTGGTTCTTTTCAGTAAAAAACTATGTGCATACCAGATTTTTTTTAAATAAATATAAACATGCAATAACAATAGAGTTCAGCTACTACAGCTTTTTCGCACTTTCTCCGCATTAGATCATCTTAAGAACCAACCCAAATAACATTAAAACATCTCAATAAGGCCATTCACAGTTCGAATACGCTGGTCCGCCATTTGTACGATCCGCTATTTGTACGCCAATCCACGAAAGCGCATTTTGCCCCGTTGATACGCAGGCATGCGGAAATAAAAGCAGCCCTTGGACGTGTTTTTCGTACCTCGTATTTTTATGCTCTGTCTACAGCCGCATAATCACATACATCACAAGGTTGCACAATTTTTTTATACGACAGTCACATGGCGAGGTGCTCACAGTTTTAACAATAACAAATGCTATAAATACGATTTGTTAAAAGTACGCTCAAACCGTGAATAGCCCTAATGATATCGACAAGAGTGGTTCAAAACAATCCAAAGTGAGAAAAATTTACCCACCATAATATGGGTTGGGCTCAGGGACAACACAAGACATAACAACTAACCATGCGTTTACATAGATCTAATCATACATTAGTTTTCAATCTACTTTTGAGTTGACCTTTTGATAAGTTAACATCAAAAAAGCTACAGTTGTTAACAAAGGTACTCATGCGATGTAAAGAAGCAGTAGCCATATAATTTGTTCTACTAAAAGGTAAGTAAATTGAATTATTAGCATTTCTACTGCTTTTACGGTTAGTGTTAAAATTTATAAGAGTTAGAAGTTCTGGTGAATCGTATACACCAGTTATGAATTGGTGTAAATAGACGATATCTGCAGACTTCCTTCTCTCGTTCAAAGATTGCATTTTTAATAGTTTTAAACGATCCTCATAAGGAGGGAGGTTTAATGTGTCCGTTGCACTTAAGCCCCTTAGAGCAAACCGAACAAAACGTTTTTGGATTCTCTCTATACGTTCAACATGTACATTGTAACTTGGGGACCAAACTTGACTTGCATACTCTAAGTGAGGTCGCACAATTGCATAATACAGCGTTGTAGTTGTGATCATACTATTAAATTCTTTGGCCCAGCGTTTCATAAACGCGAGCATAGAAGATGCTTTTTTACAAATGTAATCAATATGAACGTTAAGCGATAGCTTAGAATCCATGCATATACCCAGATCTTTGACAGCATCCACACGACTTAAAGCAGTATCTTTAATTTTGTAATCAAAAATGAAATTATTCCTTTTTCGCGAAAAGGTCATAGTTTGGCATTTATCTGGATTTAGAAACATATTATTTTTATAACACTAAATTTCAAAGGATTTCAAATCAGACTGGAGCAGATCTGAATTGTCTTTAGCATTTATTGTTCTGTTTATTTTCATGTCATCTGCATAGATAAGTAGATGAGAGTGTTTGATGATGTGGGTTACATCATTAATGGCTAAAATAAACAGAAGTGGACCAAGGTGGCTACCTTGAAGAACACCTGATGCAGCAATAAATTCAGCTGACAATACGCCTCGAAATCGTATTTGATAAGATCGCTCTGTCAGATACGATTGAATCCAGCTTACAAAAAATTGTGGAAAACCCATTAACTTTAGTTTAAATATAATTAATTTGTGTGGTAGTTTATCAAATGCTTTACTAAAATCAGTGTAAATACAATCGACCTGGTTACCTGAATAAACTGAATTTAAGCAGAATGTTGTAAAATCGAGGAGATTAGACACAGTGGACCTGCCAGTAACAAATCCATGCTGACGAGTTGTTATGAGCCTCCCACAACGAATCTTCACACGATCATACACGAGCCCCTCGAAAAGTTTTGGAATCGATGAGAGTTTAGCGATAGGCTTATAGTTGCTTACATCATTCCTACAACCTTTTTATAAATAGGACTTATAAAAGATTTTTTCCAAAAAGGTGGAAAATTACATTCCCTAATTGATTTATTGAATAATATGGAGAGTGGTTGGCTTAAAACGGAACCACATTGCGTTAACACTGCGACAGGAATTCCGTCAGGTCCAGCATTAAAATCTTCTTCGATCGATCCAATATACTTTAAAATATCCTCTGAATTAAAAGATATAGGGTCCAACGAAACCCTGGGTGTAGAGTTCATATATTCAAAATAATCTTCATCAGGATTAAAAGAGTCTGAACAGAATGACTCTTTAAAGAGAGTGGCAAATAGGCCACAAATTATAACGGAATCGTCAGTAAATCCGTCAGAAGTCTTAAATGATGAAGGGAATCCATCAGATTTTTTCTTGGTGTTTATGAAACCCCAGAATTTCTTTGGATCAGACAATATTCTCATCTTAATATTGTCTAAATAATTTTGATATAAGGTAGCTGAGCAACTTTCAAAATCCAGAAACAAACGCTTGTAGGTTTCTATTTCATTTAAGTCTAAGCTACAGACATATTTCTTCCATGCCCTATTGCTGTTGTTGCGAAGAGTCTTTAATTCCCTTGTGTACCAAGGGTAAGCACAATTTTTCGCAAATTTAAGGCTATACGGCACGGACTCAGAAAACATAGTAAAGATATCCATATAAAAAAAAATTAATTGAATCTTCAAGATTATTACCATTAAAATATTCTAAAATTACATTAAGTTTATTATGAAGTTAATGATTCAACCTCAGAAAGTCAGCTTTTTTGAAATTGAATTCATAAACTTTATCTATTGAATTGGAATTCACTATATTTTCCCTGTCGGACTTGTACCATATGCTCAGTGGTGGATGGTAGTCATCAACAGAATTTAGAGCATGAAGGGCTCTCTTGACAATCACGTTGTGACAGTCTGTAGTTAAGACCAGGTCAAGAAGTCTTTCACGACTATTATAAATACAACTTACTTGTTGTAAGTCAGAACATATATTATCAACAAATATATGCTCTTGGCGTGTCTTCGAATTAGATGCACAAAAATATGTATCATCGTCTGAAGATTCCCATTTCAAGCCAGGCAGATTAAAATCGCCCAACAATAAAATGTCGTCACTAACGTCAATTATGCTTACAACGTATTCTATGCAATTCGCAAGGCTTGCATAAATTTCCACACTGCTCTTTGGAGGAACATAAGCATTAACTACATATACATTAGAATTACAATGTACAACCTTAATGCATATAAGTTCGATATTAGAAGAGCAGGGAATATCGATAATGGAACTAACGAAGGAGTTCCTAACAGCTAATAAGACACCACCACCGACAGCAGAAGTATTGCCAGCGTATCTGTCTTTTCTATATACTTCAAAACTATTATCAAACAATTCCAAGTCAGTAATGCTTCCATTTAACCACGTTTCAGTCAATGCGATAATATCTTCAGACAAATTTTGAGACATTAAAAATATGTCTCGCGTCTTAGAGCATAGTCCAGTATTCAGTTTTTTTGAGTTTGACGAACAAGTTGAGTATGGTCCATGTGTTGATTTATTATTTATGTTTAGGCCGCAACCCTAAAGGTGACAGTAATAGATTACTTAAAGCACTTACTGCTTTATTGACTCGTTCTAGTATTGATTCTCGATACCCAAACGGGTCGCTCGATCGGACTCTCCAACGAGTCTCTTCAGCGGTTGAAATCAATCTCTAATTGATTGCCAATTGACCTGAAAGTTTTCCTAAAAAAACACGTAAAAGTTATTAAAAGTGTATCTGACACAATTGACGCCATCCTTCTTGCACCCACCATTTTGCTGCCTTTTAAGCTCAAAATTTTCATCTTGTGAAAACGTAAGACTAATCTAAATATAATTGTATTTTCATGCATTTTACTTAATTTGGTTGGTTTGTCTTTCTCTTTTCTCTTTTGCTTTGCATCTTATTCTTCGAGCACAAATTGCACAACGATTATATTCTAAAGCTAAACAATTTTCAGCTGTAATTTGTTTATGGTCCTATAAGAACCTCTCAGGCATTGGAAAAGTCAAACTGAATTGCAGACAATTTAAAACCGCCTCTAACAAACTCAACCAACGATTAGCAGAAACAAAAGATTAGTTAATTGATTCATTGTACAGATACTGAGAGATTTAAAGTGCATTAATAATTATTCACTATTATTAAATTGTGTGAAAAAGTATGTAAGGGTTTTAAAAGCAAAAAAGAGTGTTAATAAGTGTGCAAAGTTTTTGAAAAATTGGTAAGCTTAGTAATCACGTAATTTATAATAACAAATAAGAACGAATGAAAAGTATTTCTTATTTTATATAGCGATTACATATTAATCGCTTAATTTGGAGACAATAAAAATATATTAGTTGCACTTCAGTTGAGCAATTAAGCTTTGAATTATAACACACACACACACTTACCCCAGACGTGGAAAAATGGGCTAATCGGAAGCACGGATAAGTGGACTTCTATGTGACACAACTTCTTAGCGGTCATGGATGTTTCAAACAGTACCTCCACCGATTTAAGCATGAAGAAGACCCATTTTGCACAAACTGTCCGGGTGAAATTGAAAATGCTCGGCATATCCTTTTCAACTGCCCACGCCTTAACGCCGAGCGAGCTGAACTGAGAGAAGATTTTGGTGTAACCCCCACTTTAAGGAATATTTCACCACATGTGGGATACACCTCAAAAATGGAAGGTGTTTCAAGCAGCAGCTGCGAAAATTATGATCGAACTTCGCCGCATCGAACGGGTAAGATATAATGAGTGTACAAACCTACGCAACGCAGGTGAAAGCAGCCGTAATCCCTCTGTACCAACGACGGACGACCGGACTGAGACGATCTAATGATCAGCACTGACGATTGAGCAATAATGCTCTGACGGCCTCTAGACGTAATACCCACCGGTGGTTCCTGGAGGAACCAACCGTCCGACTGAGGAGATTTTTAGCGTGTTAAAGTCGCGCACTGACTAAGGCTTTCGATTCTTTTACTCCTCGTCCAAAAAAAAAACACACACACACATGCCGGTCATGGATGTTTCAAACAGTACCTCCACCGATTTAAGCATGAAGAAGACCCATTTTGCACAAACTGTCCGGGTGAAATTGAAAATGCTCGGCATATCCTTTTCAACTGCCCTTAACGCAGAGCGAGCTGAACTGACAGAAGCTTTTGGTGTAACCCCCACTTTAAGGAATATTGTTCACCACATGTGCGATACACCTCAAAAATGGAAGGTGTTTCAAGCAGTAGCTGCGAAAATTATGATCGAACTTCGCCGCATCGAACGGGTAAGATATAATGAGTGTACAAACCTACGCAACGCAGGTGAAAGCAGCCGTAATCCCTGTATACCAACGACGGACGACCGGACTGAGACGATCTAATGATCACCACTGACGATTGAGCAATAATGCTCTGACGGCCTCTAGACGTAATACCCACCGGTGGTTCCTGGAGGAACCAACCGTCCGACTGAGGAGATTTTTAGCGTGTTAAAGTCGCGCACTGATTAAGGCTTTTGATGCTTTTACTCCTCGTTTAAAAAAAACACACACACCGCAGGGGAGGATTACGTTTCATCGAAATCCTTTGGACATTACGACCCCGCGGACCATAGTACAAATCCAGAAGCGTCTGTTCCATATTGGGTGGCTTTCTGGTCTGCATCTGTACCGTAGCGGTCGGCAGTACTCACACCTAGGTGTTCGTTCAGGAAGGGACCGCAGTCGGCAGTACCGAATGCGTCGTCGTCTAGGGACCAATACCCGAAGTGGTCCCTCTTCTGGGAATAGAAGAGACCGCAGTCGATAGACCGAATGCGTCATCGTCTAGGGGCCTTTTTTCGAAGCGATCCCTCTTCGAGGAAGAGGAAGGACCACAGTCAGCTGAACCGAGTGCGTCGTCGGCTAGAGGACATTTCTCCGAAGCGGTCCACCCGAAAGAGCCGTTTTCCTTTGGGTCTTACAAACCCACGGATCCCAGTAAAAGTAATAAAAAATAAAATAAAAAATATAAAAAATAAATGTAAAAAAAAATTAAAAAAAGTAAAAAAAACACATGAGAAAAAAACATGAGGAAAAAATAATAAATAAAAAAAAAATAAAAAATTATATAAAAAAAAATTTAAATGAAATAATAAAAACCCAAGGCGCGTCTGTCTCAGATTGGGCGGCTTCTTGGTCTGCGTCTGATCCCAGAGGGAAGGTAGCTTAAAGGGAATAGCCCCTTAAAACCAGCCTGGCAGAAGGCATAAAATGCTAAGGGACGGAGACCCTGAAAATAAAACCACTATGACAGCCGGATCTCCAGTATAGGCGGCTTTATGGAGTGAGCAAGAGGGCCCCCTGTCGTTGTCATCCAATGACCGCAATGCTGTAGCGGTGGTACACTTGGCTGCTGCAGCAGATACAGCTACAAAAAAAACACCAACTTACGACGCAAGAGGTAGCACTTTCGCAAGCGATCCCGTCAAAAAGAGGCTAATGTGATAAGATCTCCGTGTAAGTCCCGGCAAAACAAGGAAACTTGCGAAACCATCGGATCAAACGATGAAACAACCAAAACACCAACAGGGGCTGGAAAATCTGACAAGCCAGACACAACGTCTTTCTGCAGGGTCGGATCTCAGATTAGGAAGCTTGTGGATATTATAAAACGGCAATCGTCAAAAAAAAACAGAAGTGGGAAAAATTTGGCCCGAAAAAGAAGCCCAAGACAAAGCCCAAGCAGGTAAAAGCAAGGTCGGATGCTTTGATTATTTCCGCGAATGAGAATCAGACGTACGCTGAAATTTTACGAAAAATAAAAAGCGATGATGCACTTAAGTCTCTTTTAGAAAATGTAAAAGCAATCCGACGTACCGCGAGGAACGACTTTTTACTGGAACTTAAGCGTGTACCGGAATAGAACACTGGTTCATACCAAACAGCAGTGGAGAACGTACTAGGCGACTCTGCCAAAGTCTCGGTGAAAACTCACTCCATCATTATTCAGCTGAGGGATCTTGATGAAGTCACCACCAAAGCAGAAGTATGTGACGCACTATATGCGCAGTGCGAAATACGACGGCCCGACGAGGGATCGATAGGAAACCTCAAAACGGGATATCAAGGTATGCAAACGGCTTATGTCAGTCTACCGACAGAAGATACAGTTAAGGTACTAAAGGTGCAGCGGATACGCATTGAGTGGGTGACCTGCAGAGTACGAGAGAGTGACTCGCCAAAGCGATGTTTTAAATGCTGGAAGTGCAATCACATAGCTAAGGACTGCAAAGAGGACATAGATAGGAGCACCCTCTGCAGAAAGTGCGGAGAAAATGGACATATGGCGGTGACGTGCAGTAATAAACAAAAATTCGCGCTATGCAAAGGTAATCATGCAGCTGGAAGCGCTCGCTGCCCAGAGCACCAGAAGGCGGTTAGAAGGAAAAGATGAGAATGAAAATCGTTCAACTCAAGCTTAACCACTGCATCGCGGCGCAGAACTTGCTGCAACAGACGATTTTTGAGCGACAGTTTGATTTTGCTCTCTAGTGTGAGCAGCACCACAACATGAACGGCTCTGAGTGGGTGAAAGATGCGCTAAGCAAAGCCGCAATATGGACCCTTAGTGGCAGGGCATTCCAAAGTAAAGCTTCAGCCGCTAACACGGGCTTCACCTGGGCAAAATTTGATGGGATATTTTTCTTTTCGTGCTATGCACTACCCCAAATGGACATCACCCAATTTGAGCGGTTTCTAACGGAGCTTGTTGCAGAGGCCCGAGGGAAGTCACCCATAGTGATTGCAGGCGACTTTAATGCCTGGTCGACAAGATGGGGTAGTAGGAGCACAAATCGTAGAGGCACACTCCTTATGGAATGCCTTGCAAGTGAGATCCCACGTTTGCGCACAATTCCATTGCGCGTAACAGCACATGGAATGTCGATGATTTTTATACGCACAGTGATCATCGTGCGATCGTCATCGAACTGCAGCATTAATGTATCCCGAGAAGGACAATTAAAGCACAGACGCAGGGATGGAAGCAACACGCTTTCGATGCTGAAGTGTTTCAGACTGTTTGGAATGAGGGAGAAACAGTGGATGAAAGAGCGACAAACATGGCGGCAAACATTCGACAGCGAATAATAACCTCATGTGACGCAGCAATGCCGAGAAGGAAAAAAGCGCCAACCAGGAAACCGGCCTACTGGTGGAACGACAAAATTGAGGGATGTAGAAGACGATGCATTGAGGCGCGAAGGAAAGTAACGCGTGCTCGAAATCGCCCAACGTGGCAATCGTTGCATGAAAACCTTAAGGAATGCCGAAAACAGATAAAGAAGGCGATCGAAAACAGCAAAGAGTCCAGCTTCCAAAGGCTTCGGGACATGGCGGATATTGACCCGTAGGGCAAGGCGTACAAAGTGGTGATGAGCAGACTGCGTGGACCTAAATCACCACAGCCATCGGAACCAGCTATTATGAACAGGGTGGTGTCTGAACTCTTCCCATCACAGCTAGCACAGTTACAAGGCTATAGGCTACCTGAAGACATAGGTGATATCCCTCCGGTGACACCGGAAGAAGTGCTTCTGATATTGCAGAAAATTTCCGACACCAAAACGCCTGGGCTGGATGGCATCCCTAAGGTGGCGATAAAAACCGCCATACACAGCGTGCCTTAACGAAGGTACATTCCCGTCTTTCTGGAAAGTCCAGAGATTAGTTTTGCTGCTTAAACTAGGGAAACAGCCCGATCAACCCACTGCTTACAGACCACTGTGCATGCTTGACTCGCTGGGCAAAGTACTAGAGAGTATCATCGTCAGACGACTCCAAGATACCCTTAAATCACCAGGCGGACTATCTTCCAAGCAATTTGGTTTAAGACGAGGAAAATTGACCATCGATGCTATCCAGGTAGTTATGACTATAGCTCGCGATGCTACAAGTGGCATTAGGTGGAAATGGGGTGATAAGCAGTACTGCGCAGTGGTAACACTCGACATTAAAAATGCTTTCAATTCTGGCCACGCATATTGCAAGCGCTAGGCACATTTGGTATTCCCGGATATCTTCAGCGAATTATCGCCGATTATCTTAGCAACAGAATGCTGCTTTACGACACTGACGATGGCGTCAAGCGGTACAAAGTGTACCGGGGTGTCATACAAGGCTCAGTATTGGGACCAACCTTGTGGAACGTTATGTATGATGATGTTTTTCGTATTTATCTCGTTAAGAATACTTCATTGGTAGAATACGCGGATGACATCGCCCTGGTGGTAGTAGCAAAGCACCTTCACACGTTAGAAGAATCATGCATTACGACGTGGCTGCGAAGTGTTGATCTTAAGCTTGCAGCGCAAAAAACGGAGTAGATTCTTCTGAGCTCACGTAAAGTGAGGGAGTGTTTCACCTTCAGAGCAGAAGAGCATATTATAACCTCACAACCAAAGTTGCGTTACCTTGGTGTTGTAATTGACACACGCTTGTCTTTTAAAGACCACCTAATGTCCGTTAGCGAAAAGGCATCGAATTTCAATGGTGCACTCTCATCATGGCGAATATCGGTGGACCTAGATCCAGCAGAAGAAAACTCCTAGCAAATGTTACGAGCTTCATCATGCTTTATGCAGCACGAGTATGGGCGGATGCCACGCAAAGGTCGTCCTACATATCTGGCATTCAGGCAACTTATCGTCTCAGTGCTTTGAGGAAGAGTTCCGTTCCGCACAGTTTCAGATGACGCTATTGGTGTTATAGCAGCTATGCTACCGATCGATATACTGGTATGTGAACTGCAGCGCTGCTACAAAGCTGGTGAAAATGCCTCAAAGGCTGACGAAAGACGGCGCAGCAATGAGTGTTGGCAACGTCGATGGGAGCAATCTCAAAACGGAAGATGGACCTTTTCCCTTATCCCAGACGTGGAAAAATGGGCTAATCGGAAGCACGGAGAAGTGGACTTCTATGTGACACAACTTTTTAGCGGTCATGGATGTTTCAAACGGTACCTCCACCGATTTAAGCATGAAGAAGACCCATTTTGCTCGGCATATCCTTTTCAACTGCCCGCGCCTTAACGCAGAGCGAGCTGAACTGAGAGAAGATTTTGGTGTAACCCCCACTTTAAGGAATATTTCACCACATGTAGGATACACCTCAAAAATGGAAGGTGTTTCAAGCAGCAGCTGCGAAAATTATGATCGAACTTCGCCGCATCGAACGGGTAAGATATAATGAGTGTACAAACCTACGCAACGCAGGTGAAAGCAGCCGTAATTCCTCTGTACTGTAGTATACCTATACATATTATTTAAATATTTAATTTACATTAATGTATTTCATTATAAAACAAGCTTTTCTTAAAATAAGTAATAATATAAAAACCTCTACTGTAAGAATTTTCGAGAACATGTACAATAATATTCAAACTAAGTTAAAGTTATACACCTCTACGGTAAGAACATATGTTCATACTAAGCACTACTATTTATCTCATTCTCACACATGTACTGAATACAAAACATATGATATTTTATTATACTTTTTACTCCTACACAAATATGTTAACATATGATTATGTTTACGTTTTATATTAATATAAGTCTACTCACTCACACATATTAAACTATTAATACTAAATTACAAATATGTATTACTATATTCTACTATTACTTTTACACTAATTAAAGAACATATGATTCTATGTACATTCTAAACTACACAAACAATTGTTAAGTAGTTTTAAGACAAAATACCGTTATGCTTACTATAAAAGGATGAACATATTTGAAAATAAATCAATCTAGTTTTGAGCTCTAACAGCTGCCAACTATTTTCATTTTAATAAGTCTTGAGCTTCAATAGCTGCCGACTTAAACCCTTTTAGCCTCTGCACTTTTTTTTAGTGAACGGCATAAAACGGATATTTAAAATAGCGCCAGTGGCGAACTTCGCCGGCAACCAATAGGCAGGTCCTACCACTTATTTTTATGGAACGCGAGTCCTTTTTTTATTATTTTAAAAATAAAAAGGCGCGTACATGGCGATCCTGCGATATCGCCAAAAATATTATTACAGTACCAACGACGGACGACCGGACTGAGACGATCTAATGATCACCACTAACGATTGAGCAATAATGCTCTGGCGGCCTCCAGACGTAATACCCACCGGTGGTTCCTGGAGGAATCAACCGTCCGACTGAGGAGATTTTTAGCGTGTTAAAGTCGCGTACTGACTAAGGCTTTCGATGCTTTTACTCCTCGTTAAAAAAACACACACACACACAAAGCACTTTTTAACCACCAAGAACTCTGTTGAAAGAGCATTTAGGGTTATCAAAAGTCGATTCAGGTTCTTATCACGTCAAAGAGTTTTGCATTACTTGCCAGAAAAAGCCAAAATTATGTTTTTGCAATCCACAACATTTTTATAATGGGCCTGAAACACTTTCTAGACGAAGAACCTTCAAGCATAAAAGAAAGCGACAGCAATCATGAAGTTGATATTCATATTCGAAGAAACCGAAGCCAGTGGCATAGCATTGCATCCAGAGTAAGAGAACGGTACGTAATAAATTTGCTAAGATAAAAATGCAAGTAATTTAAAAAAAAATATATAGAAGGGCCATCGAATCAAAATGTTTGACACCCCCTGGAGCCCCCCTGGAGCCCCCTGGGGGTTCCCCATACAAACATTTCAAATTTGTATTTTTTTGAAATTTTTGTATGGGGAACCATCCAGGGGGTTCCAGGCGGTGTGCCACTGACATGAGTGGATTGGCCCTCCAAAGTAAGTGGGGGCCAGTCATACATGTGGAGTCGATTGGGGCACTCTAAATGGGTCAAAGAGGGATTTTTCAAAATTTTACCCTACCGGACAAAAGTCAAAAGTTGGGGCATTAGAAATCGTTTAAAAGGTATAGTTCCTCAGGCAAAGTTTCTTATTTTGATCCCTAGAATACAATTTTCACTGAGCAATAGGCGATTTTTTTGCCTCCCCACAAATCGACCCGGCCTAATATATATATATGTATATGTTAGATTTATACGATGGCATACATATTATTTTATAAATTTATAGAAACTATTTGTTTCAGCAAAAAAAATAGTGTGTTCAAATTCAATTAATGAATTGAATCAGCTTGAATGATATTTTTGTATTTCATATTTAATTTTTTAAATATCAAAAATGATAGAATCTTAGTATTAAAAATATTTTAAAATAGATATTAAATAAAGTAATCAATAATACAGAAGTTGTATAATAATGATATACCACATATAACTCAGTAAAATATTTATATGTGCACAAATATTTTTCTTTCTCCCTGGTTTATAACAATACAATTTTTATGAATTTGCCAAGAAATTCATTAAAGGATGGAGTTTATTAGTCGACCAGAGAATTCTTCTCTTCCTCGTATTCGTAGTACCATTAATCGAAATTGGTGCGAAATCTCGCGTGTGCAATAGAAAATATTTATATGTGCACAATTGCTTTTTTGTGTTTTAACTGCTATAACGTAAAAATTACCAAATTTTGTCAATAACCTTAGTAAGAAAAACCATAAACATAATGGTAATACATTTTTGGAACAAAATATGAGCACATTTTAGAGTTATTTTAATTTTAAATAAAAATTTCACGTGGAACCACTTTATCTGAAGAAGTTCGTTGAAATAAAAAAGCCTTAAATGAAGCCGTATAAAATTAGGTGCTATAGCTGCTAGGACAAATCGTCACCAAAACACCATAACAAATTTTTTAAAAGACCCTGGCAACTATGCTACAATCAAGCGTAGTGAAAGAAAATCCGTGATTGACCAACGGCACAAAATACGAATTCGACTTCTTGCTGTGGAGAAAGGGATGAGTTGTGGTGAAATTGCTTCGCATTTGGATCTAAGGTTTACCAGAAGCAGTATCCAACATATTTTGGATGAAAATGCCAACGTCAGTTATGAATCGCCCTTCTCTTAACCCAGACTTCTACCATGACACATTGCGGTCAGTCTAACATATGCCAAAAAATACAAATTTTATTACAAAGAATTTGGGAATGTTATATTAAGTGATGAGAAAAGGTTCAACCTTGACGGGCGCGACGGTTGCCAGAAATACCGGCACAATTTGCGATAGCCACGACAAATTAGGTATGCGCGTAACTATGGGTGGGGATCATTGATGATTTCAGCCGGTTTCAGATACTTTGAAAGTCACCCCTGTATTTTATTTCATGCAAATCGAGTGCATAAATGTATATTGAGTTATTAGATGATGTGTTTATTGAGTTCACATGCTATAAATACCAGTATAACTGTACGTTTCAGCAGAACAACGCACCAACAAACTCTTCCCGAGCCACAACTGACTTTCAATTAATCTGAAATATACCCGTACTGTAGTGACCTGCTGTTAGTCATGACTTGAATCCTATAGAAAACCTCTGAGGCATTCTTTCGGCCCAAGTTTATAAAAACGGGTGCCAGTTCGAGTCAATGAAGCATCTGAAAACAGTTCTTTAAGATGAATGGCAGAAAATCGATAGCTCCATCCACAGATCTTTGATGTAGTTCATGCCTTTCACGCTTAACCAAGTCATATACAAGAAAGGAAGACATATTTTTTTTTATAAAATCTACATATATTTCTATTTTATTCCTTAAAATCAATAAGAATGGATTTTGCACATATAAATATTTTCTATGAACTTTTTAAATACATTAGAATACTTTTAATAACAACAAGTTTTTTAAATAAGCCATATCTTGTTTTAAATATAAGTCCTTAATACTGTTTCAATAAAAAAATAAAAAAAAAACAAATAAGTTATGTTTGCTTAGAATTGCATTTGAAGTGTTGCACATATAATTATTTTACTAAGGTATATGTTTTAAAAATATACTTATAAAACATTAACATATAAATAAATGAACAAATATTGATAATTAACAAATTTTTTATTTCGCACTAGTTAATTTTAATTATTCACAAAAATTAATTTGAAATTTATTCACACTAATTAATTTTGAATCCATTCACACTTATTCTTTAACCTTTAATATGCACTTTGAGTATGAAATTTGGAAAAATTTAATGAAAACTACGCCTACCTCCCATACAAAGTGATTTTAACAAAACAGTAAAATCTCTTTAAATTCCACACAAATTAATCTAATGACTTTAAATTTTGCACATATACCTTAACAATTAATATGCACAAAATGACGTCATCATAATAGTAAAACCTTGATAAATTAAAAAAAAAATAATGTTTGAACTTGATGTTGTACATAATAAATAAAAATAACTGTAAGTTTCAAATGTGAAATATTTGGATAAAAACCACGCCCTGTAAAAGTGACGTCATCAAAATAATACAACATTCAATACTTCAAATACTTTTAAATTTATTATTTCATTTTATTTTAACTTCGGCCAAATCGAAGATATTTCCATACTAAATATTCCATTTACACTAATTTCTTATATTAATTATAAAATAATGAGATCTCTGATCACAGACCAATTTAAAAATTAAGAAAATTTACACGTAGTGTGTTGAAAATGTATCGGCAATTTTTTCAAAAGCGGCTACTATTGCCATGCTAACGGTAGCTACATTTTCGATAGCGTCAACAATTCTGTCCAGCCTGTTGTTGATGCTGTCTGCCTGCGCCTGCCTATTCACTGGTTTCTAAGAGTACATTTAAATCAGCATCTAAAATATATTCAAAAATGAAGTTAAGTAAAACCGTATTTATCGACTCAGACTCATTTAAACTTATCCAAGTTTTGTTATGCACTGCAGAGCTGCCTATTAGCCTTTGGTGTTGGTGTCGCATCTATTTCTTCTGCATTCGCTTCCTCTATATCACTTACAGTGTCTTCAGCGACTTCCGCAACCAGTTCAAAATGTGAGCATCCTGCCACTGCGACCTTGAATTACCTTCAACAACGATGTACCCTCAACAGGCTATCGCTCGTTCTTCCAACCTCTCGAGGTCGTTTTTGACTGTGGAGGTCCACCACCAGTCTTTTTTAATTCGCTCTTCACAGGATACCGCCAGTTATCAAATACCTGGAATTAAATTTTTTATTAGCCAAAAATCACATAATACAAAAAAGGAAAATTTCGAGAATAGCGACAACTCTCATTTTTAATTTTTTTTTGCGGATAATATGAATTTCGGCCTCCTAAATCCAAATCTGAAAAAATTTCAGCCCACTCGCAATGGGCTTAGGAGTTATAGGCCTCCAAAGTTGGAAAAAATGGCCCACAAATTAAGCTGGGTTCTTTATGTTTTCCAACATAATTAAGCTGTATGGGTATCAATAGAAAGTTAATGCGAATATCCATTCAACGAAGTTTCAAACATAAAAATCCATGCATAAATTTTTAAGATATAACCCTTTTTATACTTAAAATAGCGCGTTTCTTTTTATAACAATTTTCATAAAATGAAACTGCACTGCATTTATTTATTTAAGAAGATCACATTAATGGATATTTAGTGTCCGACCGAAACCGGAATTTTTGCCGAAACCGAATATTCGGCTATTTTATTATATTCGGCCGAAACCTAAACCGAAACTGGTTATTAATATGAAAATTTAAGTTTTTACAAATAATCTTTTTTTATTAAAAGGAGACAAAAGTGAATACAAAAGTTTATAATAATTAATTGAAGTTTACTATAATCAAGGTATATTAATCCAGGTACTATAAATAAACTGCCAGTCAAGGGAGTATAATTTCAAACAGAGGAAATGACAAGAAGCAATGTTGCTTCTGTACTAAAAACAAAAAAAAGGACTTTATTTATTATTTTTTAAAATATTTTTTCAATTAAGTAAGGGTTGATGCAAAATGCAGTTGCATATATGCGAAATTCAACATTTTGCACTATTAACACATCAAGCACAACAATAAAAAAATGCATTATTTAAAACAATAAAAAAACTGCAAACTTAGGAAAAAATATTTTAAGAAAAGTTGGAGCTAAATTTTAAAAAAAATCTCCATATTTGTTTGTCTGGGCTTACATTACTTGGTTTTGACATAAGACTCCTAAAAGCCTGCAGCGCAGTCGCTTCTTATAGTACCGGGGTTAATATACCTTAACTATAATGATAAATGAGATAATTTTTATTTTGCACCTACGATATACATTTTTATAGAACTACAAAACAAAGTATTTTGTTTTGACGTAGAATTACGTCGCACAGCGCAGTTTGTGTCAATTATAGTTGACACTTTGGGGTACACCTACAGCCTTTAATATTCATTGTACAAAGAAAAAATATTTGCCAAAATATCAGTTAGAGTACGAATAAAATTAATATATATCTTTGGATTTTGTCACTTCTTCAATAAAGTCACAAAACAGCAAAATCGAAGAAGAAAAAAATGCATATATTCGTATGAGAAATACACAAGCTGCTTCAGTAGCTGATATGATGTTTTTATGGTATTTGTTGTGGTTGTTCGCAATCGTGTCGTTTTTTGTTGTGCTGCCTCTTTTATTGTTTTTGTTATTAATATATATCGCCCATTTCAGATTGAGGTGACTTATCAGTCGCACTGACCATCTCCGATTTGGCTCAAATTTTGTTCCTAGATTGGTTTATTGCTTAGAAAACCAAATCCGAATTTATAAATTTTTAGAACCATTTTTTAAGGCCATAATAGGGTGTATTTTGAAAGGACGTAGCTCAGTCAATTTAAATCCGATTTTTGTAAATAAGGTATCATTGGAAAGGTTATTTTGTCTTTTTTAAGGGAAAAATATAAAATTTGTGGAAAAATTGCAGTAAGTTGGCCCATTCTTAATTTTAAAGTTTAATGCCATGCCAACAACAGACGCTATAATTTTTTTTCAGTTTCTTTATTTTGGTTTTTTGTACGTTTCAATACCTTTCCAACGATATAAAATTAAGGTGTGTTCTTGAAGGGTTCAGAAGTTATGGCGTAAAACATAAAGTGTTACAGAATTTTCAATAAAAATATTCAACTAGATATCAAAGCTTTACAACAAACATGCTTAGCAAGTAGTCTATTTCGCCCGCTTTTCCCACCATACAAATTGTTTTCTATTATAAACTTGTGTTTTGCAAAAACTAAAACACGTACACACCAAAAACACAAGCTGCTGTAAGCAATCGCCTAATTTTCAACAAATTCAACTTTTTTTAAAATTCAACAAAAGGAAAAAAAATGTATGCTGTAAAGCCTTGATAGCTGGTTGAATTTGTATTGAAAATTCTTTAACACTGCACGTTTTACTCCATAACTTCTGAAATTATAGCATCTGTCGTTGGCATGGCATTAAACTTTGAAATTAACAATGGGTCAATTTACAGCAATTTTTTTAAAGTTTTATATTTTATCCTTAAAATAGAGGAGATAAATATTCCAATGATACCTTAGTTAATAAAATGTGATTTAAATTGACTGAGCAACGTTGTCTCAAAATAGGCCCTATTTTGGCATTCGAATGGCTGTGGCTCTGCCAAAAATTTTTTTTAAACTTAAACTCCGGAATTGGTTTTCTTAACAAAAAACCAACCTAAAAACAAATTTTGAACTAAATCGGAGATGGTCAGTGCGGCTGATAGGTCACCTCAATCTGAAATGGGCGTTATGTAAAATGTACATATATAATACATATTATATGCTTTCGTTTTTGTCTTTTGTCATTGGTTTTGTTTTTTTTTCAGCAAGATAAGCACAATAGAAAATACAGATGCGTGTAGCTGCAGAGACAGTATGTATTACTACTACGCAGGTTTGCGTATGCGTTGTGCTTTATAAAGTCTATATTTTTGTTTAAATATAATAAATCCGAATTATTTATATTATGCATTATATTTTTTCCATATTAAAAACCTTTTTTGTTAGCTAAAATTTAAATAGTAAATGCTCTTTTACACAGGAAAAATAAATATGCCATATTTTTCCAACTATATAATTCCATTTATTAAACATAACTTTGAATTACATTATAGTTTAAACAACATAAAAATTAGCATGAACAACAAATTCACCATTAAAAATATCAAACGAAAAATTATTATACAAAACAAATTTGTTTTTAAATAATTTTCATTTAGAAGACGAAATGCTTAAACATAGTTTTGAAAGATATAAATAAAAAAAACCAAAATTGTTCTTTATTACTGTATAAAAAGGAATTCTACGTCTATACTTACGATGCTATCGAATCTGTGATTTTTTTAAAGGTTTAGTATTATGAAAATAGAAATATTTTATTTTCTTTTCCTTTATTCCACATACACAGAATTCGTTCGGAAGTTTATCATTTTTCAGTACCTATAAAACTTTAATATTAATTGCAATAGAGATGATAGAATCAAAAATGAAAGTATCGAACGCATAAAATAAACCAAAATGTTTTGCGTTAACACGAGAAATTAAATTGTAGACGAATTTGATTTCACAGAACAGAGCAGAGTTCAGTTCATGAATTTATTGAGTTCAGACTTGCTTTTAATCGCTAAATTTAATTGTGAAAATTATAAGACCAGTTCAGGTGAAAAGACTTAAGGAGCATTCGAGAGAAAGATTCTTCGCAAGAATTACGGACCAATCTGCGTCAATGGCGAGTACCGAATACGGTGGAATGATGAACTGTATGAGCTATACGCTGACATCGACATACTCAAGCGCATTAATATCGAGCGGCTTCGCTAGCTTGGTCATGTTCAGCGCATGAATGACGATGCTCCAGGGAAGAAAATATTCGATTCGGTACCCAGCAGTGTCAACGCAGAAGAGGACGACCGCATCTTCGTTGGAAAGACCAAGTAGAGGACAACCTGACGAAGCTTGGAATTTCCAACTGGCGCCAGCAAGCGAAAGACAGAAATGGCTGGCGCAAATTCTTAAATGAGACCAAGACCGGCATACGGTTGTAGCGCCAACTAAGTAAGTAAGTATGTGCAATTCGTGCGTTGGTTGTTCGGGCGACGTACATTATAAGCCTGTTAGTTTCTCCTCTCAAATTGACGATTTGTATAAAAAATTCGCGAAATACGACAAAAAGTTAGCCGATATCGCTAGTAAGCGCAACAGGTCAACGACTCGTTCTTGCATGCCGAAGTTATGTAATGAATCGATACCACCTTCAACAAACCCCTCGCCATCGATTAAAGAGGCAGAGCAGTTCGAAGATGCGATTAACGAAGTTGCTGTAACGAATGATGTGCCTAAATACGATTGGGTTACTAAAAGAAGTAAGCCAAAGACGAAGCAGCGCACAGACAACAACAACAAAAACATCAACAAAAACTTCAACAACACCAACAGAAAAAATAAAAACAACAACAAGCGCTTGGTAGGAATGGCTCCGAAATGTATTGATTTTCAAACTGTACACAGCTTTAAATATATTCATCTTTCTAAATTCAATGTCAATACAGAACCAGGGGCGGTTCTTGAATATGCTTCTAGACATTTAAATGTGGCACCCGATGCCCTAACTTGCACTAAGCTTGTTAAGAAGGACGCTGATCTATCGAAGCTACGTTTCGTAAATTTTAAGCTAGGTGTACCTGCACCTTGATTTGATAAAGCGTTCGACAAAACGATGTGGCCGCTTTCGCTTAAAATAACACATATCATTTCTCAGCCAAAAAAGTTGGTTGTCGACATATCATCGAGTCCTCCGCTAATTTAAGCACCACCACTGTGTTAATTTTCGGCAAATTTCTTCACTGCAGCAAATAGCAACATCAACAATAACAAATCAGCCAGCACCGCTTTTTCCAAATTTTTCTATTGCTTTTTTCTCTTCGCCGTCGACTCATGCTGTACATCAACTGTTACAACAACAACAATTACAACCAGGCCTGTAACTAGGGCGAAAAGGTGGGGCAATGACCACCCTACTACAACCGTTTCCCCCCTGACCAAATCTGACAATGAAAAACTTTATATGAATAATTAATATGCATTTTGTTGATATATTTGTTTATTGCTTTAAAATAAGTTTAGTTTAATATAACAAAAAATATACACACTCACCTTATTCATGACTTGAATATGTATATGAAATTTGTTTAACAAAACATTTCAGACAAATTGTTACAATTTTTCCAATTTTTACTGGGTCGCCAACATTTGCTACCAAAAAACAAGATTTGAATTTTAATAATTTTTTAACCCGCATCCATAGGAACTTTCTAGAAATGGAAAGCACGTTGTGCACCGATTTGATGCAGATACAAAAAGAATATATAATTCATAGAAATGTTTTTAATTTTTAAATTTTTTTTATGCATGAGGAATGTATATTTTAAAATAAGAAAAAACTGCAAATCTTAATTCTAGCAAAAATTTAAAGAAGCAAAAGATTTAAATCAAAACATGTCTGTTTGTTTTTAATATATAAATCTGAATAATAAATTTGCATCAATTTGATGCAAACGACGGATGCGGGTTAATTCAAGTTTTTTATTTGTTTTACTTAAAAAATGTCTTATACATATGTTAGCCCATTTCGCTACTCTTTCTCATATTTCTAGCCACTTTAAATAAATCTTGTATTTTAATCTTCATTTTATTACAAAGTCCTGAATTAATTTTTATATTATTTTTTTATGTATTAATCTCATGTATAAAAAGATCTACATATCCATGTAAATATTATAAAACAAAATGTTTTTTAATAAATATGTGTAATGTATGTGTAAATTTTTTTTTTATTTAAACAAAAAATTGCGCCCCCCCCAAGATTCACGACTGCCCCCTCTGTCTTCTTGGTGTGGCTACAGGCCTGATTACAACACCAACAACGGCATTGCAGCCAGCAGAGCTCTTGATTGAACACACTTTTTCTTCTGTCTCGTCTACTGCTAGTTCAACGATTCAAACGTTATCGTCAGGAACTCTTAATTTTCACCAATGTTCCTCTCTCCAGCAAACAACAACATCAATAATAGCAAATCAGCCAGCAGCACTCTTGCCTAAGTTTTCTACTGCCTATTTCTCTTCGCCTACAACTCATGCATTATCATCAGCCCTTATTACAACAATAACAACAACATCAACAACAGCATTGCAGCCAGCCAAGCTCTTGTTTCAACACACTTTTTCTTCTTCCTCTTCACCTGCTAGTACAATGTTTAACGTGTTATCATCAATAACTGCAACAGCGACAATAATATCAACTTCAGCATCAGTTTTACCAGCAGTGTCTTCTGATAGAATAACACACTCTCTTACGCCTCTGCCACCTGTGCTTGTAGCAGAACGTGCACCGCGAGCCCTCCAGTCAGTAGTTGCGAGCCAAAGAAGCGCTGTTAGACAGCAGTCTGAATATTCTATTTATTACCAAAATGCAAGTGGCACTCGTTCTAAATCTTCGCAATTTTTAATAGCGATTTCACTTCAGGATTACGGCATTGCGGTAATTACTGAGACATGGCTTCAGAATGATATTCATAATGCAGAATTTTTCGGCGATTTCTATAATGTCTTCCGTCTAGATCGCTGTCCTGTCATATCAGGTCGTGTGAAAGGTGGAGGCGTACTAATAGCTGTTAAAGCAAATCTCATTAGTCATTATGTAGCATTACCTAATAACAGCAGGCTAATAGAACAAATCTGTGTGAGAGTTGATTTCCAAAATAATAATTATATTTACTTTTTAAACTCTTATATCCCTCCAAATAATTGTTATAAGTTATATAAAAATCATTTGGATAATATTGATTTTTATTTCCAATTTGTTGGATATTAAGCAAAATATATTTGTTTTAGGAGATTTTAACCTCGGTACTATATCTTGGATTTTTATATGTAAGACTTTATTACCATATAATTTTAAAACAGAGAATTTTAGATTTAATTTTTGTTACAAGTGATTCGAAAGCAAATTGTGAATTAAATTTGTCACCAATTTCTAATAATAGCATCCACCATAAAGCATTAACTATTAAATTTGAATTTTATAAGTTCAGTTGAACCAATATTAACTGACCAGCTTGACTTTTTGAAAGGAAACTTTAGTATGATTAATAACTTTTTAAGCTCTTGTGATTGGGATCATCTCGATTTTTTGAATGATCCACTCGAAGTGAATAATTACATATGCGACAAACTTTTGTTTGCAATATCTTTATATATTCCTAAAAAGAAACCGGTGTTTAAATACAAACCACCATGGTTTAATGAACGGCTTTCTAAATTAAAAAATGTTAAAAACAAAGCGTTTAAAAAATTCAAACAAACAAATTGTCATTCAGATTAGGGATGTCAGTGGCAAAAATACATCGATGTATTTCTTCGTTTCGATGCATCGAAATGTGCATCGATACTTTTCGATGCATCGGAAGCATACATCGATGCATCGATTTGCGTAGGATTTTTCAGATATTACAAAATTGTACACAATTTAAAATTAATTACTATATAATTACTATACTTTGTATAATGTGGGTTGTGTCGCAAATCGCGTTGTTTTCACTTCGTTTTTCAAAAAACCGCCAAACCACACTCTTTGGAGCCATTTCAATTTGTTGATCAAATTCACTCACTTTGCACAATTAACAAACTGAAATGGCGGTTCAATGTACTAGAGATGTCAGTTTACAAAAAACATAGATATATCGATGCATCGATGCATCGACTTATTATACATCGAGTGGATAATTTTCGATGCATCGAAGCAAAACATCGATATTTTCGATGCATCGATGTTTTTCCGACATCCCTAATTCAGATCATTTACATTTTATTCAATTGAGAAATGAGTTTTATTTTTTTACATAAATTTTTATACAACCAGTATATTTTACAGACTGAAACCCAGTTAAAAGCAAATCCAAAGTCTTTTTGGCTTTACATAAATGCGAAGTGTAAAACGAAAGGTTTTCCGACAAATATGAGGTCCATGGACTGTAATTCAAATAGTACAGTGGAGTCATGCAATTTATTTGCAAAATTTATTTGCAAAGACGTTTACGAAAACTATAATACCCCAGCCGTTACGGATTTTTTAAATTTTGAAACTCACGGCACTGATTTCGTTGATGTTTTTGTAGTTTCAGAAAACGATGTTTCCGAAGCTATTTTATATTTAAAACCAAGCTTCAAACAAGAGAAAGGAGGGTTTCCTCCAATGTTTTTAAAAAGTGTTTAGTAAATATAATTTAACCCATTACATATGTATTTAACTTATGCTTTAGCTCGGGTAGATTTTTAAATTGTTGGAAAACTTGTCTAATTGTTCCCATATATAAATCTGGTGACCGCAGCGATATATGTAATTATATAGCAGTTGTTAAGCAATTCATTTTTGCTGAAATTTTTGATCAGATTATCAAAAATAAGTTAAATGAGCAGATTCATACGTCAATTAGTAATGTACAACATGGTTTCCTACCCGGTAGATCCACTTGCACGACTTTGACATTAATCTCAAAAACATAGTTGATGCTATGGTTGATCGCTGTCAACTTGATGTGGTCCACACGGATTTTACAAATTCTTTCGACAAAGTTGATTATTCCATATTATTGTTTAAATTAAAAAAAGGGCTTTCAGAAATAGAAATTTTTCAAAAATTTTCTATCTAATCGTAAACTCCTCATTAAAATTGATTCAACGGTTTCTGAAATTGAAATTACAGCTTCTTCGGGTATTCCGCAAGGAACACACTGTGGTCCATTATTGTTTTTAATTTTTATAAATGATCTGCCGGGCTTATTCCAGGTTTCTCAATGTTTGTTGTTTGCCGATGATGTAAAACTATTTAGAAAGATTTCTACTACTTCTGATTGTGTGTTGTTAAGAGAAAAGAGTGACTTAAATTTTTTTAGTGAATGGTGCTCAAAAAATAATTTGAACTTGAACTTTAATAAATGCTGTGTTATTTCTTATGCGAAGTGTATTGAGACAATTGCTTTTGACTATTCAATTAATAATTGTAATCTTTTCCGTAAACACGAAAATAAAGACTTAGATGTCATTTTCGATGCTTATTTTAGATTTAAAATTCACTACAATTAAATTCACAAAAATTCACAATTAAATATATGGTTTCTAAATCCTATGCAATGCTAGGTTTTATAAAAAGAAATTCGCAGAGTTTTAAAGACCCAATGACCATTAAAGCTCTGTATGTGTCTTTAGTTCGTAGTACACTTGATTACTGTTCAATTATTTGGGATCCATATTTTACAGCATTTTACAAAATATGCACTTAATAAAATGCATTGGCCTGCTGCTCTCCTTATGAGGCTAGACGTAAATTTCTTGGGTTGCAGTCTTTAAGTGATAAACGTTCAAATTTTGCATAACTATTTGTTCATAATATTTTATCTGGGAAAATTAATTGTCAAAATATTTGTAGTCTGTTCGTTTTCCATCTTCCAACAAGAACTTTAATAAATCATCGGATATTCGATGATAGAATTCATAGAACTTACTATGCTTTTAACGAACCTATTGCCAGATGCATACGTTTATGTAATAATTTTTCACCATTTCTCAATTTTAATCTTAGTCTTTATGAATTTCGTTTAAAATTATTTATACTATTTAATTAAGTTTTATTTTATCAATTAAATGATTAATTTAGTACTAGTGCATTAGTCTGTAAGATTCTAAATCTGTAGACCGTAAATAAATAAATAAATTAATAATTTTTGGTTTGTACAATGTGTTGTAAATATTTTTATATTTGAATTAAATGACTGATGCAAGAAGTTTTTACCAAAAGTTTTACCAAAAAAAGGCCTCAATATGTCCGAATAACCGAAACTAGCCGAAACTGACAAAAAAGGCAGAAACTGGCCGTAACCGAAACCGAATATTCGGTCGGACTCTATGGATATGGCTTAAATAACTGTTTTATTTACTATCATCTTTTTTATTTAGTTTTCTCTTTTTAATAGGCAGCCTTCGTCTGCTGCTTAGGGATTACAACCCTCAGACAACGCAACAGATTGGCAAACAAATTCCTATGCCATAGAGCAGCTTCGACTTCCCTGCATGGCCATGGTAAGTACACACTCCAATGGATATTCCCACTTTGCAGTCTCACCCGAAAACATCACATAATCGGTACCATGAAAAATAGCATTAGTAACATCAGAGATCCCAGCACGTGTGGGACGTGGTTTCTTGGCATTGGACTCCAACATTTGTGTGGCGCAATTAATAGGCTTGCTAGACTTATTGCAAGCGGTACATGTACTCAAGTTGAGTTTCAGCTTCGGCGGCCATCATTTGTGGAACTTCGTGCATATTGATTTATTTTTAGTATAATTGCTTTGAACTAATTTAGTATTTATATATGTACACCTTTTTCAGTAAGAATAAAAGGTAAGAAAAGGTTTAGGAGGTAAAAATCCATATAATCCACACAAAAACAAAATAAAAAAAGAGAGTTGTCGCTATTTTTTAATTATTACAAATAAAAAGAAGCCTTACCGTTTTCCACTTCTCAGTTGAATGCTGTTGCATTTAGCGTGTCAGCCAGTTCTAACCACAGACCTTGCAAGGAGGCGTCGCAGTGCTTTTTCCTGCAGAGCATTGGGTTTGCCTCCGAATACGAGCAATACATTTCCCTCTGCTCCACGGTGGTTTTTTCTCTCTTTGTCCTATAAAAATTACAAATTTATTCAAAGCAATATAACTAAATGATGAACTTACTTTTTTCGCTCTGCATTTTAGTTTGATAAGTTTTCTTTTTCAATTTATTGACAGCAATCAGCTGTTTCATAACAGAAGTTAACAGAATTGTAATAGATTTTTGTTTTCGAAGATTGATAACAGGGTGACATAAAAGATCAAATGGCAGAATACCAATTTTAAAAGATCTTTTATGGTCAGCATCTTTTATGATTCATAACAGAAAATTTTATGATATGAAATATAATAACAGATGTGGCAGAATGGTCCCAAATATCTGTTATTGGTTATTTTTTGTACTGAAATTAACTACTATACTAATGACGCAATCGCAATGAACTTAATTTGACTTTACACATGATCAGTGGCGGATTAAGGTATTTGGGCCTATTTTGCGGAATCTTTTATAAAAAAATTCTGTTATTCTGTTATAATTTCCCATACGAATTTTTGAGCTGTCAAAAAATCTGTTATGAGTGAAAAATTCGTATTCTGCACGACAATCTTTTATGAAATCTTTTATAAATCACAAAAGATTTTTCGAACTGTCGAAAAAATCTTCCACAAACTCTTGAATTGATAATCTACATGACAAAATCTGTTATGAAACACAACAGAATAACATATAAATTTTTCCGCCTTTTATCAAAATTTAAATTTAATTCTTTGTGTTATCACGTTTATTGTTGCGTCCATTATCCTGTAGATAGTATGAGGAACCGCTTCCATCGTAGTTAATAGTTCGCTCCCTCTTGCATTCAACATCTTGTCGTTGGTAGGATGAGCTACCACTATCGCTGCCACGACGATTGCCATTCGGTGGTTTTGGCCAACTCCACATGCTCGTCTCCACGGTGTTCTTCGTTTGTAACCTACGCGATCACCTCTGTCTCTTCCACTTCCACCCTCACCATAACTGCGTCAGTCACGACTTTTATTGAAGTCTGAGCTTCTGCTCTGGGTCGTCCTCTCAGTCCAACATTGTTTTAAAAAAAGCAATTTAAACAAATCGGCAATGCTAATTTGTAATGCTAATACATGGCACTTCTTTAGAGCTAATTTTGTTAAATATTTGCAATTTACATGTTTAAAGCGATAACTCCTTCAACTTGCGTTAATTTATTTTTTAATTTATTGACAGCAATCAGCTGTTTCATAACAGAAGCAAACGGAATTGTTATAGATTTTTCACATCGAAGATTGATAACAGAATACCATAAAAGTTCGATAGGCAGAATACCAATTGTAACAGATATTTTATGGTTGGCATATTTTATGATTCATAACAGAAAATTCATAAAAGAATAGCAGATCTGGCAGAATAGGCCCAAATAGATGTGTTTTGTAGCCGTTGCTAAGCTTACCTCGAAGTACCAATAAATATATTCTATATTTTCATAGAAATAAAACACACACTTTTTATAGTAGGAAGAGTTTACAAAGCCCACTTTTAGTCGTGTAGTGTGTGGGAATATTTAACTTAACCAGCAAGGCCGTACAAGTCTTCACTGCTAGAAAAATCATCATCAGTCTTTTTTAATCTTTGTTGTGAATTATTTGATGTAAAATTGCCTGAATCATAGCGAAAATTACTTATGTTACCTTATTACTTTTCTATTTTTTCGCTCCATATTACTTTGCCTTTTTAGTACAGTTATCGCACTTTCAATAAATTAATTAGAACCCCTTAGTGTTATTAAATTCTATTAAGACTCTAGTGATGACTTTTCAAGCAGTAAAGACTTGTAAGACTTGAATCCCAAAAATTTTCCACTATAAATATCCAGTATAAAAAATGTGTGTTTTATTTCTATGGAAATATAGAATATATTTATTGATCTTTCGAGATTAACTTAGCAACGAGTCCAAACCACATCTATTATCACTTATGTATATTTCAAATAAAAAAATTATTTTTTTGATCTTTTTAATTAATGTAGACACATTCAAATCAAAAAAGTCCCAGCCCCGAACGACTTAGTTTAAAAATATTGAAAATTTTTTTTAATACACCCTTAAGAAAGTAAAACATTCAGACTTTATTTAAAAAAAAGTGATCAAATTCCATTCATAGAAGCGGAGATATGAACTTAAGTCTGATGGGTCCTTTCACTGGTCGGATAAACAACCAACGGTAGAAAATGGGTTAAACAGCAAGGTCTTACAAGTCTTCACTGCTCAAAAATCATCATCAGAGTCTTAATAGCCTTCAATAACACTCAGGGATCCTAATTAATTTATTAAAAGTGCAATAACATAAATATGTTCAAAAGTGTTATTCAATTTTTTTCGGACTACAATTTTGTTAAGCATAGTATTGGAAAAATTTGGATTCCCTTCAAGTTATGACCGAGAAAAAGTATAAAAATTTCACAAATTTTTAAAAAAAAAAATATCGAAAAAACTATTTTATGAATTTGTTTTGTTTTTAAGCTTGCTCATTTGGCTGTTAGCTACAACTTTTTTAAAGACAATTATGCGATATATGCATATCTGATAAAAAGAAAACATTCACCAAACTCGCTAAACCCAGCTAGGGTTTCCATTCTTACCATACATGGGAAACCATTCATACTCACCTCTGGTTATAGTATTGAGCATAACTCGTAAACTCGTGAAACCCAGCTAGGGTTTCCATTCTTAACATCCATAGGAAACCATACTCTGGTCATAGTATCGCAGAATCCTGTTATTTTGCCTAAATGTGTTTTTTGAGTCACAGTGTTATTTTTTGGATAAAATTTTATTTTTACAAAATGTTATTATATTTTTTACAATGTTCTACAGCTTAAAAAATAATTTCTTTAAAAAAAATGTTCACATATATCAAACCATTCCAAAGTAATGTATATACATACGAGTAAAAATATGCAAGAATGAGGTTCACCCTCTCCTCCTTTGGGAGCTAGAGAGGAAAAACTTGAAAATATGTATCATTACATATTATTCCATATTTAGTGGATCTCTTAGTCGATTTCCAAAATTTATATTTTGTTGAGAAGAAAATCAAATTTACATTAAGTTGTTTATAAAACATTTTGCATAAAGTCACAATTAATAAAGTTATGAGGAACTTAGTTCTAAAAAATTTTTTAATACAACTTTGATAATAAATATCTCGAATATTAAATAAATTTTTTGAAAGTTTCCATCATGTAATTTATTTTTAATGATAAAGTTTTCTATTGACTTAATTTTTGATCTTGCCATATTACTTGAGTACTCAACGCAAATATAACTACTTTTTATTTTAAATACTACACGTAAAACAATGAGCATTTGGTGTGGTGCGATTTGAAAACGGTTTTTGTATCGTTGGTTTGAAGGTCATGTAGTCTCCTTTTCAAGATGTTTTTTTTACTTTGAAGATCGATGAAAAGATAAATAAAATATAGAGTAAGACGTAATGACACATATTATCAAGTGAACCTCATCCTTGCATATTTGTACTCGCCTAATCAAGGAGAATCACCACCTGAGGGAGTTATATCTATATCTGAGGCATCTTGTATATAATTCATGCGGCTTTAAATATAAAAATACAGGTGTCCCTATTTCTTTGCACATCACTGTAGATCTATGTTTTAAATCATTAAATTATTTTTAAAGCCTTTTTATTGATTAAAATTATTCTCCGGCAGACGCAGGAGCTACTGACCGCCTTACTGCCGTATATGAATTTTTATGATGTTCGGAAAATAAATTTTATACACATTTTCACCATTTAGAGTATAATTGCCAAAGTAACCATATGAAATGAATTACCAAATTTTAGTCTAATCAGACCAAAACCGTCTGAAATATAGCATTTTAAGCATATAGTAGACGTAAAAGGTAGGAGTAGCAAAATATCAATAGCTTATCACGATTAAGTCGAAAAACAAATCGTTTGGTACCTATATCGTCTAATTCGGTTTAGTGGTTCTCGCATGATTGTCAAACATCCGTGCAGTGTCACAACGCTTTTAAAAGTATAGATAGATAGACAGTCAGTGATCAAATTTGTCAGAATACTGTACCGTACAGTAAATTTTACTGTTTTTACAGTATTTTAATAGAAGACACAGTTTTAATAAAATCGTAAGTATTGACGTAGGATTCATTTTTATACAGTAAAAGAGAAAAATTCTGTTTTTTTTCATTTGTATTTTTCAAAACTATTTTAAAGCATTTTATCTTCTAAATAAAAATTATTCAAAAACAAAATTGTTGTTTTTATTGTCTTCTTCAAACTTGCTTGATCTAAAAATCACACAATTAAATTCATGTAAAAATTCGTTTTGTTTTATAAAAAGAGTTCGTATGATTTTTTAGTGATGTATTTGTGTTCTTGTTCATTTTTTATATTGGTTAAAACTAAATGTAAATAAAAATTATGTTTAATACATGGAAATAAATAAATAAATATCGGAACAATTTCAATTATTTATTTTTCCTGTAGTAAAGAGCATACACATAAATGTATATTTTGAATGTAATTTAAAATTAAAAGTTTAATTAACAAAATGTATTTTTGGAAAAAATATAATGCATAACATAAAAAAAAATAATAATAATAAACTGGCCATTTCAGCCCTTGGAAGGACTTTAATCAATTGTGTTGTGCGTGTTATAAAATGTTTGATGACAAATGAAAGAGAACTGGACCTACGTGTCTTATACCTACTCGAACGGCTTATGTTCTCAAGAAGCATAACATAAAGAAGCATAACATAAATACTATGAATTTATTATGGTATTTAAAAAATAAATAGATTTTCAAAGCACAACACATTCTTAGTAACGCATGTGCAAGCCTGCGAATACATACTGGTTCTGTAGCTACACGCACCTGTATTCTCTATTGTATTTATCATGCTGAAAATAAACAAAGCCAATAAGAAACGACAAAAACGAAAGCATCTAATGTGCATTTATATATGAACATTTGAACGTTCTAACCAAACGAACAACAACAATAACAACAGCATAGGCAGCTACTGAAGCAGCTTGTGTATTTCTCATACGAATATATGAGTTTTATTTCTTTTTAGATTTTGCTGTGTTTTGGCTTTATTAAAGAAGTGACAAAATCTAAAGTTAGATATTTGTTTTATTCGTACTCTAACTGATATTTTGGCATATATTTGTTCTTGGTACGATGAATATTAAAGGCTGTAGGTATACCCCAAAGTGTCAACTTAACTTCTTAAATGTGTTTGAAAATATTTGTAAAAATTACCCTCATACAAACTGTAAGACGTAATTCTACGTCAAAAACCAGAAACATTTCAATAAAGTTAAAAAGTTAAGTAAGAAAAAAAAACTAAAAATTAATCAACGTATTAAAACAAATTATAATTTAAGAAGTTATATATTAGGATCGAACATGGTGTAAGAAATCAAGGTACAAGTGATTTCGACGTTGTTTGCTAAAACTAACAAACTTGTGAATGAGTGAAAGAGACAGAAAAGTTGATTTTGTATGGTTTGGCAGCTTAAATGTTGGATTTTTACAACAGAAATTAAAATTCGCTGTCACCTTGTTTTCTTACACAATGGGTTTGTAACATACATAAATCTTAAAGTCTTTAATATAGTCTTATTATTTCAATCACCTGTAGTTTCATTTTTCAGTTTTTATATGGTATATTTATTAAAATATTCTTTAAATTTATAAAAAACTGAATTTAAGGATTTTTTGGTGTTAAAATAATTTTCTGGCGTTGCTTGATAACATTTTTTATAAGTTGGCATAAAAACATTCAAACTTAACGAAGAAATTTTGATGAAGTCTTGCTTTTTTAAGGAAATTTCGCAATGTTGCTATTTTAAAGGAATATTATTATAAAAAGTTTAGGTAGGTAGATGGTAAAAATGTTTTTTCGCAAAAATTCTTTCTGTGTATTTTAATAAAATTACTGTACAAAACGTTGATTTTAGGGTACCAATTCATAATTACTGTATTTTACTCACTAGTTACTGTTTGCCTGTACGGGGCAGAGATCTGCAACAAGCGCTTCGCTTCATAACGCACTCTCCTTCTTCACTACATTTTCTGTTTTCTCAGGCATTCGCATTTCTCAAACAATTTTGTTTGCTTCGCATTAACTCACTCTCTTTTTTAATGTTGAGTGCGAATTATGCTCTCACTCTCTGCTCTACAATATGTGATTGCTTCAATTCTCACGTTGAGAGTTGGGCGAATAAACGAACAAATATAGTGAATATAGTGATCATTTTGCCTGCTTCGCGATTCAGCTGAGAGTTGTGAAAGTCAATGAACAAACATAGCGAATATAGTGAAAATTCTGCCTGCTGCGAGATCCAGCTAACTACATTGTTTATGGCAATATTATTGTTGAAAAAAGAAATCGTACTACTTCCAAGACTATATAATAATAGTTTATTATTTTTTAACTCAATTTCGAAAAATGAGAAATATAAATGAAAAATTTTCAAAAAAATACTTTTTACACATTTTATTAAAATTTAATTATTATGTTCTTTGGCTCATTAAATCAGATTTCTACAAAAAAAAAGTTGCCTCACCATCTAGAAAAAAATTGGCAAAAATATATGTAAAAGCTCCATTATTAGAGACAACAAAAAAATTTTTCTTTTCTTTTACCGTTAGCCCGTGGTTCCTCTCGAAAAGTTTCGGAGTCGCCCCAAAAAAGTATTTTAAGTGTATATAATCTTACTTATATCTTAACTTTTAAGATAGGTACTGACTTAATTTAAAAACAGTTTTACAGAAAATGAACTGTAGTTTTAAGTGCAATTAAGTTATTTTTTACTTATTTGTGTATAAGGTTTGAAAAAATAAATAAAAAGTAAAAAAAGTTTTTAAAAAATAAGTTTTTATTTAAAAAGACGAACTAAAAAGGAAAAAATAAATTTAAGTGACATTTGTTATATATGTCTACAGTAGGTATATTCTTATACCTGAAGAACCCCTCTCTTGGCTACACATCATCATAGTATAAACGTACGAAAATTGGTAAGTTCTAAGGACTTATATAAATTTAGAATTTTTCAAATACATTTATATTTAGAAGCTTGAGGCACCGATGTCCGCGATCCGTTATACAGGTTTACTATACAATATCAGTGCCTTAAGCTTTTAAATATAAATGTATTTGAAAAATTCTAAATTTATATAAGAATTTACCAATTTACGTACGTTTATCTATGATGATGAGTAACCAAGAGAGGGGTTCTTCTGCACCTAGAATATACCTACTGTATACATATATTACAAATGTCACTTAAATTTATTTTTTTCTTTTTAGTTCACGTCTTTTTTAAAAAAGCTTATTTTTAAAAAAAAATGTTTACTTCTTATTTATTTTTTACTTTTTAGTCTTAAAGGTTTATTATTAACATCTTTTGTTTTCAAAACTTATGGAAATATAGAATTTTTATTGATTTGTGGGTGGTAAAAGGGGGCGTGGCACAATTTTTCCTGAACCATCCTCTACTTGCATGAAATTAACTGCCAAAATTTTAGCTGAATCAGCCCCGTAGTTTTGGAGATATAGCATTTCTATGGATTTGTGGGCGGTAAAAGAGGGAGTGGCAAACAATTTTCCTTTATTTATCCTCTACTCGAAGGAAATTTACTGCCAAAATTTCAGCTGAATCGGTAAAATAGTTTAAGAGATATAGCATTTTTATGGATTTGTGGGCGGTAAAAGGGGGAGGGGAAAATTTTTACCCTTAACTATCCTCTACTCGAAGGAAATTTACTGCCAAAATTGCATCTGAATCGGCCCAGTAGTTTTAGAGATTTAGCATTTTTATTGATTAACGTGCGGTAAAAGGGGGTGTGGCAAAAAATTTTATCATAATATTGCATTGTCACCGGACTTACATATGTATGCTAAATTTCAGCTTAATCGGATACCAACAAGTTGTAGAAAAATGGCTTGATAGGAAGACATACATACGAACGAAGCAAGTTAAATAAAAGCGTATAATTACTTAAACTTTTGCAAAAATAGTATATATTTTTCGTTTTTAACCAGCTTGTTTTTAGAAGTTAGAGTTTTTCAAAATTCAATCTTTTTTTTAAATTCTTATTTAAGTTCTCTTTGATTAAATAACGTAAATAACAGATATTTTTCTTTTAAAATATGAATCTACGAAGAATGTGTAAACTATCGGGCCATGCATCTCCAAAAACGCACTTTTTGAAAATCTAAATTTTTAAAATTTTTTTAGTATCACTAATTTTCAATATGCTTGAATAATTATCTTGCTGTAAAATAGTACTTTAATAATAAACAACTTTTAAAACTTTACAATAATAGTCTCTAGCAATAATTTTCTTATTGTTTCTTGTGCACGATAAACATCAGTATTAAATTAGTTTTAATACATTTTAAAAACGCAATTTTTCAAAAATAAGGCAAAACACACTTTAAAAATTTAATCAGTGTATTAAAAATGAGTGATACTAAAAAAAAATTAAAAAATTTAGATTTTTAAAATGTGCGTTTTCAGAGATGCAGGGTCCGATAGTTTACACATTTGTCATCTATTCATATATTAAAAGCATCATATCTGCAAACTAGTAATTGTTTTATGCATTTTTTTACGTAATTTAATCAAATAGTATTAATAGTCGGCGGTAATTATAATAGTCGGCGACCGTAGCCTAGTGGGTAGAGTGCGTGGCCCCTAAGCTAAAAAACCGCGGTAGCCAGGGTTCAATACCAGCTCAGACAGAAAGTTTTTTCAATTGAATTAATTTTTTCGTTCGGTCGTCACCTCTCTGCAGACAATGGCAAACCTCAGAGAGTAAAAATCGCCATGTAAATCTTCTTGAGAACATGAGCCGTTCGGAGTCGGCATAAAACACGTAGGTCAAGTTCTCGGTCATTTGTGATCAAACGTTTAATAACACGCACGTTTAATTGATCAATAGAAGCTAGGTCAAAGTCCTTCCAAGGGCTGAAATGGCCCTTGTTTTTTTTTAATTAAATAGTATTTAAATAAAAATGAATAAAAAAATACTTTAATTTGAAAAATTTCTAACTTCTAAAAAAAAAATTTAAGTTTTTGGCAAAAATTCAAATAATTTCTTCATACTTTATTCATAATTAAGTAAAGTTTCATTTTATTGTACTTAAAAATACAGTTAAAATTAAGTTTTCCGTTAAACTGTTTTTAAATAATGTCGAAACCTATCTTAGAAGTAAAGACGTAAGGGAAACTGTAGACACCAAAAACATGTTTCTTGGGGCGACCCGAAGATTTTCGAGTGGCACAATGGGCTAACGGTAAAAGAAAAGAAAAAGTTTTTTGTCTCCAATAATGGGGCATTCACATATATTTTTGCCAATTTATTTCTAGATGGCGACCACCCTTGGCGAAATCTGATGGAATGAGCCCTTTAAGTATAAACAAATACTAACAAACATATATATCTTGAATTTTAATTTTTGTGAAAATGTATAATGACCCAATATCATAAACAAAAAAAGTCATCTCTTAATTTAGTGCAAGCTATTTGGCAACATATTTTATTGAAAAACAGTCAATATTACTTATACTAAACTTAATGTTGGCTTTTATTTTGTTTATGATAATGGGCCAATATCTTTATAAATTTAAAGTTAGTTGCAGAACAATTAACTTGCTGTAAAATAGTGCTTTAATGATAAACAACTTTTAAAATTTAACAATAATAGTCTCTAACAATAATTTTCTTTTTATTTCTTGTGCACGATAAACATCAGCGTAGTTGAAATCAGCGCAGTAGCTTACTGCGTAGATGACACGCTGTGATTCGCTCAAGCATTGGGAGTCATGCGACTAGTTTATCAACTTTCTGCGAATAGGGCGAGTGAGGCGCTTTGAGAGGCTGATTGTTTTCAGCTTTGTCTATTCGTTACAGCGAGTTTTTTAAGCACTGCAGTGGCGAAGACCAAGCTGAGCGAAATTTTCTTCTTGAGCGAGTACGCATTTTGTTTATTAGTTGATAGAGAGTACGATTCCCGCTTGCTACTCTCATTTTTAACGAGTGCTTATATGTATCAGTGAAGCCACTCATGCAGTTCTCTGGTACGGTGCTCAAAATTACTGTAAAATACAGTAATTACTGTTCGTGTAACATCAGTGTAGACAGTATATACCAGGGATGCGCACACAAATGGTAAGGGGTATAATTGTTGACCATCATAAGGAATTTTTAGATTTGAACCCACCTTATTAACAAACTAATTATTTTAAGTACTCAAAGAAATGCGCAGTTATATCATTAATAAGTATTGAATTTAAATAAATACATGAAGTTATTATAAAATTTTGTTAAATAACAGAAAAATAGTGATTTTTGAAAATATTTCTAATATGATAAATATTGACAGTGTGAGTTCAATTCTTGTCTTGTTAAAACAGTACAATTATTGACCACTTGGTACATTTTTCGGCACTTGTTAGTGCGATTATTGGCAACATAATATAGTCATTGGAATAGACTTAATATATAGTTATTGACATAAAATAAAAAACACAACAAATATATTTTAACCGTAGATGGGCACTTTAATGATAATTTTTATAGTAAAAAAATATGTTTTTATTTCAAACATTAAATTTACAAGCTTATTTCAGTAAATATCGTTAGAAGAAAATTAAAGTAAAAAGCAATATTAACAACTCATTTTTTCAATGAGCAGTGTGTGGTGTTATAGTGGCAGGATCGCCATGTGGTGTTATTGAAAGGATATACTACTTCTACTTTAAATATTTTTGATTTTCTAAGTATTTTAAGAGTTATTTCGATGACTGCATCGAAATCAACTTTCGTGAATTAGAGCACACCGTGCTGCTGTAAAGGATGGCAAAAATGCCGAACTGTTGAAATTCTTAATAAAAACTCTGGCTTTCGCCGCTGCAGTCGTGATCAAGAATCTGCTTTATTTTAAAAATGTTCTGATTAATAAATTAATTTTACCAGTATTTTTCTTAAAAATATCTTAACACTATTTCCAATACTCCTCCTTAAATTCCAATATTTAATGTTTGTTTTTCAATATAATAAAATTAACCAATCATATTTTACTTTGTATTGTCAAATTCTTTCTTCCCCTCAAAATATTAATTTCAAATAGCCAATATAATCGATGGACAAAATTCATAGCCTTGACTTTAAAAGAGTCAACGGCTAAGTTCAATTTAACGCTTGTTGTTGTTGCATTATGTTTTCGTGCAATAAGTGTGTAACTTAATGCTCGCCATCGCGTTCAGGCTTATGTAGCAACTAGCGGAAGAAAACGAAAAGGGGTGCCAATTGCATTGAACATGAATTTGAGATTGGGTATTAAGAATATAATTGTTTACATTAAAATTCTACGGAAAATTTTTGGGTTTTTATTTGGCAATAAATTATTGATTTTATTGTTTTAGTTGGTGGTTTAAATTTTTGGTTTGTTTACTTACTTTGTACTTTGCTAATTAATAAGAAAGAATTAAGTTAAATAGATACTTCTTTTAGTTGGTGGTAATAGTGACTTTTAAGAGAACACTACACCCTAACCCTTAGGAGAAAATTTACTTGCAAAAGTTAATTTTTAAGATGTCGGAGTTGGAAAAAGGTTATGTTGATGTAAAATAATATGATAATTTTTGTAGTATCTTTAAAAAATTGTTATTTTATAATAATGTGACATATATAGTCTTAAGAATATTTATGTTTCAATTATTTTTTTTATTGGTAAATAATGGTAATATTAATACTAATACGAAAAACTTATACGAATATGGCCAATATTATAAATCATGATATTAATGTATTTAATACTTACATTTTGTTTTTAATATTTATATCAGTAGTTCTAAAAAAATTCAGTAAAGTAATTTACTTACTTACTTAGTTGGCGCTACAACCGTATGTCGGTCTTGGCCTCATCTAAGAATTTGCGCCAGCTATTTCTGTCTTTCGCTTGCTGGCACCAGTTGGAAATTCCAAGCTTCGTCAGGATGTCCTCTACTTGGTCTTTCCAACGAAGATGCGGTCGTGCTCTTCTGCGTTGACCACCGCTGGGTACCGAATCGAATGTTTTCTTCACTGGAGCATCGTCTCTCATGCGCTGAACATGACCACGCCAGCGAAGCCGCTCGATTTTAATGCGCTTGACTATGTCGATGTCAGCGTACAGCTCATACAGTTCATTATTCCACCGTATTCGGTACTCGCCATTGACGCAGATTGGTCCGTAGATCTTATGAAGAATCTTTCTCTCGAATGCTGCTAAAGTCTTTTCATCTGAACTGCTCAGCGTCCAGGTTTGTGATGCATAAAGTAGGACGGGCATGATGAGCGATTTATAGAGCGCGATTTTCGTTCGTCGAGAGAGGGATCTGCTTCTCAATTGTCTACTGAGCCCAAAGTTACACCTGTTGGCAAGAGTTATTCTTCGTTTGATCTCAATGCTGATGTCGTTGGTTGAGTCAATGCTGGATCCCAGATAAACGAAGTCCTTCACAACCTCGAAGGAGGTATTGTCAACTGTAAAGTGGGTTCCAAGACGCTGGGACTGATTGTTAGTTGACACAAAGTTTTTCGTCTTATCTGCATTCACTGCCAGACCCATTCGGCTTGACTCTTTTTCTAATCTAGAAAATGCTGCACTGACTTCGCGCGTATTATGGCCAATGATATCGACGTCATCACCATACGCAAGCAGCATAACACTCTTGTAGAATATTGTGCCACTACGTATCAGATCAGCAGCTCAGATGATCTTTTCCATCATTAGGTTGACAAAGTCGCACGATAAGGAATCACCTTGTTTGAAACCTCGTTTGGTAACAAATGGTGGGGAGAGGTCCTTCCCGATTTTAGCTGCGCTGCTGGTGTTGCTCAGTGTCATCCTGCAAAGTCGCATTAGTTTTGCAGGAATACTAAATTCAGACATGGTGGAGTACAGGTGCTTCCTTATTGGGCTGTCGAAGGCGGCTTTGTATTCGACAAAAAGATGGTGGGTATTGACTTGTTTTTCTTGAGTCTTCTCCAAGATTTGTCGTAGCGTGAATCTTTCACATAAAATGCTCGACAGGACCTTATATGCGATATTAAGAAGGCTTATCCCAAGGTAATTGGCACAGATAGTGGGATCGCCTTTCTTGTGGATTGGGCAGAGTACACTGAGATTCAAATCGTTCGGAATGCATTCTTCCGACCATATTCTGCATAGAAGCTCGTGAATGCATTTAAGTAGAGCTTCGCCTCCGTTTTTAAACAGCTCAGCAGGTAAGCTATCAGCTCCCGCAGCTTTGTTATTTTTAAGCCGAGCTATAGCTGTCAGAACTTCATCATAGTCGGGCAGCGGAACTTCGACGCTGTCATCCGTAATTGGGGTTTCCGGGATATCATCTCTATTGGCGGTATTGTTGTCAGCGTCGCCATTTAGAAGCTTAGAGAAGTGTTCCTTCCATAACGTCAGTGTACTCTGGACATCTGTCACTAGATTCCCGTTTTCATCCTTGCAGGAAGAGGCCCCGGTTTTAAAACCATCGGCAAGGCGTCTTATTTTTCGAAAAATTTCCGGGCCTCATTCCTGTCACCATACATCTCAATCTTCTCCTGCTCGCAAGGTAAAGTAATTTATAGAGTCTTAATATTTTGAAATAATTTATATTATTTGCACATAAAATATTTGCATATTTTTAATTTTAGTTATGTGTTTATATGTGTTTAGTTATGTTTTGTGGACTTTGACTTTTCTTTCTACTTTCAAGTTTAGCTAATACTAAATCTCCTTCTTGGAAATTGGATAAATTTATATTCTTGTCATAATTGATTTTTCTTTTTTCTTTTACCATTTTAATAATATTCTTTGCTTTGTTACTAGAGATTTTTAATCTAACTTTTAATTCGTTTGCATAGTCATCTATGTTGTAGATTTTACTGTTATCGTTTGCTAAAACGCCTGGCAGAGTTGGTAATTTACCAAAAACTAATTCAAAAGGTGAGTAACCAGTGTCTGTATGTGGAGTCGTGTTACATGCAAATGTGTAGTACGAAATCCATTTATCCCATTCTCCATCATCTCCGAAAGAAAGAAGATACTCATTGAGATACTCTGTGGTTTCTCTCAAGTGCTGCTATTGTTTCGTGATGGTAAGGTGCTGAAAAGATTTGTTTTATTTTTAACAAGTTGCACACATTTCTTAATAGTTCGTTTGTAAACTCAGTTCCTCTATCAGACTTTAAAACTTTAAAACAACAGTATTTTAAGATGAATTGCTCCATCAAAGTTGTTGCAATCGACTTTGAGTCTTTTGTTTCAATTGGGTAAGCAATGACAAATTTGCTACGATCACATTGCATTGTGAATATGTATCAATGACAAATTTACTCAGATCACATTGCATTGTGAGTATGTATCGGTAACCGTTTGAAATTCTAAGCGGTCCCACTGTGTCTATAGAAATTGTTTCGAAACTAATCGTTGGAGTGTCTGTTATGGTCATTTTTTCTTTTATATATTTTGTTTGTTTATTTCGAGCGCAATGTTCACATTTATTAACGTAAGTTTTCACCATCTGACGCATATGCTACCATACATTGCGTTGTTTTAATTTCAGTATGGTTTTTCTAATTCCTAAATTCGCCTTGTGGTGAATCATGGAATTCTGTAATTAATTTATTTTGCATGGATTTATTTGATATTCTTTGCGGGGTTTTATATATAAATATATTTAGCGATTTTCTTAATTTTTGTTTCATTTCTTGCTGCAGCTTGTTAAATAAATTCTTAAATTCTTTTTTATCCATGGATTTAAATATTATATCTTCTTCATCTGGCGCTAGTTCTTTTATATTTAATTTATTCATTTTAGATACTAATTTCTTCAGGATCGGCTCTAAAGTCGCTGAATTATCTTAGATCTTGCATGCATATTACTACTTTGATTTATTTTTGATGATAGCTTCATCGAGCTCGAATCTGGATTCGTCGATTTATTGCTACATCGCACGTGCACAACATTATTTATAATCTGGATACTATCATTAAGGTTTATATCGCTTAATTCAAATTTTAATCTTTTTATATTTTTGCAGTCAGTAATGGATGTGCAATCCCAAATAAAGAGTTCGCGAGGCTCCTGTTGAGATGTGTATTTCTCCTTTTTTTTTTTTTTTTGATTCGCCCGGAGGTATGAAAGTTCTTTGCAAGTTCTATTTGTTTTTTAATATTTCCCCGTGTTATTACCATGGCTTTATTTTGTTTGCTCGTTTCTTCAGTTGATATCATAGTTTTTAAAATATCAGAATAGACGAAAAACGATCGTGATAAAGCACCTGCATTTGTATTAATTTTTCCTTGTTTGAAAACTATAGTGAAATTATAATCAGATAAGTCTAGTCTGATTCTTGTCATTTTTGATGACGGGTTTTTGTGTGAAAAAAGTGAAACTAGGAGGTATGGTCTTTGACCACAATAAATTTAATTCCGTTAAGATAGTGTTTAAAAAAATGTATTCCCCAATGTATTGCTAGAAGTCCTTTCTCAATTATGGGTTTATTGACATCATGTTTTTGTAGATAGGGCAAGATAAATGGTTTTGAAAAGTCGGGGTACTGTAGGATAGGTGATTCTATTAATTTCTGTTTTAAAGCTTCAACAGAAGATTGGCATTCTTCCGTCCACTTGAATTAATATTAAATGAATATTTTTCTTTAGTAAAGTATTTAAACATTGTGCCGTTTTTGCAAAGTCTTGAATAAATCGTCTAAAGTAGTTACAAAAAGCTACAAATCTTCGCAAGTCATCTGCGTTTTGACGTAGAATTACGTTTTACAGCGCGGTTTGTATGGGGGTCATTTTCACGAATTTTTTCAAAGTGATATTTGACACTTTGGGGTATACCTACAGCCTTTAATATTCATCGTATAAAGAAAAAAAAAATGCCAAAATATCAGTTTTAGTGGGAATAAAACAAATATCTAATAAAATAGCAAAATCTAAGAAGATGAAAAATTCATCTATTCGTATGAGAAATGCACAAGCTGCTTAGCTGTTTAGCTGCAGTAGCTGCTTATGCTGTTTTTAAGGTTGTTGTTGTTGTGTTTGCTTGTTTGGTTCGTAATCACGTCGTTCGTTGTTGTGCTGCTTTTGTTGTTGTTGTTGTTTTTTATTAATATGTATGTAAATCATCCATATATAAATATACAGTCATGTGAAAATAAATACGGACACCTGTATTGTTATACTTAAAGCTGCATAAATTACACACAAGGTGCAACAGATAGAGCATTAATTCCTTCAGGTGGTGGTTCCTCTAGATAAGGCGAGTATAAAACTTTATAGAGTTTCCTCCCACATTGTAAAACTTTCAAGATACAGGGTGTTTTACGGTTTTGGTACGTGTTCAGTATTATTGATCTAGAATCTAAACTACCAATCATAAAACAAAAAATAATATTTTGTATTTTAGAAAAAATATCAACTTTCTCATCAATATATCAACCACTTTCATGTCATGTGCTGCAGCGGAGCTCAAATTTTGAGATTATCAAACGAAATATCAACAAATTTTGTATCTTTTGTTTTAGCGGAGCTGTAATCGTCAAAATTTAAAATCTCTGGTTTCATGTTAAAATACACTTAGTCAACAGTTTTTTCTAATTCTAACTTTGGATGCTAACAGCTCCGCTAAAAGAAAAGATACAAAATTTGTTGATATTTCGTTGGATAATCTCAAAATTTTAGCTCCGCTACAGCACATGACACGAAAGTGGTTGATACACTGATGAAAAAGATGATATTTTTCTAAAATAGAAAATATTATTTTTCATTTTATGGTGAGTAGTATAGATTCTATATCAATAATACTAAACACGTACTAAAACCGTAAAACACCCTGTACCTTGAAATTTTTACAATGTGGGAGGAAAATCCATAAGTGTTATACTCGTCTCATCAAGAAGAATCACCAACCGAGGGAATTAATGCTATATCTGGGGCACCTTGTATTTAATTCATGCAGCTTCATATATAAAAATATAGGTGTCTCTATTTATTTTCACATGATTGTTGTAACGAAGCTGCCGGTCTTCTGGCTCTATAGCTGAGGTATTCTCAGTCGTGTCCAGGATTCGTCACAAAAAAATAGATTTATTTGTTTCAGGTTCTCCCAAATAAAGCTTTTATTTAACGTTTTAAGTTTTATTTCTTACAATATTTTACGTATAAACTAGGTAATAGTGATAGTTAGGCGATATAGTGAGCAATGCGATGGTGATTGATTTTAATGGGCGTTGGCGTGCTGAGTGGGCGGAAACTCTGGCGTCTTGGTTACAGTCCTTAATCCAGCCGGTGCGGTACTAATACTACTCTTCCCCATACGCTCTGATACTGCGCTCCCAGCTAGGATGATGCCCCTTGAGAACTGACGCTATGCCTCACTAAACTGAAACCTGTTGTCCCTTTCGAGCTGACGCTGCGCCTCCAAAGCTATAACCAGTTGTCCCTTGCGAGCTGACGCTGCGCCTCCAAAGCAAAAACCCAGTTGTCCCTTGCGAGCTGACGCTGCGCCTCCAAAGCTAAAACCCATTTGTCCCTTGCGAGCTGACGCTGCGCCTCCAAAGCTAAAACCAGTTGTCCCTTGCGAGCTGACGCTGCGCCTCCAAAGCTAAACCCAGTTGTCCCTTGCGAGCTGACGCTGCGCCTCCAAAGCTAAACCCAGTTGTCCCTTGATTAGGAGTAAGGTTCCTCCTCAGACTTTGTCTCGCCTGTTATCCTCGCCACTTGTCTAAATAACCCAATCACTTTAACACAATCTTACTTCTGTGTGTATTCCTTTATGGTTCCTCTATCTTAATATGGTTCGGCAGCTAATCCCTTTTGCACTTCCGCTCGCTTTGGTGGTTCGTCAGCCACTCCTCTGTAGGCTCAACCGCACGGCTCAACTGTCTGTCATCAACTCCTCTGTAGGCTCAACCGCACGGCTCAACTGTCTGTCAGCAACTCTTCCGTAAGCTCAATCGCTCAGCTCAACTGTCTGTCAGCAACTGACTGTCTTCTCATCAAATTTATTGCATACCTCTGCTAACGTAGCAGCATTGCTGTTAGCTAGTTATACTCATGTCTTCGTTAACATGTTGACACCGCTCATTGGTGTTGCCATGCTCTGCTACTCATGCTCTCGTCGACATGTTGATAACGCTCAGTGGTTTTTCTTGGAAACATGCTTGTCGTGTTGCTGGTCACCCATCGAAGTACTCGCGGTCCCGTTGGCGCTTAATCAAATGTTGCTAATTGTTGGTAGCTTGACTGTTTCGCTGTTAGCTATTCGTACTCATGTTTTTGGTAACATGTTGACACCGCTCAGTAGTGTTGCTGGTCACCCATCGAAGTACTCGCGGTCCCGTTGGCGCTTAATCAAATATTGCTCATGCCTTATATACAAATAACTCTTAAACATTTATGTTGGCACAGGGTGCGTTGTTCAAAATTAGAATTATATAGTATTTGTCTTATTTTATGCAATTTAATATAATTTAAAGTAATTTCTATTTGAAATAAATAAAGTAAATAAGAAATTCATTTGTTGCTTCAAGAACTTAACAATAAAATTAATTCATCTTATATATTATAATTATTCAGTTCAATAAGAAATATAGATATATAATATATATATATATGTAATGTATGTAAGTAGCGATTGTTGTTGTTAATTGTATTCATGTTGTTGTTGTTTCGTTTTGATGTTCTGGCTGTCTTCGTATTATTGTTGCTGTTTGGTTTTATTGTTTTGTTGTCGTGTTGTTGACTCTTCTTATGTGTTTTTGCGTGTTTGCTTGTGGTAGTAACATGTGCGGCAAAACTGGTGCCTGTTTTGCCTCGTCACACTGTACATCAGCTGCTTTCATTTTTTCGTTTCCCAGACAGCCAATCGGCTCGGTTGAAAACGGTGTGCACTTTTAAAAGCACTGAAGCGGACCGTTTCGTTGTCAGCAAACTATGCATTGTGTGTTTCATATAAGCGTACCTTTATTAAGTCGTATATTAATGTTGATTTTCTATGACTTATATATAAATTCTAATTGTTTGATAGTTTAAATCATTTTTGATTTTATATACAAATTCTAGTTGTTTGATAGTTTAAAATCGTTTATTGAGCTTTAGGTCAGGTTAGAACAATTAATTGCTCTAACGAATTTTTTTCAAAGAAATAGCAGCAACAACATTTTCAATATGAAAAGAAAAAAAAACATCACTACTGATTAATTAGTTAGCTCATTAGCTGAACTAGTTAGAGCAATTAATTGTTCTAACCTGACCTAAACTCAATAAACGATTTTAAACTATCAAACAACTAGAATTTGTATTTAAAATCAAGAATGATTTAAACTATCAAACAATTAGAATTTGTATTTAAATCATAGAAAATCAACACAATAAATAACAAGGTCATATAGAAAACTTTAAGTTGTATATTAATTTTATTTGTTGTTAAACAATTGTAACCTTTTCTTGAAATGGTTTTTATTAAGTTGCAACAATAAACTAAACAATAAACGGCAACTCAACTGCACTACCTTGATTTCAATACCAGATTCAATGCATATTTAGCGTTTTTTGGCGAACGAGTGAAAAAGAGAGGAAAAAGGGACAAAAACAAACAACACATTAAGCGAGTATGACATAAATTTCAATTCGATTCTTGATAAATATAAAAAAAGACTACAATTATATAGACAACGGTTTAAAGGTACAGAAACCTGTCGTTTTCATACCAGCAAGTCAGACGCTGCCGTTTTAAGTACCGTTTAGCTGGCACAGTGACATTCATGGCTTGTTGGGTTGTAATACAATAGAGAATACAGATGCATGTAGCTAGAGAGCCAGTATGTGGCTACAAAAAAATGTATTACTACTAGCCAAGGTTCCCAGTTAAAATTTAATACAATTCCGACAAAAAGTTTCTTTTTTCACAGTAAAATAAATTAAATACAACAAAAATTACCATGGTAAACATAAACAAAAAAGTTTCTACCACAATAAAAATATATCCAAACAATCCCACGATGATTTAAAACTACCACAAAAATACCACGCGTTTTAAAAATACCACCACAAACTCCATATGCATTTAAAATTGTCACAAAAATCTCATTCGCATTAAAAATACCACAATAAGTCCCATATGCACAAACAATTTAAAAAATATTTAGAAATATCACAACGAAATTTTGCTTACTAAAAAGAAAACAAAATTTAAGAAGAATATTACCAAACTTCTACGGAAATTCAAAAAATACGCCACTGAACTCCCACGCCAATTAAAAAATACCACGCTGAATTAAAATATTTAATAGGATTTCCCAAAAACAAAAATTCCTAAGGGCAATTAAAAATTACCACGAATGGGATTTTTCCAACATAAATGGCAACGTTGCTTCTAGCTACTGATATTGTTGTTTTGGTTCTGCATGCAAGGCAAAGGGCCGTTTTTTACTCGGTAATTCTATGAGCAATAATTGCTTTTGCCGAAAGTAATTTGTGGACTACTCGGGTTTAAAGGGGACTTTCGTAAACCCCCTCATGCGGGCGAATAATCCACAAACTGCTTGCGGAAAAGGCAATTATTGCCGAGTGAAAAACGGGATAAAGAGATCTTACTACCAGAGCAATAATTGCTTTCGCCGCAAGCTCGAGAATTTTCGTGTATAACGAGTGAAAAGCGGGACATAGTAAGCAAAGTTCTGTTTATTTTCTATGGGCGATTCGGTTCATCCCCTCTAACGCTGCTCAACCGATGTGATCTTGCTGTTTTCTGCTTGGTAATTGTTGTTGGACCAGTTAGCTGAAATTTTTTTAGATGTTCTTAATTTTTACTCGACATAAACAGCTGTGTTTGACAACTAGCTCGCTTTTCTCTACATTCTACTTCATTCCTCTTCGAGACGGCCCTACCTGGTTATTCTGCCATGAGTTGTAGTACGAATAAAACGAATGTTTATTTTCAGCATGTATGTATACTACTACGCAAATTTGCGCATGCGTTACCAAGCATGCGTTGTGCTTTAAAAACTACATTTATTTTTTAAATATCATAATAAATTCCAACTATTTTTATTATGCATTATATTCTTTCCATATTAAAAATTTATTTTGTTAACTAAAATTTTAATTTTAAATTACTTTTAAAATATACATATATGTATATGCTTTTTACTACAGGAAAAATAAATAATTCAAATTTACCCATATTTATTTCCATTAAATAAACGTTACTTTGAATAACATTTAGTTTTAACCAACAAAACAAATGAAAAAGAACAACAAATTCATCACCATATATATCAAACGAAAACTTTTTATAAGACAAAACAAATTTTTACATGAATTTAGTTGTGAGCTTTTTAGATCAGGTAAGTTTAAAGAAGGACAACAACAACAATTTGTTTTTGAATAATTTTTATTTAGAAGATGAAATACTTTAAAAAAGTTTTGATTACAGTATAAAAAGGAATTCTACGTCTATACTTACGATACTATCGAAACTGTGTCTTTTTTGGAATAGGATAATTTCTAATTGATTCAAATTTGACAGGGTCTGTTTTTATACCTTGTTGTGTAATTAAATGTCACAAATAAACTACTTCTGGTCTTAAAAATTTACATTTGGCTGCATTTAATTTGAGGTTGTATTTGGATAGTCTCTTAAAAACTTTAATTAAGTTGTTATTGTGGTGTTGAAGGCTGCATCCAAATACTATTATGTCATCGACATACAAGAATGCTTCAGAGTTTAAACCTGTAAGTGCCAAAGTCAGCATTCTTTGAAAACTGTTTGAGGATATAGTTAATCCAAAGGGTAATCTTTTGAAATGGTAATGGCCATCATTTGTTGAGAAAGCAGTCAAAGGTCTTGAATTTTTATCTAATGGAATTTGATGGAAAGAGCTTGTCATGTCAAGTGTCGAAAAATACTTTGCTCTACCTAATTTGTCCAAAAGTCCTCTATTCTAGTCAATGGAAATTTATCGTTTATTATTTTTTTATTTAACTGTCGGAAATCAACTACTAAACGCCACTTTTTTGTGTCATCACTACTTTTTTTTGGTACGAATAGTAAAGGTGAATTATACGGGCTTACTGATGGTTCAATTATGACGTTTTGTAATAATTTTTCTACTTGTGTGTGAATTTCCGCATTATGTACGAAAGGTAATCTATAATTTTTTATGTAAGTAGGTGTGTTGTCTATTGTTGAAAGATTTTGCGTGTAAAAATTGTTGACTGTAAATTGATCTTCTTCCAAATAAAAAATATTTTGATATTTCTCAAAAATGTTTATTAATGGATGATTTTGGTTTATGTTTAGTTCTTTTAAAACTTTTTTAAATCTTTTTTTATTGGTCTCGTGAATTTGTTTAATATAGAAATAGTTTGAAAGTGGTTCTATTTTTGGTGTTAGTTTCTTTATTTTTACTTCTGTATCATTTGAGTTTAATATTCTGACGTGACATTTTCCGTTAGCTGGTATTATTGAATTAGCTAAAAATACTCCTGTTTGGATTTCTTCGTTTAATACTACGCTATCCTGATTTATGTTTAAATAAATGGGTTGTATAATTTCTGTGCGTGGTGGTGAACGTATTATGTCGTATGCGTTTTTATTGAAATATAGTGGTGTTATTATGTCTGTGTCTTTTAATGTAAGTGTCAAAATTTGTGTTTCGTTTTCACATGTGTTTTGATAGAAAATCTCTACCTAAAATACCGTCAGTGTGTATTAGGGCGTAGTGAAAAATTTAGATCGTATTCTAAGAGGTCTCAAAAGATGCATAGGGTGGTCAAAAGGTCTACCAAATAAAATTTTAGGAAAAAATAAGGATGTCTTCCTCTCCCGCAAGGACTTTGATTTTTGTCAGAAAAACTATTGTACGTATGACTTAAAGTAAAAATAAATAAATAATTTAACTAATAATATCCCGCCAAACACGATGCTTTTCTTGATTTTACCAAAAAGGTTCTGTGTGAAGGATATTCGATTCTAAAGGTACATTTGAAGCAGCACAGATCTTTGGATTCTTATCTGATTGTCTAAATTCTGACGCTTTTGATTATTGTGTTGACGTTTTCCTTAAATTTGGCGAATTAATAATTTGCATAGTTTTCGCATATGCATTTTCTTGTTTTTGAGAAATGTAAACTTGAATGCAAAACTTTTTAAAAAAACTTAATATAAGGTTTTATATCTCAGGCACTAGAAGTGGTACCGAAGATAATTTCCTTAATTTAGATTCTTCATATATTTCTGAACAACACCCTGTCCAAAAAAATCAATTTATAATATCAAATTAAGACCACGATTTTTTTCCTATTTCGATTTCTTAAAAAAATTTTCCGTCCAGCATGATTTTTATTATTTCGTTAAAACACCTCAACTCAGCATTCACAAAAATTTTATACTAAAATTTTGAGTTTCTGAGCTTGCCATTCGATGGGTCTGAATTGACCTAACAATTGTTGTTTAGGAGTGTTTTAGTGAAATAATAACCATAAAGGAGATATGAACAAAATTGTTACATTTCATGCTTGAAGTAACTTTTTTTTAAATATCAAAAGAGGGAAAAAAATCGTGGCCTTTTCCTGCTGTTTTAAAAAAGATATTTTTAGACAGGGTTTCATTCAAAACTATTTGTAGAATCCGAATTAAGAAAATTATCTTCGGTACCACTTCTAGTGCCCGAAATATAAAACCTTATATTAATTTTTTGAAAAAGTTAAAAAATTGCATTCGAGTTTACATTTCTTCAAAACAAGAAAATGCATATGCAAAAAATTTGCAAATTATTAGTTCACTATATTTAAGGAAAGCCTTAGCACTGTAATCAATATCACCAAAATTTAGATAGTCAGAAAACCATTTAAACTTATGTGCTATCTTAGAGTCGAATATCCTTCACAAAGGACCTTTTGGGTAAAAACCAAGAATAGCATCGTATTTGCCAAAATATTGTTAGTTAAAGCTTATATTTAATTTTGCTTTAACACATATGTAGTTTTTCTTACAAAAATTAAAGCATTTTGAGATCGTGATTTCTTACTGTTTTTCTTAAAAAACAACTTTGTCCTTGCGGGAGAGATCCTTATTTTTTTCTAAAATTTTGTTATGCAACTTTTGAGACCTCTTAGAATAAGAAATTCGAAAAAATTTTAATTCGATACGCCCTAGTGTGTATAGTGAATGAGTTAAAATTTAGTTCTAATATTGCTGCTCCTAAAGTAAAAGTTTCCTCGTCTGTTATTCCTGATAGTTAACATCTTTTTTTCTGTTTTAATTTCTATGTCTATGTTTTCTATTTTGCTGATTGAAATATCTGCACCCGTATCTATTAAAAACTTAAAATTTCTTTTCAAGTTATTACATTTTACAATTATGTAATTGATCGTGTTATCCGATATTGTATATATGTTTAATTTCGCTGTCCCGAATGATCTTCTATCATGACCTCCGAGCGATCTTCGTTTCCCTGGTCGTCATTACTGAAAACATACTTTCTGTTATTATTTTGATTTCTATTGCTGAAATTTCTGTGTTGATTGTTAGTAAAACATCGTTGTGCGTTTTGGTTGTTATTGAAATTATTATTTCCTCTATTATTGTCGTTGTTAATGTTTCTGTTATTAATCCTATTATCGGAATTGCTAAACATGTTGTGGTGTGGCGGCCGCGGCCTAGTGGGTAGAGTGCGTGGCCCCCCAAACTAATGAACCGCGGTAGCCCGGGTTCAATTCCAGCTCAGACATAAATTTTTTTTCAATTGAATTAATTTTTCTGCTCAGTCGTCACCTGCAGACAATGGCAAACCTCAGAGAGTAAAAATTGCCATGTAAAGCTTCTTGAGAGCATAAGCCGTTCGGAGTCAGCATAAAATACGTAGGTCCAGTTCTCGGTCATTTCAGATCAAACATTTAATAACACGCACAACACAATTGATCAATAGAAGATAGGTCAAAGTTTTTCCTAGGGCTGAAATGGCCAGTTTATTTTTTATTATAAACATGTTGTGGTTTTTGTGTCTGTTGCCTTGTGTTATTGTTGCTGTTGTCTTGCTGTCTTCTATATTGATTGTTGTAATTGCTGTTTATTGATCGTCTGTTGTATGAATTGTTGTTTGTTTTGAAACACATTAAATTGTTGCTTGTTTTTACGTTTTTCTCTAATTCTAGAGCTAAATTTGTTGCTTCTGTTAATGTCCTCGGTTGTGGTGCAAATATTGTATTTTTAAGGTCGTCATTTAGTCCGTTCTAAAAGATTGTAAGTGCATAAGATTCGTTCATCTTATTGGTCAAATTTCTTTGTTCATAACTATCTTCAGGTCTTAAGTCACTGATCTGTAAATTATTTAGTTCAGACGTTAAGTTTAATAGTTTGTCTTTAAAATTTGTTACTGTGTTATTCCGTTGTGTCAATGCTGAAAGTTGTGTGTGCATTTGTGTAGTAGTTAAGTTACTTTTGTATGAATTGGTAAGTACTTCTTTAAGTTTAATGAAAGTATCTATGTTTGTTATGTATCCTAATGTTGTTTCTACATTGGAATTCAATTTAACGTTGACTATAATATTTATTAGATTCTTCTTGTTTTCCGTTGTGTAAGTTCCGTCTATTAATTCTACTATTGTTAAGAATGCATTGAGATCTTTATAGTTTCCGTTGAAAACCCGAACGGTTTTTAAAATTAATTCAATATTAAAGTCAGACATGACTTCTTTCTTTTCTCTCGAATGTTTTAACAAAAGAATTTTAGTTTCATTTAATACTATGTGGAATCGTTCACTCAATTGATATGCTAATAATTTGTTTAACTGTTTAAATGTACTTAAAAAGCATACTTCATATTTAAATATTTTAATTTTAATTGAACAGCCTTTGCATTTATTTTTATTTGTTTTAATTTTACTTATGTCGAACAAAATTTCCTTTAATTTTTCATTCATTGATTAAAAGATTTCTTAATAGTATGTTTAAAAAAATTTGAATGTTTACTATAATTTTTGATTTTTGGCCAAATGACTTCGTATATATGTATAAAAATTAAAATTTTTTTTATAGTTTTACAAAATAATAAATAATGAAATAAAATAGTTTTAAAGTAATAATTTAACTATTAAAATTTTGTAATTTTTTGATTCTGCTCCTGTTGAAGTGTTCAAATTTTAAACGAACTCGTTTCGCGTTTGTGTGGTTTGCCAATGCTTGTGGCGTTCGTTGCATCCTCAGCACTTCTGTAGTAGTTAATAGTTTGTAGGCACCCATGTTGCAAAAAATCGACTCGACTTGTATTATGTGGTCTATTTTTTCTGGGTCAAAAGAATCCAAGAAAGTTGGCATGTATTTTTCATTTTCTTTGTATGTTGAATGCTTCGCTATCAATTATTCCACAACACGTTGGAAAATGGAGTAAAAATTGCTGTCCATGAAAAAATCTTTAATTTCTGCAAAGCTCTTAAGAAAATTTAAGTTAAGTGGTGGGCAGGATCGCCATGTGGTGTTATTGAAAGGATATACTACTTCCACTTTAAATATTTTTGATTTCCTAAGTATTTTATGAGTTATTTCGATGACTGCATCGAAATCAACTTTGGTGTATTAGAGCACACCGTGCTGCTGTAATGGATGGCAAGAATGCCGAACTGTTGAAATTCTTAATAAAAACTCTGGCTTTCGCCGCTGTAGTCGTGATCAAGAATCTGCTTTATTTTAAAAATGTTCTGATTAATAAAGTAATTTTACCAAAATTTTTCTTAAAAATATCTTAACACTATTCCCAATACTCCTCCTTAAATTCCAATATTTAATGTTTGTTTTTCAATATAATAAAATTAACCAATCATATTTTACTTTGTATTGTCAAATTCTTTCTTCCCCTCAAAATATTAATTTCAAATAGCCAATATAATCGATGGACAAAATTCATAGCCTTGACTTTAAAAGAGTCAACGGCTAAGTTCAATTTAACACTTGTTGTTGTTGCATTATGTTTTCGTGCAATAAGTGTGTAACTTAATGCTCGCTGTCGCGGTCATGCTTATGTAGCAACTAGCGGAAGAAAACGAAAAGGGGTTCCAATTGCATTGAACATGAATTTGAGATTGGGTATTAAGAATATAATTGTTTAATTTAAAATTCTATGGAAAATGTTTGGGTTTTTATTTGGCAATAAATTATTGATTTTATTGTTTTAGTTGGTGGTTTAAATTTTTGGTTTGTTTACTTATTTTGTACTTTGTTTATTAATAAGAAAGAATGAAGTTAAATAGCGACTTCTTTTAGTTGGTGGTAATAGTGACTTTTAAGAGTACACTACAAGTGTGGGGCCTTGTTATGCCCAAGATCAGGTAAGTCAATTAAATGATCAAAAGTCTCTTCGTCATGAAATAGGGCCTGCAAATGAATTGCTTTCACTGGGTCAATGTTGCAAATGAAGGTAATATTAGTTAAGTTTTATGCCTTTACAGGAATGAAACCAACTGAATCAGTATTTCCAGCGACAGCGTCGTTTTTCTCTGATTTAGAAGCTGGAATAATATTTCGAGGTGTTCGCTTCTTTTGCTCTTTTAATTTTAATTTCTCTGCTTTTTGTTTTTCCGTATGCTTTTGCTTGATTACCTTTTTTAGTGCTCTGTCCTTTTTTCTATTTTTGTCTAAATTTCTTTTATTTTATTTTCATCTTTTTTTTCTTCAACGTCTATCCAATCCGCGGAACTGATAACATATAACCTTCTTTTTGAAGTTTTTACACCTTTTCTTATTGGTGTATCAGCATAATTCAAATAGTTTTGGATTCCAATAGATGATTTCGAAATAATTGAAGAGCTAAATTGTTGATTTGGTGTTTGGTCGATTGATATAGGTGCGTTAAATATATCCATTGGTGTTAAGTCTGATAAATTCAACACTTTTAAATCTTGAGTGCCACTTGAAAAATCATTTTCGTTGGAAACGCTTTCTACAAGTTCTGTGCATATAAGACCGTCCCACCTTTTCAACTTTTTCGAAAAGTTCCCGGGACACTTTGATTTCTGATTCTACTCTTAAAAACATGAATTTTGGTATATAACACTTTAAACGGTAAATAGTCGCGCAATCGGCTTAAAGGCTTTTTAACTAAAAATTCATTTTTTCGAAAAAACAAGAAATTTCTTCTTCATCATTTTGCATATAACTACGAAACTAATGAAAAAATTTGTTGTATATTTAAAATTTGACGTATACTTATTTAAAAGCTTATAGATTTGTCTATCTTATGCTATAACAAACATTGCATTTTGTTCAGTTAATTTTTTTTAAAAACTCTGCTAAGTCAAGTTTTGATTAAATTTTTTTCGAAAATTTGATAACTTCAACTCACATTACCCCGCGTTACAAGAGCATGAGGAAGAAGTTTTTGATTATGTTTATTTCGTATTTTGAGGAACCTTACAGCAAAAGTTGTGATGTATAATTCGCAGACATATGATACGATTAAATGTAGCTACATAAGTATTTATGTAAATACTTCTGTTACAATAAATGTTATCCGCATGATATTTATTATAATGTTCAATTACTTGGATTACACAATTTTGCTGTCCTGGATCCATTGTCCACGTATTATTTACTATATTAAGAAGCCCTATATCTCCTTCTGCTGTATCATTTAAAATAGTTAAATTTTTAAGTTTTTTAATATCCAAAAAGTTTTCATTTGTACTCCACTTCCTTGTGCATCTCAATAAAGTCCTTACAAGAAAAAATATTAAAAAACTGTATAGTATAGTAAAGGCAGCGAAGGTCTCAAAGGCCAACTCATAGCAGAAAAGCAAAAACAATGCATCGTAATGCTGAGAACATACTAGGGCTGTTCACAATCCAGTGCAAATGGTCTTGCACCATATCATTTTCAAAATGGTAAAATATATATTTACTCTACACTAAGAAAATAAAAAGTAATGCATTTACTACGCTATTGTATATATACAAGACTTAAATCCATAGCTAAGATTTACTATACATTGCAATACTAAATTGCAAACTGACTGCTGATTATAAAAAAAAGTAAAGGCGAGAAAAACTAATATGGAAGATAAGCGAATAAAAAAGCCAATTAATTGTGCTTAAAGATTTTTTCGATATTGTGAATTTCATGTTTTGCAACAACTATAGCAAATTATACCAAAAAGATCGATCACAATTGATAGGAAATTTTTAAAATTTTTTACAAAAGCACAAATTTCTAAAATACACGAGATTGTGAATTGCCCTACTAAAAAAGCCAGCGCATTAAGGTCCGTGCTTTTTTTAGATTGTAGTTGTTTCGAAGAAAGATCAATATAAGATCAGTAGCATAAAATCCGTGATCACAAGGAAGAATGACTAAACTCAAGCTATCGTAAAGAAGCGATACGACATTTTCTTTATTGCCAATCTTTGGAAGGATGCAGGAAAACACTTTTTACACATAATAGAGTATCACTATGTCTGCACATATTTCGTTTGTTATTGCAATAAAAATATCGTTTTTTTCGTTACTTTGACCTTAGTCATTATTCCTTGTGACCACAGAAATGGTCATTTAATTAATTGCACATTACAAAAAAAAGTTGAATGTATTGCAATTAAAGCTAATATCATATACATATAACTTTTACATACCTTCTTATGTAGCTACGTTTAATAAAAATAAAATTGAATTTTTTTCGAAAAAATTCACTGTGCAGTTGTGTTGGTTTTTTGAAAAAATACCGTATCATATATCTTCGAATTATACGTCAACATTTTTGCTGTAATATTCCTCAAAATACGAAATTTGCATAATTAAAAACTTTTTCTTCATGCTCTTGTAACGTGGGGTAATGTGAGTTGAAGTTATTAAATTTTCGAAAAAATTTTAATCAAAATTTCACTTTGCAAAGTATTTAAAAAAATGTACTATATAAAATGCAATTTTTCTTATAGCATAAGATGGAAAATTTTATTAGCTTTTAAATAAGTATAAATTGATAAAAATTGTTTCATTATTTTCGTAGTTATATGCAAAATACTGAAGAAGAAATTTCTTGTTTTTTCGACAAAATGAATTTTTAGTCAAAAAGCCTTTAAGCCGATTGCGCGACTATTTACCGTTAGTTAATATTAAATAACACTTTAATATACCAAAATTCATGTTTTTAAGAGAAAAATCAGAAATCAACGTGTCCCTGGAACTTTTCGAAAAAGTCAAATAATTGGGACGGTCCAGTCCATATACAAACTTCAGAAGTTTCCGTTGAAATTGTAGAAACAAAAGTCGAGTCAACTTCTCTATTTGAAAAGCCAGGCTTAAAGCGTTTATAGAGATCGAAAAAAATAAGTTCATCACCATAGAGGTTATTATTTAACTACTTCTGAAAATACAGAAAAAGGATCGCTTGATTTTTCTTTAGGAATGCAAATATTCGATGATCGTCCAAGACACTTGGAAAAGTCAATTGCTTCTGAATTCGAAGGGTTTATTCCGCCAGCTCTAAGACCAGAAGGAAGGACTTTGACCTAGCTTCTATTGATCAATTGTGTTGTGCATATTATTAAATGTTTGATCACAAATGACCGAGAACTGGACCTACGTGTTTTATGCCGACTCCGAACGGCTTATGTTCTCAAGAAGCAATTTTTATTCTCTGAGGTTTGCCATTGTCTGCAGAGAGGTGACGACCGAACAGAAAATTAATTCAATTGAAAAAACTTTCTGTCTGAGCTGGAATTGAACCCGGGCTACCGCAGTTCTTTAGCTTAGGGGCCACGCACTCTACCCACTAGGCTACGGCCGCCACATTTTGAATAATTTGTGAATTTATGGAACTATCCAAAACCGCCATCCTTTAAAGGTTTAAAAGCTGCAACGTCTCCTGGTTGTAATATCCTTGTTGAATTTGGGTAGAATGCCAATAAAATAATATTAAGTTTATTGCATAATCTGCTTAATGGAAGAGAAAGATGATACTATGGCCATTAACAATTACAAGGATTGGAAATTTTGTATAGTTATCAATCAGATATGGATAAAGCACTTTTGAAATATACTTATAAAAGATCTCACGAGTCATCCACCCATTTTCGCTCACAGCAATATTCCAACCTTCTGCCGACTTCTTTATTTGTTCTGGTAGCCGAATGTATGGATAAATAATTAAAGGCGGGGTGCATACACCAAATGCACTAAATGTAAACATTACCGTCAAGTTAGATTTTGCAGTACAAAGTATTCGTGATGGATCATCTAAAATTGAAATCATATCTTCTTTTTTAAGATAATTTTCAACTTCGGAAAACGATTTCTTTAGATCTGATTTGCCAACATTAGCGCTTCCAGATGTAACTGACTCAGGAGTACGATTTTCAAAAATTGGATGTCATTTTAAAAAAGCTTCATACCAGCCATAACCTGGAAATTTTTTTTCACCAAATGAATGCTCTCTTGGATTATCCGTTAAAAATGTTTAGACGGCGCTTAATATATCCTCTTTACGTTTCGGAAAACATTTTTTATGTGACGCAACTAATCAAGAAACAATTTCATCTTCCTCGGCAATGGTTAAGAATGGTTCTGGTCCTGGTCCTGGTCTTGGTTTAACGAAATTGCGACTCAATCTAAACTGTAGTGTACTACGAGGAATTTTAAATTTTTTGGAAGCAGCGTTTGACGAAATTTTCCCTGCTCTTCTTTGATTTAGTGCTTATTTCAGCGCTTCCTCAGTATAACGTCGCATTATTTTTGGCATTGTTCTGAAAAATTTTTAAAAATTTTTATACAATTATTTGCCATACACAAATACAATTATTAGCAACGACAATAACTGTACTCTTCATATGAGACAGTTATTGACAGCCTCTGTCAACAACAGAAATTAGTGAACAACTTAAGACAATTATTGGCAACTGCATTTATTATTATATTTGCGTGAAAAAATATGATTTAAATTAATTTTCACTTTAAGGACAGCTTAACATATATAAATCAATTAATTTTTAAACAACAAACTGGTTTATTTAACTGTAGTTGATTATTTTACTTCACATTTTCTTTATTAAAATGACAACAAAAATACCTTTGCTCTAAGTTTCTCGTACAAGCACATTCACTATAACTTTTCGCACATGTTGTGACTCACAACAAGGCATTCCCCAAAATATTGTCTGTTTACTGGTAGTCAAGTGCTGGCAATGAAAAATGATCCACCGCAACAACTAATGCCGTGGTTATGCTAGCCAAACATGATTGCCGAACATTTTTTGTTGTTATTGTTTCACGTATAAAATGAAGAAATGAACTTTTCTCATATTCATTTTCTCACTCTCGGACCGAACATTTTGATTGCTGATTGAAACGCCAAACATGCCGAACTTTCCAGTGTTGGCTGTAGTCATTTTGTATAATAGCATCAAAAAAGTACGTAAAAGTATTAAAAAGTGAAGTTGATTGTGTCTTCAAGTAACCCTTAACATAAACAGCTGGCTAGCATGTCAGATACATGCAAACCATTTTGCTTAAGATATTAGGCGCGTTCTTTTGTAAACGAGTTACAAAAGAACGCTGCAACTCGGATAAAATTTGCTTTTAGTTGCTTACCAACACTGGCAAGAACTGTCACAAGCATATGTTTAGTTTGATAAAAAAAATACGAAAAATCAAAACAAAATGAGTAATTTCGAGGATATGCTTGGATATGCTTGGAGAAGGCTTCGTATCTTGGACTCCAAGCATATCGGTGTCCTCTCTGAATCCTGAAAATGCAGTTAATTAATTTAATTCCTTAAAAAAAACATATATTTTGTACCGAAATCGCTAACGACACCATGTCTTCCAGCACGTTCGCGTAGGCCAATCTTTTTTTTAGGGATGTTGGAACTCCACTTTCCGGGCGAGATAGCACCTCAAAAAACCAATTGTCTCCTCACGGAACCACTTTTTTCGCTGTTTTTCTTGCATTCTGAAATAAAAATCATATTTTATTTTATAAATTTATCAAAAATTTACGTAAATCAATTTCACTCACACTTCCTCCATATTATTTCGTTTTGTTTATGTGTTCATAAAAAAACTGTTTTGACGTTTGCATGAAATTTCCCTAGGATTTTTTCATGACTCATTCACAATAGAGCAGTTTTTTAACTTTCCAGCACTGCAAATCTGGTCGGATAGCAGTTTACCGAGTTGCCTAAACTCGCATAAATATCCGACTTGGTGTTGTTGTTTTGCATGTATTAAGTTATCCTACCTAGTGTTATTTTGTAAGTCGGTAGGAAAAGAATAGGCCTATTATAATAAAAATTCAGAGTAAGTAATATCATTTCGTATATTTTAATTAGTTAATTTTAAGTACAAAAATGCAAATTAGGGTTGTGCTTTTTTGTGTTTTGACATACTATTACATATAATGCAACTGTGTCACCAATCATAGCATAACCACAAAACAAACATTTCAGCGAAGAGAACAAATTAACAAAAATGAACACCGAACATGTTTGGCTAGCATAACCACGGCATAAGCGAGCGATCAACATTCATTGCATTGCGGCACTTTTATATAAACTCAATGCCAAGGCCAGTAAAGTAAACAAATAAAGTCAACTAAAACAAAAATAAGACAATAAAATGAACACTGATCTACCGCAACAACTGGACGATCCGTTTTCATTTTATTTAAAGACAATAAAATAAAGCCAACCATTTACTTCTGTGTGGCCAGCGTCAAATGCTGACAAAGCAAAAACCAGAGGTAAATTAATTGTAATATTTTATTGTTGTAATTAGCGTACATACATTTTGGCTACGCGAATAATAGAATAATAATTTGTCGCTACGCAATATGACCCAATTACACATGTTATACATGTTGTACATTTGCTCAGTTGAATTCTTGGTTATTAAATAAGTATGTAGGAATATGTTGGAGTACGTTTGTAAACTAGATTAAGAACTGTTTCGTAAACTAGATTAAGAATTCAATAATTACGATAAAAACTGAGACTAATTAAGAGAATAGTGAGTTGATTTTTAACTGTGAATAGAACTAATACTTCAAAAATAAAAGGTATACCGTCACAAGTGTGACCAGGAAGAACAGTACAAAACCGTTTTCATTATTAATTACCCAGAGAAGGACCAGAGGACTTTCCGAGCTGCATCGACACGAGTAAGTATAACCAAGGTAATTTTCCGGCAACCTCACGGCTGCCTACTGACCGGCATAACTCAAAATGCCTAATACAATAAGGTGAGCAAATATAACTAGGATTTGGGACGAGTTCGCGGTCTGACCGGTAGGGCCTTAGACTAGCGGTAGGATCACCGTGCATCCTCACTGGAGGACGCAACAAATGGCGCAGCCGGGGACAGCAAGGATGTTAGGATCCTTATTGTTGCAGGAACAATAAGGAAAATTTTGTTTGCTTAAGCTTTTAAAAGTCTAGAAAAAATTATGTAATATATATACAGTGTTGCGCAAAACAATAGCAACAAAATAAGTGCGCTGCAACAAAATCGTGTATCTTTTTAATTTTGGGGACACACAAAATTGATTATAGGAATCAAAGCATATATTCATACATCATATATAAAACAAATCAAATTCAAATTGGATTTTGTTTTTTTTTTAATTAAATTTCAAATTAATGCGGCTACATTCAATTTGTCTGAGAGCAAAATAAAAGCAACAAAACTTGAAAAATGTAAAAAGAGAACAGAAGTTCCAAGAATTACCCATAAAAGTTCCGTTATTGTAAAGTACGTGTTGTTTGTAAGTCATAAACATTTAAGTTTAGTTTTGTTTTTGCGCTAGTTGTGACATTGACTGTTCCATTTATAATGGCACGTTTTAAATACTGTGAAGCTCTTAAATTGCAAATTATTCCCGAATATAAAAACGAAAATTCATAAATATCTAACGTGAAACAGTTTGATATTAATCAGGCAATAGTTTGCAGATAAATAAAGAAATACACCATCACAAAAGACGTAACAACGGTACATTTAAGAGGGCGGCCGCGGAAGACATCGCTGCGTGATGACAGGAACATTTGTGGCGTGTTCAAACGAAATGCATTTCCCACATCCAAAGAGGTTGTTCGGACACTTGATTTAGATATCCATCACAGCACTGTTTGATGACGAGCCGTTGAGAACGATTAAAGAAGTAACAGACCGGCAGAGAAACCTTTGCTTACAACTTAGCATAAAAAACAAGGTGAGGTGTTACAATTTAAACAATTCTGTCTGAAATTGTGACAACAAGTTGCAATTTATTGTTTTTTAGACTCAGTCTTGCAAAAGAGCACCTAAATTGGACCGTTCAAAAATCGAAAACCGTTTTTTAGCGATGAATCAAATTTCAACTTGATTAATTCAGATGGGATGTGCACGGTACGGCGCCACCCAGGTACACGACTTGAAGCCCGAAACTGCAAAATAAATTTTAAGCACGGAGGCGGTGGCATTATGGTCTGCATTTGTTTTTCCTAAAATGAAGTTGAACCATTTCAAAAAATCGATGGATCGATTTGTATATAATGACATTTTAGAAAGCAAGATGCAACCACATTCAGAGTGGAATATGTCGCTTCAGTGAACGTTTCAGCCCGACAACGACCCGAAGCACACTTCAAAGCTCATCAAAGATTACATTAGAGGCAATGGGATTCAAGTCCTTGATTGGCCGGCACAGTAACAATGATTTGAATCCCATTGAAAATTTTGTTGGCATTTTGAAGGTAAAAGTTTCTGGTCAAAGGTTTTCCAATAAGACTGCACTGTATTAAGCCCTGAAAGTGAATTGGGAACATATACCTAATACCAACATATCTAATTTAATAGAGTCGATGTCGCTCAGATGTGCAGCGGTTATAAAGAATAATGAATCTTACACCAAATATTAATTATGTTGCTTTTGTTTTGTTCTCAGACAAACTGAATGAAATCACATTAGTTTTAAATTTAATAAAGAAAACAAAACCAAATTTGAATATGATTTGTTTTTAATATGATGTATGAATATATACTTTGGTTCCTATAAGCATTTTTGTGTTTACCTAATATTTAAAAAGATACACTGTTTTATAGCAGCGTACTGATTTTGCGCAACACTGTATGGATGACTAAAATAGGTTCAATTGAAAAAAAAAACAGCCTGTGTTTAATAAAAGTGGGAAATTTTTTTTTACTTAGCGGTAGAGACCAAGTAGGCCCTACTTAGTTTTCAGTTAGCGGATCCATCTTCCACCACCCTTCGGAAAAGGATGGAAGGAATTTCTATTGTATATAAAGGTTTGAGTTTCGTTTAAAACCTTTCTAAGTTCGCAATTCGAAATCTTCCACCACCTCTCGGAAAGAGGCTGGCAGGAATAAAAGTTTCTTTGTTTAAGGTTTAAGTTTCGTTTAAAAACCTTATTTTTTTTTTTGTTTGTTTCAGAAATTAAATTTTTTTTATAACAATAAATGCTTCTTAGGAGCACGAATTATCAACAAAAATTTTTTTTAGGATGCACTTCAAGGCGATGCTGGAATTTTACGGAGCAGATGCAGGTGGTCAACAGTGGGGAAAAATTTTTTTTTATGAGAACAAAAAATTTGTTGAAGAACTAAATAACCGAGGAAGAGGACACAACTATAAAGAGAACCAGTCAACGGCAAGAGTTATCATGGCAATTTTTGAACATAAAATAATAATTAAATTTTGTCAGTGTTTTTCGTCAGTGTTTTTCGTGTTTTGCGTTTCTTTAAACTTGACTTTAAAACTTCGAAATTACAAACACTAAAAGTTACATTACATGATGTTTTTTTTACAAACAAAATATTTATTTATACATAAATTTAAAACAAGCTTTTATAGCCTATGCATCAATCGTTGCTTCAATATGTTTATATGAAAGCTAATTACTGAAAAGAAAGAAAATAAAGATATATATTAATAAAACAAACAGAACAGCATGTGTTTTATTGGAATCGATATTTTCACATGGCGCAAGCAGAATTTGACAGTTTTATAGAACAATTGTGGAGTGAAATAGAACATTTTTGCAATTCGAGAAAAGATTTTGAAGCAGTGAAAAAGGGGGGTTTATAATTCAAAAGAATTAGGTAAAGCAGAGGAGGCAGAGGTTGTCCTGCAAATTTTTACGCAGCTGGTACATAGTGAGTCGAGGGCATCTGTTGAGGAAAAGGAGGATCTGAACGAGCGATTTAGGGATATTGAAAAGAAATATCATGTAATAAGGGTACGACTTGAAGAGACAGAAGAAGGGATAAAGGAAATTGAGGAACAGAACTTAAAGTTGAGGCAAATAGTGGGAAATAAGAATATCTCCGAGGAGTTAGTAAAGCAATTAGTTGGGAACGAGCACACGAGCACAAAGAAATTGCAGGAAGCACAACGAAAAATATAAAGTTTAAAGTTGGTCAGGAGAGACCGGCAAACAATAGTAGTACCAGCGACTGTAAAAATGAATATAAGTGAGATAGTCAAAACGGTGAGTAACTTAGTAACGCTATTTTCAGGTACTGAGTCACCGGCGGAAGTTTATAGGTTTATACAAGGATGCGAGTTGGCATTCAAGTCAGTGAAACCAGTTGATGCACAGGACTTCACAGATTGTGTGAAACTAAGGCTACATGGGGAGGCGTTTGAGTTTTGCAGGAGTAAGAGATTCGGTAAGGTTGAGGATCTCTATGGGACAATCAAAGCGAAGTATATTAAGGAGACAATGTCTAATATGTTGATAATGGAACTATCGCATTGCGTCCAGAGGCCGGGGGGGAAGTTAAGTTCGTTCGCGAACAGAATAAATGACATAGAGTCTCGGGGTAGAGATCTAGTGGGTGATGACGGTATCATGTGGGAACAGCTCAGTAGTTCGGTCGTTAGTGCGTTTAAAGTGGGAGTTTCCGACCCTAACCTCAGAACGATTTTATTAACGACAACCGGTTTGGGCCTCGCAGCGTTAGAGAAAAGGGCATTAGAAATGGAGGTCATGTTAAAAGGAGGTGAGCTCGGAGGAATATAAAAGAATTAATAAAAGATAGAAGAATACATTAATGGAAATAATATAATGGAAAAATTCAATGTAGTAACAGAAAAATTAAATGAAAATGTAACAAATGATGGTTGGCACAAAAATCTGACGGTGCTGGACAAGAAAATGGGTGAATGTTTTGGAATCTCTAAAGTTAATGATGTGTTTATAGAAATTCCTTGCAAGAATGCTATAAATGGTAGACTTATTCTTCTGGTAGATTCCGGAGCAGACACGAGTTTAGTGAAACAAAACGCATTAAAAACAATGGAGGACAGGGGAAAAGATATTAGGAATTTGTGTGGAGCATTCGGGGACTACGTGAAAACACTTGGGTCAGTGAAGATAAAACATGACGAGGTAAATAATCTTAGTTTTATGTTGCACGTAGTGGCACTAGAACAAGGTCTGCCCGCATATGGCATATTAGGCCGGGATAATTTATGAAATAAAGCTATAATATATACGATAGATAAAACAGTAACTACATATGACAGAGAAGGAGGTAATATAAAATTACCATTGAAGCAAATGAATGAGTTAAATTCAATTAATTTCAGTGAGGAAATAGAAATAAAATCTACAACCATACAAACAGTAAGAATTAAAGTAAAGACAAAAATTCCGGTGGTAGTGGTGCATAAACAGAAGATTGTGCCAGGGGTTTATTTAGGAGAAAGTTTAACGAAGGTAAAGAACGATACCGCGTATGTATCAATTTTGAATTCAAATAATGAGGATGTTATCTTGCCGAGTTACTATAAACCGAAATTTTCCAATTATAACATATTTAAAATTAAGTCAGGCTCAGTGTATGGAGTTAACAAGTGTAAGGTAAAAGAAAGGATTAATAAATTAACACAGACAATTAAATTAGATGAAAATTTAAACGTAGAGGAAAGGACTGCAATCGAAAATTTAATAATGGCATACCATGATACCATTTTCTATTGGAAGGGGATTAATTAACATACACTCCAGTAATAGAACACGAAATTCAGGTTCAAGCAAATCAGCCTCCAATAAATCAAAAACAGTATAGATTACCTCAAGCACATAGAGAAGAAATTCAAAAACAGGTAGAACAACTGTTAGAAGACGACATTATTAGGCCGAGCAAATCACCTCTTCGCCATTGCTGTTAGTACCAAAGAAAGCAGGAAGCGATGGTATGAAAAAGTGAAGATTAGTCATAGATTTTAGAAAGGTAAATGACGCAACAATTAAGCAAGTTTTCCCAATACCAAGGATCGATGAAATATTAGATCAGTTAGGGCACTGTAGATATTTTTCAACATTAGATTTGGCCAATGGGTACCATCAGGTTCTCATGAGTAAAGAAGACAGAAAAAAGACAGCATTTAGTACAGCATTTGGTCATTATGAATTCAATAGCATGCCATTTGGACTCACCGGAGCTCCAGCGACTTTCCAGCGATTGGCGAATAATATACTGACAGGATTACAAGGAATAGATTGTTTTGTTTATTTAGATGATGTGGTAATTTATGGTAAAAATCTACAGCAACATGGAGAAAGATTAGCACAAGTATTCTAGAGACTTAGAAAAAATAGCTTAAAATTTAATACGGAAAAGTGTCAGTGTCTTCGCAGAGAAATAGCATGCCTGGGACACAAATGTTCGGAATTAGGGGCGCTACCAGATCCACAAAAATTAAAATGCGTGAAGGATATTCGAATACCGAGAAATAGGAAAGAGGTTCAAGCATTTTTAGGCTTAGCTAATTATTACAGAAAATTTATAAAAAATATGTCACAGATGGCATCACCTATAAATAATTTATTGAAGAAGGATAATAAGTTCCAATGGTCAGAGAAGTGTCAGGAAGCGTTCGAAAAAATAAAGGAAGCAGTGACTTCATCACCCATTTTGGCATATCCCGACTTTAACAAACCATTTTTTCTAACTACAGACGCGAGTGGGGACGCATTAGGAGCAGTCTTGTCACATTGAGAAGTAGGAGAAGATCGACCAATTGCGTTTGCAAGTAGATCATTGAATAACGCCGAAAAAAGGTACTCAACAGTAGAAAGAGTTTTTAGTGATTGTTAGGGCAACAAAAAATTTTAGAGCATATTTGTTGGGTAGGCCATTCAAGATATATACAGATCATCAACCATTGAGGGGTATAGCGAATCTGAAGGATCAAATGTCAAGATTAGCAAGATTTAGACACAAGATGTCAGAGTATGATTGATTATGATGATTTGAAATAATTTATAAACCAGGTAAAAAGAATTTAAATGCGGACGCACTAAGTAGAATACCACAGCAGAACCAAGAGATAGTTGTCGTTCAAACCACATCAAAAGCAAGAGAAAAAGAATCAGTCGAAGAGACTGAAGAAAACAAGGATTCACTAGCGGAAATGGATGCGGGATAGAACAACAAGACAATCATAACATAGAGATTCTAGCAGATAGGAAGGATATAGACAGAATATTGAAGGATTTTCATAATTTGCCATTAGGAGGACATCAGAGAGCGCTAAGAACGTACTTTAGAATAAGAAAACAATACTAATGGAAGGGAATGCAGAAATAAATTAAGGAGTATGTGAAAAAATTTAATAAATGTCAAGTAAATAAAAGTTCTAGACTCACCAAAATGCCTATGGTATTAACAGACTTACCAACACGTTCATTTGACAAGGTTTGTATGGATATAGTCGGCATATTGCCAGAGACTGTGTCTGGTAATAAATACGTTTTAACGTTTCAAGATGATTTTTGGATATATATGGCCGGTGTTGCAATTCCAGATGCGGAAGCAAGCACGATATCGAAAGCATTTTTCAACGAAATTATAACTCGCCACAATACACCAAGGGGGTTAATTACAGACAACGGCTCAAATTTTATTTCACGCGTGTTTTCAGATGTATGTAAAATGTTAGGTATTAAAAAATTACATATTACGCCGTATCATCCGCAGACAAATGGTTCCCTAGAGAGAAGTCATAGGCCTTTGGCAGAATATTTGAGAGGTTTTATAAAATAAGACGGGTCCAATTGGGATCAGTGGTTATCGTCTGCGATGCACGTTCACAATAACACACCGCATACGACAACAAAGCAAACACCTTTCAAAACTTTATATGGGTTTGACTAAGAAATGCCAACAAACTTAAAGCGGAAATGTAGTCCTGTGTATAATGCCTAAGATACTGCAAAGATAATTAAGTATCAAATTCAGAAAGCACACGAACTGGCAAGACAAAACCAGGAGCGTGCAACAATAATTTCTAAAAAATATTACGACAGTACTGTAAATGCATTAGAATTTAGAGTTGGGGACAAAGTCTTAATGAAGAATCAAGCAAGGAAAAAGAAATTTTCACCTATATGGATAGGTTCATATGAAGTTGTAGCGGTAAAAACCCCAGTAACCAAAGAGATTGCGATAAAGGGAAAAGCAAAGAAAATTCATAACAATTTGCTAAAATTGTTTCATGAAAATTAGAAATAGAAAACGATAGATTAAGTGTTAGAACATTAAACGAAACTGAGAGCAAAGCGTAGAAGTAAGTATTATTAGATACATTTAGTGAGTTATAATGAAACAGGTTCATATAAAACAAAATTTAAAAAAAAAAATTACATAAAAAGCAAATTAGAAAAGTATGTAAATGTAAAAGCATATTTGTGGCCAGAATACTGCGATGTGAAATAAATGAAGTAGAGGAAAATACTTACTGGAAGTAGCAGTTAAGAGAAAGATGGGAAAAAGACAGTAGAAATGAATTAATGTCAGCCAATGGAAGATATTAGTGAGTATATAATAAAAAGAAGATATAGATAGAAGAATATAAAAGAAGAATAAAAAAATAATGAATAAATTAAATGAAACAGTTGAGAGCCAAGATATGGCAGAAGGAAAAATAAGAAATGGAGAAAATCTAAAGTAAAAGGCAAATGTGTTGGCATCTTCAAAGTGACTGACGTTGTTACAGAAATCCCTCGCAAGGATTAAATTCTAGTACAACGCATTCTACTTGTAGATCCCAAAATAGTGCCACTTTATTTACAATAATTCTATAAATTTGGTTTTGCATTTAAATTAGTTGTTGAAGTATTAAAATATCAATTGAAAAATAAAGAAATTTGAAAACGTCCAATGAACACGCAGTAAAATATAATAAGTAAAATGATACATAAAGTAAAGGGAAAAATAATGAAAAAAGACATATCATTTTTATATAAAGGATTCAATTGAAAAAAAATTTAAATTAGAATTCAATTTAAATTAAGAAATTGGAATAAATAAAGTACCACTGAATACATTTAAATTCAATAAATAAATACAAAATTTAATATAAAAATAAAAATTGATGTGAGGGTTACCAATGGTCTTGTGTCCATCACTATAACAGGAGCGCAACGAGCAGAGTTAAGACAGCGCAAAGAAACAACAGGAGTCTTGGAAGAAATACAACATTTATGGAAAATTGGTACAACAAGCAATTATAATGAAGTTTTAACATTTTTCAAATATATGCTGGCAGTTTTTTCTGTGGAGCATAGTGCGAAGATGAAGAGTCAAGGCAGTGGAAATAGCGCATCAAAATTTATTAAATGAGATAAAGTTAATATTTTGTACCTTGTAGTTGCCACACTTGGTCGTTTAGTACCTGAGTAAAGCTCTCAGGCTGAATAAACATTTGGCTGAATACAACAATAATTCGATATAATGCCTTAACACAATAAATTTGGACAAGCAAAAATAGCAAGGTTGTACTACAACTTTTACAACAAATCAACGACAACCAGTACATAAAGAGAATTAACGCCGGGACAGTGTTCAAGTGCGCCGATGGACTACGCGTGTAAAAAATAAAACTGAAGCAGAAAAAAGAGAACAAGAAAACTGTAGCATCAAAGCGGGTAGCTAAACACAGGAAACGATTACACCAGATGGATGCAAGACATTAAGCCCATTAAAAGAATATAAATAAAAGAATTAAAAATGTTGAACTGTTAATATCTAAATTTAAAAGCATGTAATAAGTTGTTGAACAATATTATATATAGAAACAATAGAAATAAAAGAAAAATTTGTTCATGCAAAAACCTTATGAAAAGAGCTAGCAAAACAAAGAAGCTACTTAAAAGACTAATAAAACGAATAGTATATCGTAAGAAAAGCAAAACAAGCATACAAACAAAATTAATAAAGAATTAACTGACGAAAATTTTAACCTCTTCAAGGAGAAAATTTTCTTTGTGTAAGGGGGAGGAATGTAGTGACTCACAACGAGGCATTCCCCAAAATATTGTCTGTTTACTGGTAGCCAAATACTGGCAATGAAAGTTGATCCACTGCAACAACTAAGCGAGCGATCAACATTCATTGCATTGCGGCACTTTTATATGAATTCAATGCCAAGGCCAGTAAAGTAAACAAATAAAGACCAGTAGGGCCTTAGACTAGCGGTAGGATCTACGTGCATCCTCACGGGAAGACGCAACACACAGCACTAAAAGAGAAATAATCACAGTAAGGTCAGTAAAACATAGAAAAATTACCAACATTTTTTTTATAAATGTTGCCAGATGTATTCTTCAAATTCGCAGCAAGCGTTATGCAAAGCAAAGTTGTCAATAACTGTACCAAAAATTTGGGGTGTCAATAATTATCTCGCTTACCCTATACTTTCACATTTTTATGTTTGTGTTGTAAAGCTTTTGTTTTGAAAGTTTGCACTTGAAGAAAAGCACGGTTGCTTGCTGTTTCCTTTATTTTTTTTTGTATGCGCGATCTAAGTGAGGTGAAAATAAGCTCAAGAAACAATCTTTGATTCATTACTTGGTGAAAATTGTTTTATGCTTAATGAAAATGTTGAAATAAATTAAATATTTTCTAATCTTCTTTTTGCAATCGAAAAAGAAATGTATTTAAAAATGTTGAATTTTTAACTAAGCAAGATTTGGTGAATTTAAATTTTAAAGAGTTATTTTTGGGGTTTTCATCAGTTTCGTAGTCCTAAAAAATATAATAAATTTACTTTTTGTTCATTTATGACAAAAAATATCATTATAAAACAAATAACATTACATAAATACTGAAAAATAACATTTATTATAATTTTCAATAAAAAGGCACTTCTGAATTTTTATTATAAATCAAGGGGTAGCAAGTTTGAAAGGTAAACTTTTTGTAGTTATTTTTGGTTTTTTGCAAATAAAATAAAATTGTGGTGAAACTGTGTTTTTTGTAATAAGGAATGATTGCTTTGGTTGCAGTATTAGAAAGCAGATTGAAAGCAAAAAATAAAAATAAACTGGCCATTTCAGCCCTTGCAAAGACTTTGACCTAGCTTCTATTGTTCAATTGTGTTATGCGTGTTATTAAATGTTTGATCACAAATGATTGAGAACTGGACCTACGTGTTTTATGCCGACTCCGAACGGCTTATGGTCTCAAGAAGCTTTACTTGGCAGTTTTTACTCTCTGAGGTTTTCCATTGTCTGCAGAGAGGTGACGACCGAACAGAAAAATTAATTCAATTGAAAAAACTTTTCTGTTTGAGCTGGAATGGAACCCGGGCTACCGCGGTTCTTTAGCTTAGGGGCCACACACTCTACCCACAAGGCTACGGCCGCCACAGAAAAACAGATTGGAAGCAAAACGTCTTTATTAATTGCGTATGGTTTATTGCTGTTTGATCAAATCAATAAATATTCAATATTAAAAAAATGGGAATGGGGTATATTAACTTTGTCACTCCGTTTTAATATAATTTTATTCGTGTCCTTTTTTTCAATATTGGTGTTTAAGAATTCTAGTACTCGCTGTTGTGATGTTATTTTACATATGTTAAAAATTCTTTAAAAAACCTTTCTACTCTTTTTCAAAGTTCCTACATACTGTTATTAGCTATAATTAATCTTTTTTATTAGATTTAGTTAATTTAAGACAATTGACGCATCCAATAAAAAATTAGATACATATATTAACAGAATCGTTAAACAATCATAATTCCAAGAATTGTTCTACCGAATCAACAATAAAATACCTTAAAAGTGACATCCATAATAAACTTGAGAGATTAAAAAATCAAGACTGTAACCCACAAATATACCAATTCAATGCTAATCTGAACTCTCTCAGTAACGATATCGATAGTATGCTTCAATTAACATCAAAATATCTTCATAGCCACTTCTGCAGCCTGATCCGTTTGCGGAAATTTTATTTCACAAGCTAAATGCTATCAACGATGAACTAGTTGTTTTTTGCGCAATGCTTGAGGAAGTAGTAGATGTTGTCACACATCCCCCCAATAGAGATGATAACATTTCCAACTACACAGTATATACTAATAATATAATAAAAGGAAATAATAGAAGCATCCGTGAATTCACCCCAAATTGGATCTCCACCATCAACAGTACCCACAATACTTCTGGACTCGCCATCTGATAGCCTCTTAACTGCAACGCAAACGCCAACTCTTCCTACTGCATCCCCTCGCAAAGTACTTAAACGCTTTGGAACCTCTTGGACCACATCTGACTGGAAAAATAGGATGCAAAAACTAAGGAGTGCAAACCATAAGGTTTCCAAAAATTACCAATGATTCTTGGGTACAGAGGTATTTTCAAAACCAGTATAAAACTACCATCATTAGCTGCCAAAAGGTATCATCTAAGTACGCCAAGCTCAGCAGTTTTAAAATAAGCTTTCCGACCAAATACACATGGATGTTTAATTCTCTAGATGGAAAACTTAAACTTAAGAATGGAAATGTACAAATAACCGAATGGACGTAGAATCCAAGGAGACAGCAGAAAGAGTTCAATAGTAAGCTTATAAAACCCTCATTAAAAAGCTCCTCTGAACCTAACTGGTCTTTTAAAACCAAGATCTTCCCAACTTTTTGTCCCTAGATTTCACAACAATTACTTTCATATTCACCATCCACTGTGCACCCAGCTCTTTCAACACTAAAACAAATATTAATAATAAACGTCCGACTAAATGAGTTTCCCTTAACTTTACCCCAAACTCACGTTCCTCACCTATTCCTACTCTACCTTGCTTAAGCTCAGATTCCAATAAGGTAAAAAATAAAGGACCTACGCCCAACTCGAATTCGAATAAGAAGTATCCCAATTTTATGCGTTCTCACATCCTCAATCCTCCACATTCAGCTACTCCAGCCATATCGACAACTTCAAGAACAGCGCCAAGTCATCAAACATCCACTCTAAGTCCTCATATAAAAACCTTAACACCACCCACAGTCCCAACTACAGTCCTACTTTTATTGACGCTTTGTTACCCCCCATAGCAAAGTTAACAAAAAATCTTGCTGACACAAATATCAAAGGCTGTTATATCATGTCTCGTCTTCGAGATCGGCAATTATATGATAATGTACGCTTATACCTTGCTTATCTGCACAATAAGTCAGACTCAATATGCATGAGGGTACAACCAAAACTTGCACCATGGTATCAATTCAGCAAGAAGGTATCCAATAGAGTTGAAAAAAAATTTTATTAATTTCCACGAAAGCCTTAACATGTCCCCACTTGATGTAGAAAACGATCTTACTGCATTTGCCTCCCACACTAGCTCAAAGTATCTCTGGCATCTACAGAGATCACGTTCTAACTTCAAAAATTATTATTGTTCCTAACTCCCAATTCTTAAATATATTTTACCATAACTGCGGCGGCATGAGAAGGAAATCAAATAAACTCTATGTTGACGCCAAATCCTGTCACTTTAATGTTTTAGTAATTACTGAGACATGGCTTAACGATAACTTCAATTACGAGGAAATTGTTGACAGCAACTGGACTGTCTTTAGAAAAGATCGAGATTATTCCTCAACAGGCTTTTCTCGAGGAGGTGGAGTTCTTATAGCAACTCACAATTCTCTCTCAAGTGAGCTAATAGATACGCCTACCCATGAACTTTTTGATCTCCGCATAATTAAAGTGTCTTCAGGATATAGTCTTCTTATGTACATAGGTGTCGTTTGCATTCCTCCCAGCTCAAGTGAAACAACATACAATGAGTTATTTGAAACACTGTCCTCCTTTACCACCACTTTTACCGTTCAAATGTATCTTTTGTCATCGACGAAAATGAGAACTATCTTCTTCCTGTAAACCTTACAAAATGTACAAAATCAAAATGGTAGATTATTGGACCTTATCTTTACTAACTCGTACGAGGAAGTGAAGGTAAGTCCATGCATTGAAGCAGAAACTTTATTTACTTACACTGTTTACCATACAGCCTTAACAGTTGTTTTCTCTGCTAATGACATTACTTTCACCCAGGCTTAAATAACTCCAATGCGTACGATTACAAAAGTATAAAATGTTATCTAAACGCTATAAACTGGAATAATGTTCTATCCAACATCTAAATCTATTTAGACAGCGCTGTTTCAAGATTTTATCAGCTTATTTTTACTGCTATTGAAAATTATATACCAAAAATAAAGAAAAATAATAAGCTTTCAGAGCCGTGGCTAGACAAAAATCTCAGGCAACCAGAGAATTTGAGGAACCAGAGAAACAAAATTTACAAACTTCTTAAAAACACCCATAATGAACGCTGTGAACTGAAGTTAAGATATGACGAGCTATCCAAAGAGTTCTCTATCAAGTCAGAAGAAGCTTACAGGTTGTACACTAACCTTATCGGAGAGAAAATTGTCCAAGAGTCAAAAAAATTTTCTGACTTCGGTAATATGAAGCATACATCTGGCGGCTATCCATCTTCTATGTTTAAAGGTAATGTAATTTCCTCCAATCCTCATGAAATCAGCAATTTATATGCTGATCATTATAAGGTTTGACAGAAAACGTCAACCTACAACGCAATTTGAAGTTTCTTCTCCCAGCTCAACTATTATGATTGAAAGTTTAAATTAAACTCAGGAAAAGATTTTAAATGCAATATAAGAACTTGATTTTTTAAAGGGACCTGGACCTGACCTAATATCCACAAACTTTTTGAATCAATGCTAAGACCAACTACGTTTGCCATTATACATAATTTTCAATGAATCATCCCATATTACACCAATCTAAAAGAATGCTGCTAAAAGATCAGTAGAAAATTATAGAGGCATAGCAATTTTGTCAGCCATCTCGAAACTTTTTGGAAAAATTATTAGTGATAAGCTATCAAGTCTCATCAACCCACATCTAAATGAGTAGCAACACGGGTTCCGAAAAGGACGATCTACCACCACTAATCTTATGATCATGGTATCGGATGTTTTAGTAAAAATGGTAAAAAGGCATCAACTAGAAGCTATTTATACTTGTTTCAGTAAAGCCTTCAACCGAGTTGATCACAACATTCTGTTACATAAATTAGAAAAATTTGGTATTGCGGGGTCCATACTAAGCTGAATTAAATCATATCTCTTCGGCAGATTCAAGTTGTAAAATTCCAAGGAATTCTATCGAATAAAATTGAAGTCTCCTCAAAAGTTCCACAGGGAAGCCACCTTGGTTCTCTTCTTTTCAATATATTCATATCCAACTTGTCAGAACTTCTGAATGATATACCTCAAATCAGAAGATGATTTAATTTTCTTACAGTCAAAACTGTGGTCTCTGGAACATTAGTGTAACCAAAACAAGCTACACCTTAATGTCAAAAAATGGAATGTTATAGCTTCTCGCGTAAGAACAACGTCACAAAACATACCCACCAGCTTCGTCAGGTTGTCCTCTATTTGGTCTTTCCAACGAAGATGCGGTCGTCCTCTTCTGCGTTGACCGCTGCTGGGTACCGAATCGAATGTTTTCTTCACTGGAGCATCGTCTTTCATGCGCTGAACATGACCAAGCCAGCGAAGCCGCTCGATTTTAATGCGCTTGACTATGTCGATGTCAGCGTACAGCTCATACAGTTCATCATTCCACCGTATTCGGTACTCGCCATTGACGCAGATTGGTCCGTAGATCTTACGAAGAATCTTTCTCTCGAATGCTCCTAAAGTCTTTTCATCTAAACTGCTCAGCGTCCAGGTTTGTGATGCATAAATTAGGACGGGCATGATGAGCGATTTATAGAGCGTGATTTTCGTTCGTCGAGAGAGGGCTCTGCTTCTCAATTGCCTACTGAGCCCAAAGTAACACCTGTTGGCAAGAGTTATTCTTCGTTTGATCTCAATGCTGATGTCGTTGGTTGAATTAATGCTGGTTCCCAGATAAACGAAGTTCTTCACAACCTCGAAGGAGGTATTGTCAACGGTAACGTGAGTTCCAAGACGCTGGGACTGTTGTTTGTTGACACTAAGTATTTCATCTTATCTGCATCAGACCCATTCGACTTGACTTTTTCTAATCTGGACAATGCTGCACTGACTTCGCGCGTATTATGGCCAATGATATCGATGTCATCAGTATAAGCAAGCAGCATAACACTCTTGTAGAATATTGTGCCACTACGTCTCAGATCAGCAGCTCGGATGATCTTTAGGTTGAAAAAGTCGCACGATAAGGAATCACCTTGTCTGAAACCTCGTTTGGTAATAAATGGTGGGGAGAGGTCCTTCCCGATTTTAACTGCGCTGCTGGTGTTGCTCAGTGTCATCCTGCAAAGTCGTATTAGTTTTGCAGGAATACCAAATTCAGACATGGTGGAGTACAGGTGCTTCCTTATTGGGCTGTCGAAGGCGGCTTTGTAGTCGACAAAAAGATGGTGGGTGTCGACTTGTTTTTCTTGAGTCTTCTCCAAGATTTGTTGTAGCGTGAAAATCTGGTCGATGGTGGACTTTCCAGGTCTGAAGTCACACTGATAAGGTCCGATCAGTTCGTTTACAATGGGCTTCAATCTTTCACATAAAACGCTCGACAGGACCCTATATGCGATATTAAGAAGGCTTATCCCACGGTAATTGGCACAGATAGTGGGATCGCCTTTCTTGTGGATTGGGCAGAGCACACTGAGATTCCAATCGTTCGGAATGCATTCTTCCGACCATATTCTGCATAGAAGCTCGTGAATGTATTTAAGTAGAGCTTCGCCTCCGTTCTTAAACAGCTCAGCAGGTAAGCCATCAGCTCCCGCGGCTTTGTTATTTTTAAGCCGAGCTATAGCTGTCAGAACTTCATCATAGTCGGGCAGCGGAACCTCGACGCTGTCATCCGCAATTGGGGTTTCCGGAATATCATCTCTATTGGCGGGATTGTTGTCAGCGTCGCCATTTAGAAGCTTAGAGAAGTGTTCCCTCCATAACGTCAGTGTACTCTGGACATCTGTCACTAGATTCCCGTTTTCATCCTTGCAGGAAGAAGCCCCGGTTTTAAAACCATCGGCAAGGCGTCTTATTTTTTCGAAAAATTTTCGGGCCTCATTCCTGTCACCATACATTTCAATCTTCTCTTGCTCTCGCTTTTCTGCCTCTTTTTTTCCGCCTGAAAATATGTCTCTCTTCCCTCCTCTTTTCTTTGTATCGCTCCTTAGCAGCGCGCGTTACAACCGACTGCAGGGTGACTTTGTAGGCGGCGTCTTTCTCTGCAGTGGCGTCGCGACACTCCTGGTCATACCACTGGTTTCGGCGAGGGCGTTGGTAGCCAATCACCTCTTCAGCAGCCGCACGCATGGAGATGGAAATGTGTGTCCACTGCGCGCATATATCATCGATTGGAGGAGTGCTTTGAAGCAGGAGTGAGAGTCGAGTGGTGAAAGCATGGTCTGCTTCGATTGCAGCTTGTCGACGTCTAGCTTTCTCTGTGTAGGGTTGCGTGTATTCTTAGCTGCGCATAGACGTGTACGGATCTTGGCTGCAACAAGATAGTGATCCGAGTCAATGTTTGCACCACGGATCGTGCGTACATCCAATACACTGGAAGAGTGCCTTCCGTCGATCAAAACGTGATCATTTTGATTCTTGGTTTTTTGATCAGGGGACATCCAGGTGGCTTCATGAATATTGAGATGCTTGAATCTAGTGCTACTTACGACCATGTTTCGTGCTGCGTCGAAGTCAATCAGCCTCATTCCGTTATCGGAGGTGTTGTCGTGGAGGCTGAACTTTCCGACTGTTGGACCAAAAATATTTTCCTTGCCCACCTTAGCGTTGAAGTCACCAAGCACGATTTAAACGTCGTGACGGGAGCAGTGTTCGTAAGCAAGGCACTCGTAGAAAATTTCCTTGATCTCATCGTCCTTGTCTTCTGTCAAAGCGTGCGCACATATTAGGCTTATATTGAAAAATCTAACCTTGATGCCGGTTATGGCAAGTCGTTCGTTCACAGGTGTGAATCGCAGGACGTGGGGCCGTAGTCTCTTGCCAACTACAAATCCGCATCCAAACTCGTGCTTCTCAGCATGGCCGCGGTAGTAGATATCACAGGGTGCATGCCGAATGCAACCCTGTCCCTTCCATCGCATTTCTTGGATAGCAGTGATATCAGCTTTGTATCTTTTTAAGACATCAGTCAGGTGGATAGAGGCACCTTCCCAATTAAGGGTTCGGACATTCCAGGTGCATATCCGTAAATCATTATCAGTTTTTCATTTGCGGTAGTCGTCATCAGATTTGGGGATCATTTTTCTTCTTTTCTTATTTGTTTTCATTGAAATGGGTTTTTACGGGTGGGCATCAAACCCAACGCACAACCTATTTTAAGCCTAGGGAGGCCCGTCGCTCAGATTAGCCGCCAAACTAACGGTTGTCAGTTTTGACGCTGCCCAGGAAACACCACGTGGAGGTTTGAGTTGACTTGAGGCGATTTCATAAAGATTATGCTGGCCTCGCCAGGTTGAGACAGTCAGACATGTTACATTGTTACATCGGCCCCAGTTTCCCTCAAAAGTACCGAGCTTAAAAAAGTAGATCATGTAGTGGATCTTGGAGTTATCTTGGATTGCAAAATGCGCTTTAACCTTCACTATGATAAGGTTTTGTTAAGGGTCACCAAACAGCTCGGTTTTATAAAACGAAGCGCAAACGAATTCAAAAATATCTGGGTGACCACATCCTTGTATTGCGCTTTAGTGCGCCCAATACTTGAATATGCTTGCATAATTTGGAACCTAGCTTTTGACTCACCTATCGAAAGAATCGAGCCAATTCAAAAACAATTCTTGCTATTCGCACTGAGAGACACGTATAACCCCCGAGACTATCAAAATCTTCCACCATACGATTATAGACTTAGCCTTCTAAATCTGATGCCGTTGTCATCAAAAAGATCGTTATTAGGCTCATGCTTCACTTTCGAAGTTATTAATGGCGCTATTGACAGCGAATATACTTCTAGCTTGATTTCCTTATAATAGTGCAGATTTACTAGACTAGAATAGTGCAGATATACTGGACTATTAACCGAATATCAGCACCAAACTACATACGCAAGAAATGAACCCATCAGTCGCTGTTGTAGAGAATTTAATAATATATCTGCCTACTAGCTCACCTTCCACATCCAAATCCTCTTTTAAACAAGCTGTTTCTATATCTCTAACTTATCATAACTAACCCATAACTCACTTTCCACATCCAAATCCTCTTTTAAACGAGCTGTTTCTTAATCTCTCACTTATCATAACTAACCCAGACCTATATTCTCCGCAACATCTCTCTGAACCCTTAAAATATTCCTTTAAGAATATAATGTAGTATCTTTAAGCATTTCTCTTAAATAAATAAACATTCCAGGTATAAAACTTTTCTAACCTCTCCTTTTAGTTGTTCCCTCCTAATTATAAGATAACACAGTAGTAATAATAAGCACTACTTCCATGCATAGCATAAAATATATTAGTATTTAAGTTACTTTTTTTTTCTTTTAGTTTATTCTCTCCTTTTATTTTCGACGTGTTCTTAAAATCATGTCATTCAGGTGGGAGGATGACGCTCACATCGAATCGCATACTTTCGAACACCAAAACAAGGAAGGGGGTCAGTAAAAGAAAAAAAAAACAACCTGTTAGAATAAGTAAGTTGCCTTGCTTGTCTAATAAATAAATAAATTAGTCACACCATAAAAAACAGATAAGCTGCAGTTTTCCGTTGCCGATATTTTGTCGGCCTTTAGAGTCTAGTGAAGAGTTTTTTACATATTTTTGAGTAGTTGTACAACAATTATCATATGTAAAAAAAATAAGATTTTCAAAAAATTGCTTGCCTAAAACCACCCTTAACATACTTTGGATTCGGGCCATAGTCATAATGTAGCTTCAAAGTTTAAAGTCGCGACCTGAAACACACATTTTCCTTTTTTAAGGCTAATTTTTTTATAATTTTATAGTGTTATTTTTTTATCAACATTAATTGTTTTCATAAAATCCTTACATTATTTATTGTAAAATTCAATTAAAAAATCTATAAGTAAATTCATTAAAATTTTTTTTGAGGGGATTTTTGAGTTGGCAACCCTGACGGCAACGCAGAAGCGAGCGACCGCGACCATACAGCATAAAGTTTGCACAGCGACTGATTGTATGCTGTTTTTATTCAGTGTAAGGCTACCGGCAGAGTAAACGCCGAAGAAGGCAGGCAGGCAGGCGCAGACAGCAACCCGCTCTACAAATAAGCACCACAGAGTGAATGCGAGAAGCAGATCAGATCAGTGCGACATAGTTTGTTATTGTTTTGTATTTTTTCGCATTTCTTTTGTTATGAATGATTCTCCACGATCATTCGAGACGATGGAAAAATTTACCAACAACAACAGCAACGCAAATCAAAAACAACTCTCACTCAATGATCCAAGATAGATAGATTGATAGATTTTGTTATTATTTTCTTTGCTATGTTTTTTCGAATTTCGTATTTTACTTATCTTTTAAATTTTATATGCTCCGCAATGAGTCTTATTGATTGTGTTGTGATTGAAAGCATAAACTTCATTTACATTGTTCAAGAATTGAAAGCAGGAATTAAAGATCGTAGGACAAATCGTGGTGAGTTTTGGTGACGAAGGGGAAAGAGTACACTTGCTCTGTACTGGCAAGTTTTTGAATTAAAATCTTTTGCCAAATTTCTGATCTTCTGTATGTAAAAGTGCTATTCTGATTCTAAAAAATTTTTACTTCCCTCTCTGGTATGTAGTTATGTATATATTTATGTGAATATTATGTTATTAGTATAAAATGTACATATTTTAGTAGTAAATGTACGTACATAATTTTAAATAAAGAAAAAACAAAAAAACTACCACGAAAAATTCGTTTTACTGCGTTTTTCAAAATTTACTGCGATTTACAAATTTTCAAGTCCAAGCCCTGACCGTGAAAACAAATAATTGGAATGAATAATTATTCATTCTTTTAAAACTTTATGTGAATTGAAAATGTTATTTATAAATCAATTTTGCATTCATTGAATGCATTCTTATTTCGTTATTCGGATTCCACAAAATGTGTATTAAATGCGAACAACAATACATTAAAATTATTATTTTTCATCTATTTTACATGCCAAACTATTGGTAATTTCATCAATACATAATTTTCGTTGTTTCAGTTATGCAAAATTTATCACCAACAACAAAAACATAGATGCACACGAACAAAAACAATCTTCACACTCATTGCTATGTTGAGTTTGCATGGTGTTGTTTTTGTGTTTTTATCATAATATATACACGTGCCCTGATGCTTATTATGTTTGTGAGTGTGTTTCGTCCAACAAAAAATTATAAACGTAAAATGAATCAAATATAAATTCTTCCTTGCGTTAAAACTGCGTTGAAAAAAATTGTTCATCAAATTTTAACAAAAATTAGACAAACACGCAAAATCAGCAGCGAGAAACCACGACAAACCACTTTTCTCGCTGTACCTGCTTTGATCTGCCTGCCGTCACTATGTGGACTTCGAGCAGATTTATATGAAACTGTATGAAGCCAATTTTGTCGCCATGGTGCCTGCCTGCCTGTCTGCTTCGGCGTTTACTCTGCGGGCAGCCTAATAGTCGAAATCACAACTGAAAAACTTATTTAATTGAAAGCTCTCGTATGCATGTAAAAGCTATCCGCACATTGGCGACCTTTTGCGCACTCCTGGTATAGATAGATAGACTTACACAATCTCAAGTCTGGAAAAGTTAGCTGGCCAGGCTGCAAAACATAATTTATGCTTATAAATTAATTCTGGCAACTACCCTTTGCAAAAACATTTGCAAATGAAATTAATCAACACTGTATGACAGCCAGTTTTGCCAAATTTTCAATTGTAAAATCCACCAAAAAGGCGAATAAATGTGCTTTTTCCTCAAAAATTCACCAGATATATTGGGTTCTTAAAAATATAAAACTCCAAATTAAATTCGAAAACTAAATTATATTCTGAACTGCCTGTTATTTTATTTTTAAAATAAAATTTATTTCAAAGGTTTATACAAATTTAAAATACTTAAATTAATCTAACTTAACGAATCTAACACAAAAAATTATTAATGTTTTCATATACTTGTACCATTAAATCACATCTTCAGATCAATTTTCATTAAATATTAAGGCACAAACAAAGGTACATTTAATGCTTTGCACATTTGATGGTTTATTAATAAGTATAGATAATTTATATAATTGAATAATAGTATACAAGTGCGTCCGCATAATGTGTTCTAGGGGGGTTCAAAGGCATAATTAAATCTAGAATGAACACAAGGAATATGTAACCTATATAATGCTATTTACTACGATTATTGGTACTAATTTTATGAATATGATATGTACACTACACCGGTTGCCACATGCATGTACACATTAGAAAATATGATAAAACTTTAAAGATGGTGTAAAAATCTTTCTCGTATCATATCCGAAATATTTAAAAATTTTATTTAATCTTTTTTCATGTAATCCATTTCAGTAATTTTTTGCTAAGGCAAATATTTTTTATAGTTTAATAAATTAAATAATGTGAGGCCTATATCCTTAAAAGAAATCGCATTAATTGCTATCGAGCCCCAAGATTTCAACTTATAAAATTGGAATAAAACAATTTCCTAATATTAAACAATATTTTTTTTTTGTTGAAGAACTGAAAAAACTACTTTTTTAGGCCATTTTTTAGCTTTGGAAGCCTTTAACTCCTAAACCAATTTCGAGTGGACTAAAATTTTTCAGATTTGGATTTAGGAGGTCAAAAGCCATATCATTCGCAAAAATTAAAAATTTGAGTTGTCACTACTCTTGAAATGTTCCCCGCATGCTAAGGGAGATATTTTTCACCTGATCTCACACCACACTGACACCAATCTACTTATTTCTTTTTCCATCATGAATCAGTTCTAGCAGCTTGCAAGTTCCTACAATCGAGTAAGAAAGTAAAGCAATTATCTGAATGATTTAAAAAAAATTTTTTTTTCTAATTCAAAACGTATGAATAAAAAAATAAAGAGGTACATGCATATTTTAACATTCCTTAACATTCGTCAATTTCTCGTAGGAATAACTTTGTAATTTGTTTCATTACATTCGAAGTATTTACTAAAAAATTCATTCGCAGGTTGACCGTACGCATTATTCGTAAATGGTACGAAGTTTTAGTTGAGTTTAAAAAATGTGCAACTGAAATCGTTCAGACTGGTTTGTCGAGCAAGGTGGCCGTACCCTACTGGAAGAGTACGTACCACATACGCTAAAAAACCGCGGTTCAAACGCTAGCTGAAAGAAGGTTCTTTTCGGGACTAGGTGTTACGATCATTCGTAAATGTAAAGTACAACAATATTTTTGTATTCTTTTAAAAATATATTAAATACATAATGAATATATAGTCACATGAAAAATCGACTTTTAACTGATTATTTGACAACTAAAACCGACGTTTTTATTAACAAGGTTCTCAAAGCCTCAAGTTTAAGCACAACTTAAGGCTTCTTTGATTTAATATGAAGATATATAAAAAATGTTCATTGCCTAGGGGGGCCAAGCTCCCCTGCGGACGCCCATAGATAGCATATATCGAAACTATGTTATTTTTGGGATAAACATTTGGTCGGAGCGATTATAAAGGGATTATGAGAATATGAGAACTTAAAATAATAATACAAGACAGAAATATTGTTGGAACGAATTTGTATTATTACTATAATCTGGAATTAATGTATTATTATTATAATCTGGCAGATAATGTCTGGCATATGTCCGCCGCGGTTACATAGTCTATTCGATCAGTCTAATTTTTTACTGCTTTTTCCAATAAATCTGTCCATATGGCGTTAATGGTGGCTTGAATATTTGCTTCCAATGCTTCAAGAGTTGCTGGTTTGTCGGCATAAACCATTGACTTAGCATAGCCCAATAAAAAGTAATTGAGACTTGTTAAGCCCCACGAACGAGGGGGCCAGTTAACAGGACCACTTCTGGAAATAAAGTTGTCACCAAGTTGATTTTGCAATTAATTTATTGTTAAGCGCGCTGTATGGCAATTTGGGCCGTCTTGTTGGAATGAAATGTCGTCGATTTTTTGAAACAAAAAATTGCAATAAAATCAGCTATTGCTGTTTTCCTTTTCATATTGAAAATGTTGTTGTCGTTGTTTCTTTGGAAAAAATTTTTTAGAGCAATAAATTGTTCTGACCTGACCTAAAGCTCAATAAACGGTTTCAAACTATCAAACAACTAGAATTTGTATTTAAAATCAAGAATGATTTAAACTATGAAACATTTAGAATTTGTATTTAAATCATTTAAAATCAATATAATTTTACAAAATTTAATCCTTTTTGTATTAAAAATCTTTGTAATACTTTGCTTGTATTAAAATTTATTCGAAGATTTGTAACCATAAAATTAGTATATTATTTTAAGAAATTTTAAGTATACACTATAGTAAATACAATATATGTATATACAGTTGTTTTGTGTAAATGTATATTTAGGTGGCCTTAATTTATAAAAGTTTTTTACGCCACAGGCTAACACTATTCAATTTGATATAAAGTTAAAATCTATACAGTTCTACGAAAAATCCCCAAAAAACTAAAAATACAAAATTTAAAAACCGACTTTACGTATAGCTAAGCTATTTCGTACAACAAACTACAAAAGTCGAAATTCGAATAAAAAAATTATAGCATATAACTAAAAATATAAAAAATTGTATGTGAAAAAAAAAATATTTTTACTCGGAATAATTACGTAAATTTCAACGTAAAATATGTTTCCTTCTTGCATGCGCAGGTACAACATGAAATACATTTTTTAAATCATTTTAAATGAGAACGTTACGATATCACGTTAGTTTTATAATTTTGAATTTTTATTCTAATTTTCTTTTGCTTTCAACACATTTAAAAGCAGTTTTCTTGAAATTGAGCACAAAAATATATATTTTTTCGATTTTTTATGATTTGTTTTATTATTTTTTTTTTCTTCGAAATGCCAAAAACAGGCACTTTGAGGATTTTTGAAAGAGAAGTCAAGTTTCAACAGTTATAACTTTTTTGTTCGAATTTTGGGTTTTTTAATTATGTGCTCGAAATATCTTTAGTATATGTCATAGCTATTCGTAATATCGTTTTTTTTTTTTTAATTTTGCATTTTTTTATTTTTTGGGGATTTTTTTCTTAAATATACTTAAACTCGAAATTTACAAAATGTTACATTTAAAGCATAACTACCAAGTTGTTCAACGTAATCACACAATTCTTTTATGTGTAATAAATGTTGGGTCTTAAAATATTTTAACAGCATTTCTTAGGCATTTTTTCTATTTTGGATACATAAGATTTTTTTATTACAAAAAAAAGCTATTTTCTCGAAGAAACTTTTTTTTATCGGCCACCCTGATCGATTCTATCAAACAAATTCTATCAAGCCGATTGGAATGAAATTTCAATATTTTATTCTACAGCCAATGGCTCTCGCAGATATGTAGTATAATTGTTAATTTTTTCCGTATGTTTTACCCCGATGAAAAAAAAAACCCCCGATATTTGAAAATGTCTGCTTAGAAGTTTGCCATATTGTTATTTTTTTAATAAAAATGCTTAAATCTACTACCTGCCAGAATGACAACCTGCAGAACAATAATCTATTTAAATTTTTTGCTTCCAATGACTTCGAGTTCCGTAAGCTCCCAGGCCAGCAACACAACTTTCTTTTAGGTGTCCACTTTGGACGTAAAATAGTTTTAAAAAATATTGTAAAATAAAATGAACAAAAATTTATATGATTAAGGCTACTCACAGTTTAAGCGTACATTCAACATATCGTACTTATAGCATGTGTTATTGTTAAAGCTGTGAGCACTCCGCCATGTGACTGTCGTATTCAATAATTATGCAACCCTGTGACGTATGTAATTATACGTCTGTAGACAGAGCATAAAAATACGAGGTATAAAAAACACTTCCAAGGGCTACTTTTATTTACGCGTGTCTGCGTATTTGTGTTTATATGCAAAACAATAACAAAGCAAAATACGCTTTCGAAAATTAGCGTTCAAAATGCAAATTGTAAAAATAGCGGACCAGCGTATTCAAACTGTGAATAACCTAATTGTATTTTATTTTATTATAAATAAAACTTGCCAAAATAAACCTTGAAAATTATGCCGGAGAACCAGACTACAGCGCAAATACTTCGAAATCAATCAAGTTTTATTTGTATTTTCTTTTATGTTCCAAATAAATCAGAGGAAAATTTTTTGAAATGCATTACTTTGTTCCGTTAGTGAGCAAAAATTTTTTCAAGTCCTGAATAATCAATAATTATTTCATACGCCAAAACAGAATTCCGTCTATTTATTCGGCTAATGAAATATCTTAAAATTATGCTTGTGTAACCAAAGAAACAACCAAAATATTGCTACAAGAAAATGTTCAGCTAGAAACAAACTAAATTCGGCAACCACAAGAAAATCGAAAAACACACATATGTACTTATAAATAAGAACCTGTAAAATTTGTATCAAATGGAATTTTTATTCTCAATTATAAAATCTACAATATTTTTTGTTTTATTTAAAATTAATAAAATGCTCCTATGGCAATTCTTTTTTATTACTACTTTTTTTACTAAACAATAATTATTTCACTAGCCGAATCAGAATTCTGTCTTTCTATTCTAATGAAATATCTAAAATCCTTCTTTGCAGCAGCATCCAAAATATAGCTAAAACTAAATCGCAACAAAAATATCCAGCTAGAAATAATATAAATTCGGCAACCATGTACATGCAAATAAAAGCATTGGCATTATCATAGTCAAAATAAAAGTCGACTCTAAATTTAGTGCAAGCTTTTTGACAACATATTATATTCAAAAACTGTCAAAAATGCTTATACTAAACTTAGAGTCGACATATATTTTGACTATGATAATGGGTCATTGTAATTTTCAATAATCAACTTGTCAAATACGATTCTTCATATTGATCTGCATCGACTCAGCGGGGAATAATAAAAATTCCCCATAAAAATTTCCGGTTCTTTCGATGGATGGCACATCTCAGCGAGTAAAATCAATCGAGTTGCTGAATAAATCTCTTGTTATATATACTCGTTGCACGGTATTAGCAATTTATGAAAATTGGTATAAAGCAAATTATATTTGTACTTACCACAATCGCAAGTTTTAACATTGCTTATAGCATCGTAATCTACGTCATCATCTATTTCGCCGTAACCAAAAGCGTTTGTTAATCCCGATCCAATACGAAAAATTGCATCAAATAGAAATCGACTACTTCTTATTTGGTTATCAGTTAAATGTGTTTTATAGGATTCTATAACACTGCTATTTGTTTGTATAACTGAATCGTTAAAATGAGAACTTTTGGCAAAGACTCCATCACTTTCAATGAAAAGTAATGTTATAACAAAATGAATAGTCAAAAGAAATTCTATTGACATATTATATAGTCAATTTAAATAAAACTGTTTTTTCTGGTTCATATAAATAAGATGCCACTTAAACCCGATCAATAGAAGAATTTTTAAGATCTCTTGTTATTAATAAATGTATTAATTGTTAATATTTTTGCCGACATAACTGGTTTTTTAATAAAAACACTCGTGCAATTAATAACAACGTAAATAAATTTTTATTATTTAACAAATTTTTTTCTTAATGAATAGGTTTGTATATGAAATCACATTAATGTTATTTGATTAACCAATTTATTATTTGTATATATAAATATTTTTGTTTTAAGAAACGTTTGATACGAAACCAAACGAAGCTGTAAAACTAATTATTAAGCTTTAAGGAAACTTTCCCTTTTACTAAAACTAAGAAGATGATTTGATTTAGTTTTTACATATGTTAAAGTATTGCCATTTTAAAAAAGAAATTTTATGTGTTTCGATTAGTAGTGGTGCACTTTAGCCAGTTAAGGGGGCATACATGTGATTTGGCAAATTATTTTTTTCTTTCAAAATAAGTGAACTATTTAGAAACCCAGATCCAAAGTTGCTAAAATGTAATTCGGAGTTTTATTTGAAAAACAGGAAAAAGCGCACCCACTCTTCTGAGTTATCTTTGCTATGAGTTTATCATTTAAAAATATTCAGAGTTTATGCGGATAAAATATTCCCTCTTTTTTGAACTCCTCAACTGCTTTCCTCGTTAGTGAGTTTGTATGCTGATTAATTTTAAAAGAGCGACGCCGTGTTGATGACTGATGTTGAGTTCTTACCATGGTAGAAGAATGCAGGTAGATGCACCAGATGAATTTGACAGACATGGCAAGAGAGCACAGTCAGCGCTGCAGCTAACTCTATCCTTCCACCATGGATCTTACCGAACGTGAATTTTGAAATGATAAACTCATTGAATCGCTCGCTTTCATTTGATGCGAAACTTTAGTTAAACACTTCGCACATAATAAATTGAAAGGATTCAAATCAATAATATTAAGTTTTTTTCTAAATAACACATTTAATTAAAGAAACTTAAAAAATCATTATATTTTATGAAATTATAAGAAACTGAGATAAATAAACAAAAAAGGGAACATTTTAAAAATTTATTATGTACTTAAATATTTCATTAAAAAACGCAAAAACATATACAGCCCAATTCTGAATGGTTTTTCCCGGGGAATTGGAAAAGGGAGTTTTCATTGTTGTTGAGACAGCAGATAAAGATATCATATTTTTTTTTTTTTTGTTTACACTCTTGAATATTTACGGTTGATGAACAAATTGGCATTTAAAATTTCCAAAATGCTTTTGAACTTTATCTTAAAAGTGAAAACTCCCGTTTCCGATTCCCCGGGAAAAAACATTCAAAATTGAGCTGATAGTTTATCATAAAACACGTATTTGTTTTTAATTAACAAGATCACTCGTTTAGCCAAAAATTGAACGAACGCAAAAATTCCAATGAAATGAGTTTATCATTGCGAAAACTTGAGAGCGAGAAACAATAAATGAATAACAAAGTGAAGGTAGGTGTTGTTCAAATCAGTTTTTTTGAGGAGCACAATCTACGAACGAATACTATGAAAGAGCGAAGAAAAAGTTTTTTTCTAAATAACACATTTAATTAAAGAAACTTAAAAAATCATTATATTTTATGAAATTATAAGAAACTGAGATAAATAAACAAAAAAGGGAACATTTTAAAAATTTATTATGTACTTAAATATTTCATTAAAAAACGCAAAAACATATACAGCCCAATTCTGAATGGTTTTTCCCGGGGAATTGGAAAAGGGAGTTTTCATTGTTGTTGAGACAGCAGATAAAGATATCATATTTTTTTTTTTTTGTTTACACTCTTGAATATTTACGGTTGATGAACAAATTGGCATTTAAAATTTCCAAAATGCTTTTGAACTTTATCTTAAAAGTGAAAACTCCCGTTTCCGATTCCCCGGGAAAAAACATTCAAAATTGAGCTGATAGTTTATCATAAAACACGTATTTGTTTTTAATTAACAAGATCACTCGTTTAGCCAAAAATTGAACGAACGCAAAAATTCCAATGAAATGAGTTTATCATTGCGAAAACTTGAGAGCGAGAAACAATAAATGAATAACAAAGTGAAGGTAGGTGTTGTTCAAATCAGTTTTTTTGAGGAGCACAATCTACGAACGAATACTATGAAAGAGCGAAGAAAAAGTTTTGATCACTCTGAATATTTAACATAAGAGCGCCCAAGTTTTTTTCTTCACGAATGAAGAAATCAAAGTGAATCGTTCGTCAACTGAATAATATTGACGAAGAGGATTTTTCCATTGAGAGTTTTTGCGAACCTTGCTCCATAAGCAATTGGATATTTTGTAATGCCGTGGTTATGCTAGCCAAACATGTTCGGTGTTCATTTTTGTTAACTTGTTCTCTTCGCTGAAATGTTTGTTTGGTGGTTATGCTATGATTGGTGGCACAGTTGCATTATATGTAATAGTATGTCGAACACAAAAAAGCACAACCCTAATTTGCATTTTAGTACTTAAAATTGACGAATTAAAATATACGAACTGATATTACTTACTCTGAATTTTTATTATAATATCTTAAACAAAATGGTAAGCATATATCTGACATGCTAGTCAGCTGTTTATGTTAAGGGTTGCTTGAAGACACAATCAACTTCACTTTTTAATACTTTTACCTACTTTTTTGATGCTATTATACAAAATGACTACAGCCAACACTGGAAAGTTCTGCATGTTTGGCCTTTTAATTAGCAATCAAAATGTTCGGTCCGAGAGCGAGAAAATGAATATGAAAAAAGTTCATTTCTTCATTTTATACGTGAAACAATAACAACAAAAAATGTTCGGAAATCATGTTTGGCTAGCATAACCACGGCATAAGGCAGCTTCCATAGTACAATTTTTGTTTTTCGCCAAACTTATCTGCCAGCTAAAAAGTGCATCAGCTGTTTAGGGGTCGTCCATAAACTACGTTACTGATTTTCCGGTTTTTTTTACCTCCCTACCCCTTACTTTTCGTTACTTTTCGTAGTGCTTTTCAAAACCCCTCCCCCCCATAAAGTAACGTGACATATGAAATTAATTTATTCGAATGATTATATATTTTGACTAGCTCTGACAATTTTCACTAGTATTAGTGACTAGTATGACTTGATGCATTAAAGGAACAATTGGAAAAAAATCAATAATTAATATCATCTGTAAAAGCTATTCCATCTGCGATCCAAGATTCGATGCTCTCAATCACTGGGATAGAAGAAGCTGGTAGCTTTGTTGAGGATTCTTCAAAATAGAGTTTTTCATCGGATTCTATGTCGACCCATTCAAATGAATCCTCATTTCTAACGCAAAGAAATTCACCTGATCTTTGACAGAGTACCCTTAAAGGCTGCACCCGAGCTGCACCAAGTTCTGTGTTTTTGTGTAAATGCTTTCTGAAAAATGATTTATTTAAATAGTATTTTGTATTCCGATTTATTGTAAACGATATAATACAAACTTATGTCAATTCATAGAAGTTTTTTTTTTTATTTTTTTTTTAGACTGAACCAACGCTCAGGGGATGCCCCCTATAAATGCGTAAGCATTGTGTTGATTCGGAAGATGGGTGATAGTTAGTTGGAGGGTGGATAGATGGAGTAGTGTCGGTGAAGATTTGTTTTGAATTTGCACAGCTCAAAACTGCCGGGAAACACGCTCGCAGGGAGACTATTCCACAACTTAACCGCGCGACTAAAGAACGAATTATCGCGGTAATGCGAGGTTCTATTAGGCATCGATGCAATGGTAAAGGGGTGGGCTTGGACAGCTGCCCGAGTGGACCTGGGAACACACGAGCTGGTGGCGTCAGGCCATGTATCTGCCTTGAACACTTCCCATGGTAATACCTATACAGAAGGCTTAGGCAACCTACATTACGTCGATGCCCAAGAGAGTTGAGAGAGGATGAAATACTTTCATCCCCTATCAAATATATCGCACGACGTTGAATTCGGTCCAGAAGCTCCAAATAAGATTTTGAAGCCCCTGCCCAAATGTGCGAATTGTACTCCATTTTCGGCCTAATATATGAGGTGTAGATAATGCGAAGATCAGCTGAAGTGAAATATTTTTTGCACCGTTTTAGAAAACCTAGGCACTTGCCCGCTTCTTTCGACACATCGAAAATATGATCATTCCAACGAAGATCAGATTGGATCGATATGCCCAGAACGTCAAGAGCGGCTGATTCCACAAGATCCACACCATTCATACTGAGAGGAGCTAAAGGGCAATTCACTCGCTTGTGGGTTAACAGACAACACTGGGTCTTGCTTGTATTGAACTCTACTCTATTAGCAAGACCCCACTCGGAGATTTTTTGTAGATCATTAAGGAGTGTGTCATTCATAGTTTGCCTTTTTCTCTCAATCTCCATAGAGCTTGGGCGTTTTTTGAATGAATATGAATGACAAATGCTGCTGTCGTCCGCAAACGAATGTATTGGGTTATGCGTCAACAACAGAAGGTCGTTGATAAAAACCAGAAACAAGGTGGGCGATAGAACTGAACCCTGCGGTACTCCCGCGTTGATGGCGTGCTTCTCGGACGAAATACCGTCAACTACGACTCGAATCGTTCTGTCCTTGAGGAAACACGTGATCCATCGAGCAAAATTACCACCAAAACCATATGCAGCAAGTTTTGACACGAGCGCTTTATGCCGCACTCGGTCGAACGCTTTTGAAATATCCAGAGCAACAACCCTGCTCTCGCCGAAAAAGTGAACGCATTTATTCCATTCTTCGGTTAAGAACGCCATTAGATCACCAGTAGAGCGAGCCCTACGGAAACCATATTGACGGTCACTGAGCAGTTGGTTGTGCTCCAGATAGTTCATAACGTTGAAGTTTATTACGCTCTCCATAACTTTGGAAAGCGTAGAGCATATCGCAATGGGTCGGTAGTTTGCAGGGTTCGTGGCATCACCCTTTTTAGGTACCGGCTGGACATTTGCCACCTTCCAACAATATGGAAATATTCCTGTTCTGTAGGAGATGTTGAAAAGGTTGCGCAAAGGCCGAGCCAGTGAAGAAGCACACATTTTAAGCACAATTGGCGGTATGCCATCAGGACCAGAGGCTTTGTTTACGTTGAGATTTGAGAGGACCCTTTTAACTGCTCTCGTTCGAAAGTATATCTCCTGCATTGCAGAAGATCCACTCTCAACAAAGGGCAGTGGCTGATTGCTATCCGAGAGAGTGGAATTTTGTGCAAACAATCTAGCCAATAGGTTCACTTTATCAGCCGAGTCAGTGAAGATTTGGTCATCTTTTAAAAGAGCTGGAATCGATGACGATGTCTGGTTCTTAACTCTTTTAACAAATGACCAAAAATTTTTGCTCCCTTTGGGGCAGAGAAGAACCTGTTCTCGAATGCGAGCTTCGTGCAGAAACTTTTCGCGTTTTAAAATTGCATTACAGCGATTCCTTGCCTCGATGCGAAGTCTTTTAGTATCAGTATTCTTGTTAGAACGCCAATTCTGAAAGGCTTCCTCTTTGGACCTGACTGCAATCCTGCAAGTCTCATTAAACCATGAGTGGTCTTTTGGTTTAATGCTTCTCATCTTATTGGGAATGAAAGACCGCATACCCAATAAAATAATTTCTTGTATCATGACAGCCGCGGCATTCACATTTCTATCAGCGAAACATAATTTCCAATTGAAGTTGCGATAAAAATTATTTAACGCAGTCCAATTTGCCCTTCCATAAAACCATGCAGTCCTCTTCGGGGCTTTAGGCGTAGAGGTGCAGAGGTTAGAATATGGAAAAACAGCGGAGATGGTACAATGGTCCGAGTTACCAAGAGGTGCGTTGACACTCACATCATATTTTTCATGATGTGAAGTCAGAAAAAGGTCAAGGGTATTATGGCTATGCATATCACTTTGAGGAAAAAAAAGTGGGTTCCTTCACTAGTTGAATCAATTGGTTCGATTCAGCAAATAGCTCAACATATTGCCCAACAGGTGTCAATGGGCCCGAGTGACGTAACCAAGCCGGGTTGTGGACATTGAAATCGCCTGCTACAACGATCTCACTGTCAGGAAACAACCCCAAAATATGCATAATCGAATCAGAGAGAGAGTCCAGTTTGTTAAAAGTGGGCTCTCTCCCTAGATTCGGGCTTCTATAAATAAAACAAAAATGCAGCAAGTGAGAGCGAAGCCTGAACCTAACCCACATTGAGCTAAACTCTGGATCGGTCACGTTCAGACTCCTCTCACACTGGTATGCTACATCCGTTCTTATAAAAAGGGCGATGCCTCTATGCAATGAAAACAATGGCAGTAAGCGGTACCCAGGTATATGAAAATCCAGTGGATCTGCATCCTCGGCCACCTGGGTCTCGCCTAGTGCCATTATTTGAGGCCTATGTAGAGTACAATGAACATATACCGAGAAAAAATTCGCCCTCAGTCCACGAACATTGCAAAAATCTATGCGAAAATGACCCGACATTTCCGCACCATGCAAATATCAAACAAATAAGGGCATATAAGGTAATTTAAAAACGAAATACAAGCCGCAGGTAGGACACGACCTTGAACCGATTTCTTCTTTCTGAGAAGGACAGTACATGTCATACGTTATCTCCTTTGATCAAGAACATTCAGGCCTTAACGTCAAAGCCTGTCGCAAAAGCAAAGACCCAAATTTTTCAGACGTGTGCTGAGATGGTGAATATGAGATGGTGCAGAGATGGAATACCAAAAGGTTCCTGTGTCGAGGGAAAAGGTGGTGGAAGAAATCGTTGAAACAAAAATTAACCATCAATTTAGACGATCAAACATAAACATGTAAGGTTAAAAATTTTTGAAATGATTGTGTTATTAATTAGAGGTTTTTCGTCGATTTTTTTAATTTTTGGTAACGTTACAATATTTAAACACCTCCCCCCCCCTACCGTTACTTATCGTAGTGCATTTCAAAACCCCTCCCCCCCCCTAAATTGGTAACATAGTTTATGGACGACCCCTTATCTATATGCAGGAAATAGCGCCATCTCAATGTGAGCAGAAAGCATCGCAAAATTTATCTGAACCATTTTTTCACACATTTTTTGATATCGCAGGTAATAATAAAGTAGAAAAAAGAGATTCACCGGGCCGACAACTAGTGTCAAAATTAATTTTAGCGATGCCACTTTTTGGTATTGTTAATTATTGTCTGACAAATACTTTGAGGGGGAATTATATAATGGTAAATAAGATAGGATAGGTTCGGACAACGGGCATCCGTGAAACCGTAGTTTTGAGAAAAACGCATTTAAAGTTTTGTGAGCACTCAGATACGTGTGCGCAGGTGGTAAGGTGGAAAAAAATATTTATACTGGTCGGATCCTTAAAAAAGATTAATACAATATTCTTACTGTGGGTTTAGACCGCCTGAACGAACGAAAAATTTATCGCGAACAATTTATTGCAATAAATTCTTCGTTCGGAGTACTGTTTAGACCGCACGAACATCATTCGCGAACAAACATTGGCCGCCATCTTGTTCGTTCAGGCGGTGTAAACAGCAATTTGTGCATTAGGCCGAACATCAATAAATGCAGGGTTGATAACTCCTTATTTTTATATTAGTACTGAAACTTATACTCCGTTTCTCAACAACAAATGGTTTGCCACTCCATAACAATATATTACTCGTTTTAGTTATTATAGAAAAGACGTGTGTTTAACTTAAGGGCCCATTCAACGAACAAAAATTAAATGTTCTCACATTTTTCGTTTGTCAATAAATTTCGTAAATTTTAAGTCAATTAAATAAAAATTGTTCCCAACTTGTATGCACTTATTAAGCAAATACAATTGATACTTTCAGTCGTTCGATTTTTATTTTAGAGAAATCCTTTTTATGTTATAACTTTAAATAATTGCTTTTAGTCACAAATCGAATTTTCAACTACAATTTTGGTTAATATCGACATTTTTCTAAAATCTTCGATTAAAAACTCAACAAGTTTCAGGAGAATCTAAAATATATTTTTTTTTTATTTGAACGAGCTCTATTGCGGACTCCTGCTATATATTTAATAATATTTTCTATCCATAAACTCAAAATTTTTATTAAAAGTTATGTAGTTATTTAAAAAAAAAATGACCTCAAATAAACAGTCGCCTCAAATAAATAAAATATAGGGTTTTCCGCTTAAAAACTTCATTTGGCCCTTTACACAACGCAATCATATTGCAGCGAAAGTTATCAGAACACTTTTAAAAACATAAAACTAAATTATTACATATTTTAGTACTTTTCATAAATTATTCTCTAAAGCTACTCCTCTTTGCTACTTTTCTGTTTTTAAACACAGCGCATCACCGGATTCGCCCAAAAAGATCGAAGCTTGTTCGATCAGAGCGAACGAAGGAATCTTCGTTCGTTCGCCCTAATTTACTGTTTACACCGGGCAAAAATTGTTCGCGATAAATTTATAGCGAACACTGTTCGTTCGGGCAAAGTGTTTAAACCGAGCGAACGAACGAGGTTTCTTTCGTTCGTTCAGGCGGTCTAAACGCACAGTTAGATACATATGCATTCCACAAAATGTAAAAAAAAAAGTTAAGAAAGTGACCAACTAGACTAATGTTCGAGCTTTAAAAAATCGATTTTTTAATGTTTTTCGAAAACACAATACATTGAGAGTATACTGTAATTTGAGATCAAAATTTAAAAAAAAAGAAGTTTAAAAAAAAGAGACCGCCTCATAAGTGCGCACTGTATTGAAATTTTAATACGTTATTCTTCACGTCCATGGCACTCTCAGATACTAGAATTGTTAATTGTTAACAACTACCACCACCACCACCATATTGCCATATTGTTTCAAGTCCCTGGGTATCGAACGTGGCATGACTGCGCCGACTAGCTCATGTGTTACGTGCGCTGTTCTCAACCCGTCATGAAAGGCCGAGGGAGCAAATAATAACTTCCGGTCTGCACCGGAGGTGAAAATACCAAAGATAAACACTGCTTAAATCAACAAAAAAACATTTTAATTCGTCTTATACGCGACAGTGAAATTGAAACTCACATCCCGAATAAAAACTCCTAACTTGTCACCACCAGAGTGATCCATACGCCTCAACCATCCATCCACACAAAACAGGTGAATTTGTTATCTACCGGTACCCACCCATCCTTGGTGTGAAGTTTTTGTTAAGATGTCCGCCATTTTGGTATTTTTTAATGAAAATGTTTAAATCTACTACCTGGTAGAATGTCAAGCCAACAGAACAATAATCTATTTAAATTTTTTTGTATCAGATGACTTCAATTGCTGTTATCACCCGGGCCAGCAACACACCTATTTTTAGTGTTCACTTTGGACGTAATAAAATTTCAAAAAATTTTAAAATAAAAAATTGTTTTTTGTACAGCTTAAGACGTTTATAATAACACTAGTAAATACCCGCTGCTTCGCCTGCGATAAAAATATTAAATATGTTCCATATAAGAATTTAAAATCTTAAAATTATTATATTATATTCCACTATAACCAAATAATTATTGAAAAGAAGCGTTTTCCCTCAGGTATTTATTTTCGTTTCATGTAAAAAACAACAGTTTCATTTTGTTTTATTTAACATGAAAAAAGTTTCTAAAAGATTTGTAATTTTCCAAAATAATGTTTTAAAATAAGCAGTTTTGAGTTATACATTGTTCCATCTATGTTAGTTTAGAGATTTTACTCATGAATTTCGTGAAACTACATCTAGCAGTACTTTCGCAGTAACGGAAGCAGTAACTCGCTTTATCTCGGATCTATATCTACACATTGATTATTAGAGCCACAAAATGCTATCCTTTTTAAATCCAACTTTTATCAACTTAAAAAACTTTATATGTCCTTGTGTAGACTTATCAATTCTTTGCTGTTTCCTCTTGAACTGCTCTTCTTTGCGATTGTGTAAGCGACTTTTTTTACACGAATAAAAACAAGAACAGAATATGTTACTGTATATATGGCGAAAATTTACAGTGTATAAAATTTTATATAAATGGCATTTCCACAGAAAGGTCTACCGTGATCAACAAAATTTAAACTTATCAAAAACTTATTATTTGATGATTATCAAAGGGAAACATTTTAATTTTATTAATTAAAGCAACTGAGGAGTTAGATTCAATAAGGGCACTTCTGTTAAAATTGCATTCTGAGATATTAGCGTTTTAAGTTTTTGATGTATGATAATTTTTTTGTTGTAGTATACAAAAAAAATTTCAATATTTATTGTTACTCATGTATCATATATCATTCCAACTTGTACATTTAAGAAATATGTTTTCCATATTATTTTTCAAAATCTGTAAAAACAGTCAATTTTAAATGGAAGGCATTGGCTAAAGGTAATGAAAAAATGGTTTAGGCAAGGAAAGGACAATATATTAAATTTGTTTTTTTTAATTACTTAATTACATAATTACTCAACTTCCTAATACATTATAAACTCAATTGAACTACAACGGAAATATAAGTAACGTAACGCAAACGTAACTTATGTTATTTTTAACCCTTCTAAAAAAAGTTTTTTACAAAAAGTCTTGCCCAGTTCAGAGAGTTTATCAAATTTTGTACTCCTAGTCAAAAATCACTTTCGTTTTTTTGTAATTTCTTTTTTTACATCTTTAAATCCTAAGGGTCGATTGTTATCATTGTTTTTACTGAATATAGTACTACTTTATTACTACGCAAATAAAAAAAAAACCTTTTTTAAAAATAGGACATTATTATTATATTTATTTTTAATATTTCTTCGTACAAATCGTCCGTAACGCCAGTTTCGAAATTTTTGAAAAAAATTAATTTTTACAAATAAATTAATAGCTACATCCTCGCGGTGAAGTCTGGATGATCAAACAACTTTGATTTACAAAGAGCTGTTACTTGTTACGTCCTTATATAGAGATATTAAAAGTCGATACTGAAAATGTTCGTTTCTTTCTGAAGATGTTTTAATAATAAGTTTTACGTTCATTCTCAACTTAGTTGAATTTGTCAACAACAAATAAAGTTTGCAAAAAACAAATAATTTGCGCTCCACCTTACTGTAAATTCATGTCAGTTTTTGTTATAGCTTAAAAAATATTTGTTTTTTTACTCTTCGTTTGCCTTTTTACACATCCGTCTGTTTACCTGTATTTTACATTATCCGTCTGTTTGCCTTTGACACATTTATTTAATTTTGCAATATAAATCAGAGCATAAAAAAATCACCTAAAGTCTCATAAGATTTCTGCAAAAAGCGGTTTAAAGCGCTCATGAATACATACTCAAGATGAGAGAGCATAAATGTGCAAAGCTGCCCGACACCGCAATAGAAACCATGAGAACAACTATAGCAGAGAAAAACAACAGAAAAAGCTGTGTCTTCTAACATTTTAATGAAGCAATATTTTTTGTTAGGTTTTTTTGACCATTTTATAAACTAAAACTTTAATACATTTTAAGCGTACTTTTAAAAAAATTAATGATGCAAGGTTTTAAGTTAGGCATGCAGCTTTATATTAATGAAAGAATTACTAAAATTGGTTTAGTAATTCCTAAGTTTAGCGTAGTCAAAGATACGTGAGAAGCCTTTTAAATAATAGTATGGATATAAAAAAATTGAAACGATTGTATTTTATTTTCTTATAAAAAAAAATTCCGAAATACACCTTGACAATTTGGCTGTAGCAACAGACAACATCTTGAAGAATTTTTTGAAGTGAAAACTTCTTTAGGCGCGTTGAACGATTTTGGTAGAGGGTAAATCTTTGGTTTCCGTCATCGTATTTTTCCGAGGAACTTTGTCATCAATACAGACATCAAAAATGTTTGCATGTATTTGTGCATAAAAATATCAACAATTATCATCACTCTTGTTCTTAATCGGCCGCAAGCTCACAAAGAAATCACTTGGCAACTCCTGAAATTAATGCATATAATCTGTTTGTTAGTATATAAATACTTAAGTTAGGTTGCAATAAGATGTTTGCAACCAAAACTTATTATTAATTCGCTTTATATTGGTCTATATATGCTTTTAAAGTTTGGCACTTTCTTCAGTTGTTGTATTTGTCAACATTTTTGAAAAATTTGCTTTTACTTAAACAGCTGCTATGCATGGTGAGATTTAAAAATGGAGCGATCTTCTTTTTCTGCTGGAACTTCGTTAGCAAACAAGAAAAATAATGTATGGATTAAGTGTTTTAGCATTTTAATCTTTAAGTTGTGATAAAGGAATATGTTGAACATTCAAATAATTACATGCATGCTCTTATTTTATTATATATCATCAAACAAAGTTTGACAATTTTCACACTTGTTGTATTTGTAAGGGCCATTTTGTTCACAGAGAGATAAATTTATCCCCGAGTTAATTCCATGATTTTTCCAGTTTTTCATTTGTTCACAGTGAGTTAAGTATTTAACTCTTCAAGCTGGAGATAAAAATGGTGGCGAGTAACTTAACCCCAGAAATTTTTAACTCGTGGAAATTGGTGAGTTAAGATTTTTAATTCGCTCTCATCACTCTCATTTTAATATTTTTTATTTACTTGGTGTCAAAATATTGAAAATACAGATTTCTTAAACATAAGGAAACAGTATTGGGGGTTACTGATTTCGAATCTGGTGTCAAAATTTTAAAATTCACGATGTTGGATAAGGTTGCCACTTAATTTTTTATTTTTACGAATTCGGGGCTGCGCGAACTAAACGGTAAGAATGGGTCGCTGAATCCGAATCCGTTGTCAGAATTTCAAAATTCGAAAATTTTTCTACACATAGGGCTGCCACCTAAAAATGTTTTATTTTAGGAATTTTAAACATGAGGAAAGAGTATTGGGGGTCGCTGAGTTCGAATCTGAAGTTAGAAATTTAAAATTCAAGATGGTGGATAGGGTTGCCACCTTAATTTTTTGTATTTTTATGAATTCGTGGCTGGCAAAAAAAAAGTTACACCAAAAATGGGTCGCTGAATACGAATCCATGGTCAGAATTTCAAAATGATAAAGTTTTGAAATAATAGGGTTGCCACCTAATAATATGTATTTTTCAGAATTTTAAACCTCATTTAACAGTATTAGGGAGTCACTGATTTCGAATCTGAAGTCAGAATTTTAAAATTCAAAATGGTGGATAGGGTTGCCACCCTAATTTATTGTATTTTTATGAACTCGGGACTGGCAAAAAAAATGGTACACCAGCTATGGGTCACTGAATACGAATCCATGGTCAGAATTTTAAAATGATAAAGTTTGGAAATAATAGGGCTGCCACCTAATAATATGTATATTTTAGAATTTTAAACATCATTTAACAGTATTAGGAAGTCACTGATTTCGAATCTGAAGTCAGAACTTTAAAATTCAAAATTGAGGATAGGGTTGCCACCTTAATTTTTTTGTATTTGTATGAATTCGGGGCTGGCAAAAAAATGGTATGCCAAAAATGGGTCGCTGAATCCGAATCCATGGTCAGAATTTCAAAATTTATAAAATTTTGAAATAATAGGGTTGCTTTTACCTTTGAAAATACATATTATTAGGTGGCAGCAGCCATATTATTATAAAATTTTATCATTTTGAAATTCTGATCACGGATTCGGATTCAGCGACCCATTTTTACCTTTTAAATCGCACCAGCCCAGAATTCATCATATAACAAAAATTAAGGTGGCAGCCCTATCCACTATTTTTAATTTTAAAATTCTGACATCAGATTTGAAATCACTGACTCCCTAACACTGTTAAATAATGTTTAAAATTCTTAAAAATACATATTATTAGGTGGCAACCCTATTATTTCAAAACTTTATAATTTTCAAATTCTGACCATGGATTCGTATTCAGCGACCCATTTTTGGTGTACCATTTTTTTTGACAACCCCGAATTCATAAATATACAAAAAATTAAGGTGGAAACCCTATCCACCATTTTGAATTTTAAAATTCTGACTTCAGATTCGAAATCAGTGACTCCCTAATACTGCTAAATGATGTTTAAAATTCTAAAAAATACATATTATTAGGTGGCAACCCTATTATTTCAAAACTTTATCATTTTGACATTCTGACCATGGATTCGTATTCAGCGACCCATTTTTGGTGTAGCATTTTTTTTGCCAGCCACGAATTCATAAAAATACAAAAAATGAAGGTGGCAACCCTATCCACCATCTTGAATTTTAAATTTCTGACTTCAGATTCGTACTCAGCGACCCCCAATACTCTTTCTTCATGTTTAAAATTCCTAAAATAAAACATTTTTAGGTGGCAGCCTTATGTGTAGAAAAATTTTCGAGTTTTGAAATTCTGACAACGGATTCGGAATCAGCGACCCAATTTTACCTAGTGTGTCTGCCAGAGTTGAATTCGCATTAATAAACAAGAAATTAGGTGGCAACTTTATCCGCCATCTTGAATTTTAAAATTCTGACACCAGATTCGAAAGAAGTAACCCCCAATTCAGTTTCTTCATGTTTAAAATTCTTAAAAAAATGTTTAGTTGGCAGCCCTGTGTAGAAAAATGTTAGAATTTTGAAATTCTGACATCAGATGCAAAATCAGCGATCCATTTTTACCTAGATTTCACTCAAACCCCCAAATTCGCGAAAATAAACCAAAAATCCCCACACATTTTTTAATTAATGAGCAACACTCTAACATTCCAATGGAAATCGATATAAACTGAGAGCGAATTTATGCTCTAAGCATAAAGCCGGGATAAAATGTGAACAAAACCACTTTCTTATCTCCCGATTTATACGCTTGGTATAAAATTAACCTATAGATAGTTATCCCCGAATTAAATCATATTTATGCCCTTTGTGAACAAAATGGCCCTAAGTGGCTTTTTATTTTCACCACTGCGGCATTTTATTTTTAGAGTTGCCAACTATCATTGTTTTGTTAATAAATTTTTTCATAACACGGGGGTTACACGAGACAGTACTGTTAAGACAGTGAAAAATACGTTTTAATTGTCAAACTTTGTGTCTGTGAAAAAGAGTACAGACAGTTGGTAAGACAGTTGGCAAGACAGTAGACAAAATAGTAAAAAAATTGTATTTTATGAAGAAAATTTTTGTTAAAACTACGAGTACGCCAAAGTATTGCAAATTTTCCTTTAATTCTATTAAATTTTCACGTATTTTGTCACTTTATATGCTAAATATCATTTTACTTTCCTAGCTACTGTCCCGCCAACTGTCTACAAAAAACTTAAGACAGTAGAGCAGACAGTAGTAAAAGTTAGCGTGTGTGGGTAAAAATTTGTGAATGTGTTGTGACTGTCTTAACAGTACTGTCTCGTGTAACCTCCGTGTAAAGGGTAAGTGTCAAAAGGAAACTTTTCAGTCGTGGTAGGATAGAAAATATCAGGTTGAATAAAATTTGTGTGTGTGTCAAATGGACGACAAAATTTTGACAATTGCAAATTTTGATGTTACACATTTCGATCGTGTCTTTTATTTTATTTAATTTGCATTTTATTCACTTTGTGACATATTTCATTCGAGTGCTTGTACTTGTAACTTATTTCGTAAACTTGTAATATTGTAAATTTGAAAAACTTAAAAAATAACAAAATAATAAAAAAAATAACGGAAGTGCTTGAGTTTGTGTGTGCGTGTGTGTGAGCCAACGATCTCCCGGTGCATCAGCAAGTGCAGCAAAGTTAAATTGGCTTTCTGTGCTGGCGAACGTCCTCCAAGTGCCACCACCACCAAGTGCAGTGCAAAATTTGTTGCTAGCCAACATCCTCCAAGTGCCATCACAAGCAGCACCAGCAAGTGCAGCACAATTCAATTTACTGGTCAACTCTCCAATATTTCTGAAGCACCATTTCAGCATGTCTCAAGCGCAGAGTCAAATTTCTGCCATTACACTCCGGCGTGCATTGAATAAATTAAAGGAGGAGAATTTGCGCTTCATTTGCTTGTGCTGTTGCTGGTGGCACTTGTTGACACATGTTGGCTAGCAAGAAATTTGCGCTGCACTTGCTTGTGCTGTTGCTCGTGGCACTTGGAGGTTATTAGCTAGCTACAAATTTTGCACTGCACGTGCTTGTGCTGCTGGTGGTAATACTTGGAGGACGTTCACCAGCAAAGAAAGCCAATTTAACTTTGCTGGACTTGGTGATGCACCGGGATACATTGGCCCACGCACACACAAACTCAAGCACTTTCGTTATTTTTTTGAAGTGAAAACTTCTTTAGGCGCGTTGAACGATTTTGGTAGAGGGTAAATCTTTGGTCTGCGTTATCGTCATCGTCATTTTGCGAGTAACTCTCTTCATCAACAGACAGCGAGTAGTTTTTTAAATGACGCTCTTGGATCTTGACTACAAGGCGCTCAGCAAATGTAGCAAGCAACCATCAATAAGTTCCTCTGCTGACGCATCGTTTTTTTCCCTCCCTTTGCTCCGCTGCGAAACTTTGAATGATACTGTTTTTCAATGTACATGTAGAGATGCTTTAGGTTAAAATAAAATAAATTTAAAATTGTTGATATTTGGTTTTTGTTTGACTGGCCGTGAAGTCTTTTTTGATGCCACCACTCATAGTACAACTAGATAAGGTAATGTTAGGGCTGAATGTGCTCGCTTTCTTAGTGACCATAACTGTCAAACTCAGCCATTTTGGTATTTTAGCCAATTTTTGCTTTCATATTGCATTCTCATTGGCAGCAGATTTTGTGTGAAATGTCAACTTCGTTTTGGCAGTTTCGGTCACCGGCTCTCCGCCCTAATACTACCTTGTCTAATTTTGCCAGTCCACCACTTGAGATTTTGCTACCAGGCAAACAAAAAACATAGTACATAGAAAGTAAAATGCGGTTTATTTTCTGACACTGATTCGTTCATCCCCTCTAACGTTGCGCAACCGCTGTGAATCTTTCCATTCTCACTGCGTTGTTGATGTGGATTGGAAATGTAATTGTTGTTGTACAGTTAGCTGGACTTTTTTTAGACTTTTTTGTAGCTACAGTCGGCATATGACAACTGATTTATTTTAGATAAGAGCAGGCAAACAGAAAATATAGCAGGCAAAGTGCTGTATATTTTCCGCCGCCAATTTGGTTCATCCCCTCTAACGCTGCGCAACGCTGCGTTCTTGTTATAGACTTGCTTGGTAGTTATTGTTGTACAGTAAGCTTTAATTTCTTGTAGATGTTTTTTTGTAGCTACAGTCAGCATATAACATCTAACTATTTTAGAAAACAGTTTATACATATGAATTAAAGAGTGTATATAATATTGGTAAAACTATTTGTTTTTAGTAAAAGGTTACCGTATTGGAAATATATATTCAATATATATGAACAATTTAAATTTAGCTCATTGAGGAAATTTAAAGATTATTTATGTATATTTATATAATAACAATTACGTAATAAACCTGCAAAATAATTAATATTTTCAGTAGTAATTGGATAACTAAAGTCTGCTTATCCTAAGCATTCTATTTTTTAAACGGTTTGGCATCAATTTCTTATATGAATTATGTATAATTTATATGCTATAGATATTTCTTAATTTTAGAATATTCTATTTCTAATACACAACTCAATATAGATATGGTGAACATGTATATTGTGTTAGTGTTATGATATAATTAGATATAAATAAGCTTTAATTTTTTATATTAATTCAATAATGAAATAATTTAAATAAATTACTTTAATTATATGTATTTTTGATATGGTAACACTTTTGCTTTAAAGAAATAGTTTCAGTAATATATAAAAAATTTAATAAATTGCTATAAGCTCTTAACAAAAATAATTCTAATTTCATATGCCGACTGTAGCTACACAATTAGAATTCACAACGTCTACAAAAAATTTCCAGCTAACTGCGCCAACAACAATTACCAAGGAAATCTACAAACAAGGACGCACAGAGAAGAACAAGATCATAGCGGAACTTTTAGAACTTTTTGATTTTCATCCTACATGTAGGACGGGCTGCAGTATGAGCTTTCGCACATCCTACATGTCCGTCCGACGTGTCAAATCCATCCTACATGTAGGATAGTCCGAAACCTTATATAACAGTGAAAATTCTTATATAACAGTAAGGCGGTCCGTGGCCATGAAGCAACAAACACAGATGGCGCAGACATTTTTTCAAAACAGCTGTTTACTGCGCACCTACGTCATCAAAGACCCCAGCTACTTGTTCGTTATAAGAAATGTATGAGATTTGTGATGGAAAATTTAAAAAGTGTGAATAAACTAAGAAATATTGAATCAATTAATTTTATTTTTAATAAATCATATAGAAAATGCGTTTGTTTTTTAGTGCAGCATTTATGTTCATGCGATTAAATGTAGCTTCTCAACTAACGGAGCTGCTATTTTCGGAAAGCCCCATTCAAAAAGCATAAGTCTTACCTCAAATTAGACTCCATACACAAGCTAATAATAAGCGATATGGAGGCTGAGCCTCTATAATTTCAAAAATTAAACCTTCTGGAAGTCGAAATGTTAGTTGGGCTAGAGCTATAAACATCGTACATGATTCTTCTAAAACAGTTTTATCAAGAAAAACAAGAAAACAAGTCGAAAACAAAAAATATTAATTTAGTTTATTATTTTTGAAAATTTTCTTTTTCGCGATCTCGCACTATCAATAAGTTCTTCATTTAGTTTTCTTATTTTGAAGTACATTCTAGAGCGAAAAAATAGCATTTTAACTTTTTCATCACAATCGATGTGCTGAGCCTGCTCGATGTGGGATTTTAAAAAATCTTTTCCAATCAGGAGGCCTTCTCTATTGTTAGCTTCAAAAATCTGGTGAAGTTCTTGCATGTACTTCATAGTTTCTTGTGTTGGCTTCGAAAGACCGCCCTCAGACAAATGGTCAACCCACGAATATGTTGGCACTTGAGTCTCTGACACGGTCATATGTGGAAGATCGTCTTTAAGTCTATGACAAATGTAGCCCGCAAGATTTTCCAAACCATCATAATTCATATCACTAAATTCTTGCTCCACTGGTTCTTCAATGTCAACATCAACATTAAAAGTTCCAATTATTTTGCCTGCAAAAAAGAAACGGGTGCAACTTACATCTAAGAATTTAAAAATTAAAAATTACCGGTTAGAGACTTTTCCGACTTTTCCAAATCGGGAGTATCGTCATTTTCAACATTTGCAGCGTCTGATATGACGCCATCGTTTCGTCCAAGAATATACGACCTTAATCGATATTTAAACTCAAGTTGATCGGGGTGGTCGTGCAGTCCACCCTTAGCGCGAATCAATCCGAAAAATTTTCTAAAACGTCTTGATTAAGACGGTACGTGAGGATAAATTTCACACCAAATCGGCACTTCAGGTCTTCATATAGCCCTTTTAAGGCGTTATTTGATTGAATTATTCCTAAAAAAATATGTTATATATAATAAATCATATGCACAAAATGTTTGCAATTCATTACCTTTTTGAAAAGGCAACAAAGCTTGTCGTCCGATCGCTCTCATTTCCTTTACCATTTCCGTCATTTCATCAAGAATACGATTTTGTGTTTCAAGGGAAAGGCCGTAGGCGTGGCAACGCTCCCTGGCATCAGGGTAAGGAACTTTGACGTTCATGACGTCAAACCAATCATTAGTCTGAATTACACAGGATTGAAATATATGCATATACTATCGAATGAAAACAGTTTTACCAATTTAAACAATCGATGACATTCTTCCCAGTTTAAACCGTCAAGTAAACCATGACTGGCTGCCCTCGTAATAGCCTGCGCCACAGTATGAGAGAAAAGCTTTGTTGCTAGCTTTACTTTTTGTCTTTTTGCTTTCGTGACATTGAGGTTTGTTTGAGATATTTTATGAGCTATGGTAAGATCTCCGGAAGTAATCTCTAACAGCTTTGAAATAATTTCAGCACGAACTGCTTTGCCATTAATAAAAAAACCTTGATCTACTAAATGATTTCGAAGAAGTTTGATCAGGTGGGGGACGTCTGCAAACACAAAAACCTTTTCTTCGTTATTTTAATTAAGTTTGATTACCATGGCGTTTCCTCTGTTACTTGCAGTTCATTAAATAGTGCTCTGTTACCACCCCCACTTACAACAGCTGCAACAGTATAACCGCACGACTTAAGCTCAGATAAAATAGTGTTCAAAATGTTAGCAGTTATTTTACAATCATAATTGTAGAATATCGGTTGTTTCCATTTTGCTATTAAGCCTAATAAAGAATCATTGGTGTAATCATTTTAAGCTTAATCTCTTGGTTTACTGACCTCTTATCATTGCCACCTGGACATAGTTTGCAGGAGCTAGTGTAGTATCGACGGTCTTATCGTAGCAATATGTTTTTCGAATTTTTGCCTCATCGAAGCTCAAAACACAAATTTTATCGAGCTCTGTCATATGTGTCGAAGCAGAAAGAAGTTTGAAAACTGGCTGTAATAAGCCAGGAGTGATGTAAACTTTTTGAGCCCACGCTTGCAGCGTACGTACAGCAGGCAAGGGGAAATGCTTTCTATGTAGCAGCTTGTACAATTTCGCGCTTGCTGCATACAAAGTAATGGCTTGGGTTATGTCTTCTTCGGTCCATTTAGTGCGCTTGATGCCTGCCTTCAGCTTCGCAATTTGGCCCTTGGTAAAAATACCTAAAAGTTTTCTTCCAAGTTGCTCAATTCGTAGTTAGCCTTGGTTAAACGAGTTTTTAAAGCATCTAAGTTGTATTCATAAATTTTCGCCTCTTTGTCTCGTTTCTCCTCCGATGCTCTTAATTGAGCAGCTTGCTTTTTTGTAGCTTTCTCGAGGAATGCATTTTCTTTGCGAAGACGTTCTCTGAAAGTAAATATAATTATTGGAACCACGTTTGAAGTGCCATACATATTCAACATACATTTCCTTGTTTAAACATTCTATGTCATTTTTCTCATTATTTTTGTTAAAAATCGACACACTATTTTCCTTCTGGTGCTTCAAAAGCACTTTAGTTCCTTTAAACTGGCATTCCATGTTTACTTCAGTTTCTTCAGGCTGCACTGATAGTTGATCTGTATTTTCTAAAATTATTGAAATATAAAAGTGTTCTAGTTTTAAATTTTAAACATTTTTTTTACCATTGAGTAAAACGGATGCTGAATCGTGTTCTTTTATTAGAATTTCAACAATTTTTTTGTTGTCCCGCTTTTGGATTCTTCGTGCACGCTCCTTACAAATGTCTTCGTTCGCAGTAGATGCTTTGCGAATACTAGGCACAGCGCCGATCCTCCAAAATCGCCTTTTGGTAAAGCCTTTTGCAGAAATAATACAAATTAAACCGTTTCATGATTTAAATGCTCATATCTTACCCATTTCATATTGCAAATTGTTTTCAAAATCTTCTGGTTTGAAGTGTTCCATACAAATTTGCGAAGTCTTTGTATTCATTTTATTGTCACGGCGACAAAAACTTTTCCATTGCTTTAAACAGGCAGCGTTGGACGGAAAGTTAAAAAAACTTATTTTGCACGGTTTTAGTTTATTGCTATTATTGCAATTTTTCACTATGCACCTCATTTTAATTATTTATTTTAATTTAAATATATTATTTTTATACACTTCAATGTCTTTTTGCTTTTAAAACAAAACGCGATGGTCTTTGTCTACGTCACGCAAACAGCTGATAAATGTAAACAAACTAACGGACCTGCGCAGTGCCAAATCTATTTTCTTTGATTCATGGTCCGTGGCAGGACAACGTCTTCCAGGGAATACTAATATTTATATATAGGTTTTCGCTTCGGTCGGCAGTCCTCTCACTGCTATACTTTTTTTCTTATATGCATTCTTAAACTAGCAAATAATTGTTTATGTTGTCTGACAGAGAAAATGGCATGCATAAATTAAAAATTTCTTTGGGCAATGGGAACAGTGCTTTGTTGTTTTGTCCATTAAAATTTTGGAACAAGTGCTATGAACTTTTATTGTTATAGTATTCAATCAATTTATTTAGAAACAATAAGATCACATATAAGATCTTTTCAATGCAGTAAAAACAACATAAAAGCAACAAGTTCTAAGCAACTGGTAAATACGTACACTTAAAAAAAATATTTAGTGATTTATTTAAAAATAGTAAAAAAGTAATAAAAAATATTATAATCAACAGATGAAACAGATATAAATAAAAGATGAAGAAAAAGATATTATTAAGAAGAGTATTGTAAAATTTCATACTTATGGTTGCGGTTATTTCCAATATATTTTATTCTTAAATGCAACAAGTTTTAAATTCTAACGGTGATTACAAAAAAGTCTGTTTAAAAAAATATGTAATGGATTCATAAGGTTCATATTTCTGTTTGATCTACAAAATTGTAACTTCTCAAATAGGTATTTAAGTGTCTTTGTAACTGGGCGTTCAAGATGATGCCGATCTTCAAGTGACAGCACCACCACTCTTCAAATGCATGACATTTTTGACGGGTGGATACCTTAACATGAGCACACCATAAATGTCCGATCGTTCTGTCAATGAATAGTGACGTTACAGTGTTCTAAATTAAAAAACTTTTGGTATTGTTTGGTATTTTTGGATCAAGAAAAATTTTGTGCTTTAATTAAACATTACTTTTTGCGTGACAAAAGTGCGAAAGAAACAAAAGAAAAGCTCGATAAATACTATAGTGAATCTGCTCCGTCGTATTCAACAGTAAAATATTGGATTGCAGAGTTCAAGAAAGGTCGAATCTGCACAAAAGATGAAGACGCCCGAAGAGCACCAAAAACAGTGACCACTCCAGAATGTATTGGAAAAATCAACGATTTTGTATTAGAGAATAGAAAATTGAAAGTGCATGAGATAGCTACAGCCGCAGGCATATTAAATGGGTCAGTGGTTTCAATTTTACATGAACATTTGGGTATGAGAAAGCTGACTGCAATATGGGTGCCGCGTTTGTTAACAATCAATCAAAAAGATGAACGGGTTTCGCACTTCCCAACAATGTTTGGACATGTTTTAACAGAATCCGACTGATTTTTTGCATAAAATAGTGACCATGGATAAAACATGGATTTACCACTATACACCAGAATCTAACGAATCTGCAAAGAGTGGGTGGGTCCCAGTGGAAGTGCAGCCAATCGAGCGAAGACTCAACAAACGGGCGGAAAGGTGTTCGCTTCTTTTTTTTTATTCAAGTGGCATTTTGTGCATCGACTATTTGAGAAAAAGAAAAACAGTCAACAGCGAATATTACTGATTACTATTACTAAATTATTGAACCAATTGAAGAACGAAATCGCAAACAAATAAACACATTTATCGAAGAAAAAAAATATAATATTTTTGCAAGACAAAACGATCGAAACCATGGCCAAATTGCACGAGTTACGCTTTGAACTACTTTCTCATCCCCCCATATTTTCCAGATTTGGTCCTCAGCGACTATTATCTGCTCCCAAACTTAAAAAGGTTGCTCCAGAAGATATTTACGTCGAATGAACAGTAGGTAGATTCCAGGATTTGCTATCGTTTAAACTCTAAAAATCGCTACAATGCTTAAAATCTTACGTTAGAAATCTTGGAATAAATTTTAATATTTTTGGGCTTACATATATGACAACACCAAAATTGTATTAAAATCAAATACTGGCCAAATATTAAAATTCAGTTTTAATAAAAAAAAGTCTTGAAATTTAATGCTCCTTTTGGATTCATTTTTAACACTTATTTTGTATTAACAATTAGGCAAATACAGTATAAAATTGATTCCAAAGGGTATAAAATATCGTTGTAATATTTTAAATGTATTAACATTTAACACAAAATTATATTGAAATAAAATTTACTGCATGTCTTAAAAATTAATTATAATATCACAATAGTATCGAATTAATTCCGACGGTATAAAATATCGTTGTAATATTTGAACTGCATTAAAATGTAAAACAAAATATATCAAAAAATGTTGTAATCAATTGAGGAGTATTAAATTTAATACTTTTTGAATTCAAAATCTTTGTAATACTTTGCTTGTATAAAATTTATTCCAAGATTCTAACCGTGCAAAATTTAAGCGATTCTCCTAAAATTCGATTCTAAGATACACATCGCTAAACTAATAAACTAGTTCCTTTATCCGCCGTAGGTGCGCACTAGGGAGTTCAATCCCGGAAGCTTTTCTCGATCCCGGGATTATCGGGATTGAAAATCTCAATCCCGGGATCCCGGGACTAGTTCGGGATTGAAAGTTTTAAGAAGTAAATAATTTAAACGTTTTTAAAACAATTTTTGGTTATGTATTAATGAAACTAATAAATGTAAATTAATTCATTTATAAAGTAACAAAAACAAAACACATTAAGGGTATTCACAATTGCGTTGTTTTCAGTGTAGTTAAAAAATCCCGTGGTATTGATGCCTCACTTTACCGAGCGGTTTTTATATTTTTTGTTGTTTTACATGAAATCTCTAAAAACCAAAAGTGTGGTCATTTTAAGTAGCCCAATGATATGTTTAACGAACGTGGTTTTTAAGGTTCCATAAATAACTGATCGGCTGCCAGTTATTTCCTAATTGCAAAAAATAGAAGAAGCTCAAAATGCAAGTTAAACTTTTTATGCCATATATTAATAAAATATATCAAATTGGATAGTTAATTTATGTGCATAGTAAAAAACAGCTATAGTGGGAGGTTCTCAACCACAAATTCCATTTTAAAGGGTGCTCATAATTGTGATTTTTAACTATGGCAAAAAACACACTACAACTATACCACACAATTTTGAATACCCTTATTGTTAAAAAACAAAGAACTTAAATAATATTAATGACTAGGCTTTATTATTAACTTAACCCTTTCAGTGGATTTGCCCAATATATTGGACACGTCAGAAAGTAATTTTTATTTGTATCTATTTTGCAAAGCTTTTGTTTAAATCAAATTGTTTGGTTCTATGAAAAAAAAATGAACCAACATGATAAAAATAAATTTAGAATGATATTTGACATAAAAGTCAGTTGGATTTTCGATTTTGTGCCGAAGAAAAGCAAACAAAATTTTTTTCGGCCTATTTTGTAAGAAAAATTAACCGGACAAAGATTAAGTTTACGTTTTTTTATCTTTTTTGGCTTTAATGATAAGAATATTAAAAGGGTTTAAGAAACAAAGATCTAAAGGCTTGAAAAACCTTTAAGAGATTAAAGAAAAGACTTTATGCCGAACAGGATCAAAATATTTTTTCTTTGTACAAGCTTAAAAAACTTAAGTAGCGCAGATTAAAATCAAAGGCATGTTTTTTCATCTTTTAAGGACCTAAATGATACGAATATTACCTCAAAAAAATTATTTTGTTCTTAGCCTAGCCATTGAAAGGGTTAAAGAACTATAAATATAAAAAAATACAGAACAGTTTAAAGTATTATTATATAAATGTTATACTTTTTTTTTGTACTTAATGATTTTTTTGTGTTTAAGGCATATTAATTTTGGAAAAGACTTTTCAAAATTAAATTTTTTGTTTTTATTATTTTTAAAGTAAGCATTAAGCTGATCAACGTGTTTTATTTTTTGTTGGAGAGTTTAGTTCGGATATTATTACAAATATAACCCGATGATGAGAAGCACCGTTCTGATTCTATGCAAGTTGTAGAAATAGTTGTACGATAATCGTAAGCAATTTGTAAGTTTCGATCACGATTGCCTTCGCCACAAAAAAAAACATTTCCTAAGTCAGAATATCTGACAATTTTGAAATACATAGCTTCTAAAACTTTGCAAAGTCTTTGCACCAGTGATTCACACTCATCATCCTAACAATCTTTTTCAGCCTCAATAAAAGATTTTCTAATTCTTTATTCATATCAACTTAAAATTAAATGTTTGCATTTTGTAAGGAACACAATTTTTGCAAATTCTATTCCCACATGCCTTACTAAGAATTCTCTATTTTTTAGTTTACAACTGGATCATGATACCCTACGAAATGCAAGACAAAGGCCCTGTTGAAACGTCCGTTTCAGCCGCGCCACATCGAGACGGGTACCCATAAGGGACCTCGACGGCCGCGCGTCTAGAATTGCAGTCGAGGCAGCGAGGTGATATACCAAATATACGCTAGCTACGATAAGACCTAATACTGGAATGAAATAACTTTTAATATTAACAATAGAATAGTGTGAGGTAATAATAATCAGTATAAATATTAAATATACCCACGATATATGCGATAAAATGGATTTAGTCCAAAGAATATTATTCAGGTTTTAAAGATAAGTTTAGATATAAGTATTGAAATAAACATGAATTTATAAACTAAAACACTTCAGAGTTGTTAATTCAGGCAAACCAGCTTGGCGCCGCGGGTAAGGATAGTTACCACGGCCTGGCCGGGGTCATCGTCAGGTCAAGTATAGGAGGAAATAAGCATCTCCTTATTCAGGTAGTTCTCTAGGCCCCGCCTCAAATGTATTGCCAACTGGGAGAATTGAAATAGTTACATACATATGTTTTCTTTCTTTTCATGTGCTCATGGACAAACACACACACTCTGGGAAAAGGCCAGCCGGTACCCGCTACCAACGGCACAAACAGGCGATGTCGCGGAGAAACAAACACGAGCACTAAGAAGAGGAAGCATGGCGTGGCATGCATGCGAGGTAATAAAAGGGCAAACATCGAGAGATCTGGAGCTTTTTGTCTACCTCGAGTGTTAGCGACCAGACGTCTGGCGCAGTGAACGTGAAAAGATTTTCAACTGAGAGCGTCGACAGCGGAACAACATAACCGGCAACAGTAACGCGGACAGCATAGTGACCGAAACGGCAACAGCAACACCGACCGCGCAGTAACCGCGACGGTAATAGTGAACGTCGACAGCGAAGCGACGGCAACAGCAACAGAGACGTCGACCGCACAGCGGCAGCGACGGCAGCAGCGAGCACCGGCAGCGCATAGCAGCAACGGCATCAGTGAACGCGGACAGCGGGAAATAAAGATCCTGACGTGGGCGGCGGCCCAGCGGAACAACTCCTCAGTAACTATAGTATCAAATAGTTCCCCTTATGGGAATCTTTATTTAATATTTAAATATTTAAATTTATTATTACTGAAATTATTCTTTTGCCGTAGAAATGTAAGAATACCTAAGCACAGCATATAATTTTAAGAACATAGGATGATACTTTTACACTCTTGTTTAAGTAGCCAAGAATAAATAAGTGAAGATGCCTATCAACTAAAATGAGACGAACGTTGGGTTCCGTGGACCAGTGACGTGGAGGACAGTCAGCAATAAGGAAAGTAGTAATACCGAGGTTCCCAAAACCGTTAAGCCAGGTTCAAGAGATGAAACGACCAAAACTAGTGGACACTTGTTTGGTGAACTCGGGGCCAGGGGTGGCCAGCCTCGTTTCTCACCAAACCTCTGGGCTACACGCTCGGAATTTACGGACGCTAGGTCGAACGTATGAAGTGGACGACGGACGGAACACTCAGTGACAGGAAGATAGGAGTAGGGTAGGGACGACTGGGGAAACGGTGGCCAGCCTCTGTCAACCCAGGGCGTCGAGAAAACGGACACGACAGACACGATGACGAGCAGGGATAGAAGAGCACAGGTTAGTACGTGAGGCAAACGCAAGTAGTATAGGATACAGTAGGACACAGGTGGTGAGCTTGGAGGCCAGGGAAGGCCAGCCCCTTGCTCGATCAAATAGAACCTCGCGTCACACACTGCTTCGTTTCGGTCTCAGTGGCGGGGTGAGTGGAGGCCAGGGGTGGCCAGCCCCATTCAGTACCGACCTAAGACCTGCTAGGCCATGTGTCGCCGTGAGTTTCGTCCACCGAAGGGAGGGGTTCAGTGAAGCTCAGAGCCAGGGGTGGCCAGCTCTTTGCTTCGCCGAATCCCTCGAATTCAAACCCAAAAATATAGATACCCGAAAATATCAAACCATAATCTAGCCCGACCAGAGGGTTCGTACTAGAAGACGTACACCCTAACCACGACCACGGAACCCAACCGACTCAAATAGCGATAGGTGGGCATCATAGTTGAAACTAAGAATTCTATAAAAACAAGAGTGTTAAGCCATTAGGATAAGATAAAACACAACCATACGAAACGTTGAAACGTATGTGTATTAGAGTAGTGTACGGCGGACCACCAAAATAAAGTAAGGTCGATCGCAGAATTAAGTTAGGCATTAGTAGAGGATAAGAAATCATTGTTAAATTAAGATATTGTTAAGATCACACGAAAAGATTAAATAAAATACTATTGAAATCGGAGACAACTGGTTTTGGTTCGGTGTTCGACATAAAACAAATAATTGTGCGGACCCTGGATCCGGCGAGCGCATCCTCGGCCGGATGGGTAGGTCCTTACAATTTACATGAATGTTTGTAATAGAAATTTTTTATAACTAACTTGTTTTGTTGCAATTTCGGCCCTGCTACAGGCTTATCATAAACTGCAAAAGCAAATTTCTACTTAATTCAAGCAAATATTTGCTAAGTTATTAAAAATTGGAAAAGCAATTTTTGATTAGTTTTTGCTGAAATCTAGCATATTTTTGAAGCAAAATAATTATTAACATTAAAATTAATTGAAAAATTACCACCATGTGGAGATTTGAACCTCGGCCGCGTGAGTGTAAGTGCATGGGCTTATCCATTCGATCATCGCAGTTGTTAACCAATCGTCGCCTAACTGTCTTTATTAAGAATAAAAGTTTGCTCTTGAGTTTAAAAGAAATTTGCTTGAATTAAGTAAAAATTTGCTATTAGAGTTTATAATAACTTAGAAATTATTTGCATGAGTTTAATATAAAATTTGCTATTTGAGCTTATAATAGCTTAGCAAATCTTTGCTTAAGTTAGGTAGAAATTTGCTTTTGCAGTTATAATTACTTAGCAAAATTTTGCTTGTATTTAATCAAAATTTTCTTTTTCCTAAATACATGAGGAGTGATTACAATTTAGCAATCTTTTTCTAAAATCACACCGTGATTGAGCAAAGTTTTACTGATTTGCTTTTAACCAAAATATTTGCTTGATTCAAGCAAAATAATTATCTCCGTGAATATAAGCTTAAGTCAAGTAAACTATTTTCTAAAGTATCAAAATAAATGTTCCAGTAAATTATTTTCTAAAGTATCAAAATAAATGTTCCAGTCAAAATCTATTTAAATCAAACAGATATTTCTGTGGTCACAAGGAATAATGACTAAACTCAAAATATCGTAAAAAAGTGATATGGAATCTACTATTTTTGGAAGTATGCACAAATCCTTTCTTTGCCCAGTATTGATCATCACCTATGTCTGCACATATTTTGTTTGTAATAATTCATATATTTCAAAAAAATGGGTTTTAGTCCGTGCAACTAAAATATCGTTTTTTACGATACTTTGAGTTTAGTTGTTATTCCTTGCGACCACAGATTTTCTGAGTTATCAAAATTCCCACTACAGAAAATATCGCCTCAAATCAAGCCAATATTGTATTCAGGATTAATTTTTTAGCTGAAATATAGTGCAATTTTGAAGTGGCTGAGAGAAATCAAGCTCAAGTTTTGATTACTCACATTATAAATTAAGATAACAGATTTCTATGTGTATTACTAACATTAAATTAAATTGAAATATGACCATTATCCAGACACTTGAACCTCGGCCTCGTGAGTGTAAGTGTATGTTCTTACCCATTCGACCATTGCAGTTTACTTATCGTCACTTAATTTACTTCATTAAGAATAAACGTACGAGCACAGAGTAAGAAAATTAACGCTTTCGCTTTGCTATAAGAAATCAATGCAAAAAACCGAACGAAATCACTAAAAACACAGCAAAAACTAAAGAAAAAACCAAAACAAAACTAAAAGCAATTAAAGAAAAAAATTATGTCTTTGATGGGATTGAACCCACTTCTCAATATTTCAAAAAGCAAGAGTAAAACTTAAAGTCTTAGCCAACTGAGCCATTTCCACTTTTATTAAGTTGTTGAAATCATATACATAACAACATTGTTGCTATCAAAAGAGTTTCTCAACTGAAGGCAATATGTGTGTGTAGATGAAAGTGTCAAACTTCCCAGTCGGCAATGGCAGGAGTTCAAAGCACTACTAGCAAGCCTACATATGAATTTCGAAGTGCTTCCACACTCATATTCAAGTATACTTTCTTTTTTCTATGAAACAAGAAAATGTTTCAGGCCTTCCGCTCTCGCTAGAAGCCCTATTGAGAATGCACGTTAGAAAGAGAAGTAATATAAATATCAACTTGAAATAAAAAACGACTAACAATTTTCAGATTTGAACCAACGTCCTCTCATGTGGCGGTCCGACATCTTATCCACTTCTCCACCGCAGTTCTTAATAAACTTAAGCTTATTTTGCATCATTACAAATGAAAGTAAGCTTTCGCAGGCGCGAGTTCGAGGCTCAGCTCGAAAAAAAAACATATGCGTCGCTGGATACACGAGAGAAGCGAAGCTTTTTCGCAGTTTCATAAGTTTGATAATTTAATGGTTTTTTAATAAAAAAATGTTTTAATTAAAAAATTTTAAATACCATAATGTTAACTAAAAACAATAATATTCCCACTAGAAAATTTTATTACCTTACATTATTATTTTACATTAATTTTTAATCATTTTTTTAAATGTTAATGATATTATTGGTTTTTAATATTTAAATATCAAACGTATATTATACAGATGTAATTTCATCGTTATTTCTAGCAAATATTACATCAATAGTTGTCCTAATCGTGTTGTGCAAATATTTGGATCGCTTATCATTCGCAATTTATATTTATCAAAACGGCATTGTTTAAGGCCTAAAATTTTTATGAAATTGATTCATAAGTATAGTCTTTCTGGCGTTATTTTCAATTCTACAGCCGTTTTAGTAGGTGTCGAGCCACAGTGTTGCGTCTATATTTATTTTCTTTATAATCATTTATCTCGAAACTATTTTTTTCGGAATGGTGTTGTAGAAAAAACAAAAACTATTCAGCCGAATCATCTGAAATTTAAATATGCAATTCATAACATCAGTGGCTATAGCTGGAACTAGAATCAAAGTTTTATTTCAAAAACATCGTATAGTTTTTTTCTAGCTGCACTCATAGTGATTTAAAATGTTCTTGGTTTTTATTTTTCAGATAAATAGAAACGTCAAAATCTACAACACCGCCCATGCCCCTTAACATGAGAGCGTCTCATTGAGCGCCATTTTGAACAAGATCAACAATCAATTTTTTAAAATCCTAAAAATACCTTAAATTTTCGAGCGCTAGACCACCAGCCTTGTCTTAAGTGCCTATGAACATACATATCTGAATTCGCAAATAGAATCTACACCTAAAACAATTGGCATCTTGTAATAATTTTCAACCCGTTCAATAGAAACTTGCTACTTTTGTTGTTTGGATAACTAATGCACAATGCTTTTAAAGCATTCTTGCAAGTTATTCTTGTAGGATCGATTATTGTGATCTACTGCATTGTAGCTTCACGCATTCACAATAGAATATGTAGGATAGTTAATGCACAATCCTTTTAATACATTCTTGCATGGTTGCCAGAAATGTGGGAAAAATCCCACTCGTGGTAATTTTTAATTGGTCTTGGGAATTTTTTTCTTTGGAAATCCCATGGTATTTTTTAATTGTCGTGGGAATTCAGCGTGGTATTTTTCTTCTTAAAAATTTATATTTCTCTTTTATTAAATGAAAATGAAATCACAGTTGCAATTATACGCTCAAATTGCAGCTAATATATCGCTCTTACGCTATAAACTTCACAAATACGCCGTTCATTGAATACCATTGTTATTACTTTGTGGTATTTCTAAATTTTTTTTAATTTTTTATGCATATGGAATTTATTGTGGTATTTTTTAATGCTTATGGGATTTTTGGTGGTATTTTTATAAAGAGTGGTATTTTCGTGGTAATTTTTAATGATCGTGGGATTTTTTTTTGGTATTTTTTAATTGCGGTGGGAATTTTTTTGTTTATCTTTACCTGTAGGAAAAAGGTAATTTTCATGATAATTGTTCGAATTTTGACTGGCAACCTTGCATTCTTGTAATCTGTTGCATCATACCTTCACGCATTCACATGAAGGATAGCTAATGCACAATCCTTTTAAAAAATTCCTGTCATCTACTGCAACATATCTTCAGTTAATACTTAATATTGAATGAATCACATCTGAGACAAAGGTTTGCTTTGGAGTAGTGGTAAGTGCGTAGAACTCTCGATCGTAATGGTGCGAGTTCGATTCTCAGTGATACACACAATTTTAATTTTATATTCTCTTGTTGTAATAGACGCAAGTAAGAAAACAAAAATAGTTAATTTATTTATAAATAATTTTTAAAATTAAGCATATAAATACTATAAATTCTTTTTGAAAACTGAGTAAATTATTTTCTTGGACGAACGTGTTCTTTATTCGCTACAAAAAAAAAACAAAATTAAAACTAAAGTTGTGTATTGTAGTGCGCACCGAGTTAAGCAACCAAACGTACACAAACTATTTGGTTGCACTATATTTATGTTTGTTATTATTCACCACGCACAATGACCCGTGGTTATATATTAGATTTTGCATTACGCACTTACGCATTAAGTTTATATTTATTTTTCACTCACGCACTTTTTATGTTAAGAATTATGCACTTTTCGATTTTAACAAAATACCGTTGTTTGGCTTTATAAGCACCAGAAATTGGAAAATAAAGATTATTAATTCTGCAAGCTTCAAATCAGCTTCATCTTTTTATTTTAAGCCTAAGTGCATTTTTATGCCGGCTGAATAAAAATAATATTTCAAGCGTAAGTGCATTTTTATGCCGGTTGAGAATTAAAAAAAGAAAATATTAAATATTTAGAGCCAGTGGCGTTATTAAGCGCCGGCAAAGAATTTGAGGCAGGTCCTTTTCTTTAAAACACAAAAAGTTAAACAAAAACATTACATGGCGATCCTGCCAAACACGGACCCAAATTTGATGCGTACGCAAGAAGAAATTTTGCTATTTGTTAGTTTAATTCTTAAATTCGCGTTATTTTAAGTTAATTTTATTTCCATGTATTTTTATATTTTATCGCATTTACTGCAATACATGGTAATCTTTAGAATAGTGGAGATAGTGGGCGTGTGTGTGTGTTAGAGATATAGAGACAAACAAATCAGATAAAAATAGCAATATTAATTATTTCAATATTTTCAACTTGGCATTAATTGCCTTAAAGTTTTGTGTGCCTATCAAAAAAACTAAAATACTTGCCAAAATTGGCTACATCTTATTCGAATAAAAACTAAAAAAATCAGGAGTTAATGTGGATTTTCAAGATCAAAGATTTTGTTTTTTTTTTTTATAGGTAATTTTCACTTTAGCTTATGGTTAGAGAATGTTATTGATAAGCTTAACGGCTAAACTAAGTTAAAGAAAAAAAAAATCGCGTAAGTTAACGACGTTCAATAGCGACTTTTGTCTAGATTATATTTTCTTATAATTTTTCTTTATATGTATGTATATGTAAAGGAAAGGGTTGAATAACATTTATTTACGCAGGTAAGTGTTTAAAATGGAAACTTATTGAGATGTTGCTTTATCGTTTTATCATAATTTAACTGTACGCGATACGTACGTTAATAGGTATATTTTTACTACATCAATTTTACTAAATGCATTTTAGACAAAATTAGTTTTATTTAGCTGACGTCAACAAGTGTTGTTGGCATCTTCAAAATGATTACAAAATAAAAGCCACTCAATAATGAATGCATTTAATAAATGTTATTTTCTTCTTTCCTTTTGGTTTTTGTTTTTATTAGTTTTTAACGATTTTAAATACTGAAAGGAGTAGCCTTGCAGCAAACAATTAAAGCCGCCAGCCAAACAACAAAGATACTATAAGGAAAAGTAGATGCAATGTATGCTTTAATGGTATTAAGCGAATAGCTGGCGTTCAACGCAAGATGTCTAGAGAGCGGGACTACAACAACCGTTAAATTGAACAAAACATAAAAATTCTCCTTTTAGGATCCTTGTTTTTGTGCTACTCATCGCTAAAAAATTGACTTAAGAGATATATTTATTTTTTTTTTTTTTTTACAAGTAAAGTGGCGCTTACCAAGCCCAGGCAACAGTTTAGCAAACCTGGGGTGAGTACCGTAGGGGTGGATGCAGTTGTTGTTGTATCTGGTGTTTTGCTGTGTTTGTTGTTGGTGCTGGAGCGGATGGTATAGTTGTTGCTGGTGTTGATGAGGCTGGATCGTCGTTTTTGTTGGTGCTGATGAATATGTTGTTATTACTGCTGCTTCTGAGGCTGATGTTATTGGTGACGTTTATGGTTGTTGGTAGGGTTAGTTCATGTGTCGTATTTCGTTGGTGTTACTTGTATTTCTGTAGTATCTAGTTGGTTGTGTTTACTTTTCATTGTTTTACAGTTTACCACATACAGTTTATTCCCATTTTTCTTCAATCTTTCAGTTTTCTTCTTCTTGCTTTCAGTTTTTATTCTAATTTTTCATTTTCTCATTTCCTTTAAACTTATTGTTTTTTTTCACTTCTCCTCGTTCTTATTGTTTATATTATTTTCTTTTTAGTTTGTTTCATCTTTTTTTCTATTTACACTTCTCTTATTTGTTTTCTTTTCAGTGTATTTAATTTCTTTTAGTTTTATTTTACTATTTTCTTCGCTTACACTTCTTTTTTCTCTTTTCACATTTTAGTTTTCTATTCTTTCACTTTTCTTATTGTTTCTTTCTTTGGTACTTTAACTTTTAAATTTCTTTCAGGGTTTTTTTTCACTATCTTTAGCTTTTAGTTTTCTATTCTTAGTATTTTCTTTCACCTTTTTTTTCGTGTTACTTTAACCTTTAAATCCCTTTCACTTTTCTACTTCTTATTTTTTATTCTCTTTTTAAATTTTAGTTTTCTATTCTTTTACTTTTCTTTTTGTTTTTCACTTTTTCATTAGTCTAGTTTTCAGTATTTTGCTTTTCTTTCTTTTAGTTTTTCTTTCACTTTTATTTCTCTTATCTTTTGCTTTTAATCATTACTTCTTATTTTTTTTCAGTTTACACTTCGCCTATTTGTTTTCTTTTCAGTGTATTTAGTTTCTTTTAGTTTTATTTTATTTTTTCTTAGTTCTACACGTCTTATGTTTTTTTTTCCAATGTCTGTTTTCTACACTTTCACTTATTTTCTTAATTTTTTCTAGTTTTACACATCTTTTTCTCTTGTTCAATTTTAGTTTTCTATGTTTTTACTTTTCTTATTGTTTTTTTTTTCATTCACCTTGTATTTTTTCTTTTTGCTATTTTTAATTTCTATATTTTTGCTTTCTATTTTAGTTTTCTTTCACTTATCTTGTTGTTTCTTTCGTTCATTTTGATTTTTGGCTATTTTTAATTTCTATATTTTTGCTTTCTATTTTAGTTTGTTTCACTTTTCTTATAGTTTCTATCTTTCACTTTTATTTTTGTTAGTCTAATTTTTTTTTGTATTTTGATTTCTCTTTCAGTTGATTTAGCTTTGGATTTTTCTTCCGTGTTTTTAGTTTTCAATTTTTCGGCTTTTCGCTATTTTTTTATTTTTTCTCAAATGTTTCTCTTTCTTTCACTCTTAGTATTCTATTCTTTGTTTTTTTTTTAATTTATCTAACTTTAAACTTTCATTACTTTGACATTTTTTCTATATTCTTTTCGATTTTCTGCCTATATTGTTTGATTCTTAATTCTTAAAATTAATTTTTTTTTTAGTTTACTTAGTTTCTATTTCGGTATTTTTTTCTTCAATTTTAACTTTTTTTTCTACTCTTTTTAGATTTTCCTCTTTCTTTTCTTTTAGTTTTTTTTTTTAAACTGGCACCTCTTTTCTCTTACTTACACCCTTTTTTTAGTTTTGTGTATTCGATTATTATTTTCAAGCTTAAAGTTTTCTTTGACACTTTTAAAATTTTTCACCTCTTCGTTCTTTCAATTTTTCTATTTTTACTTTATTAATTCCTTATTATTTTCGATTTTTTTTCGACTGTTTACACTGATTTTTAGTTTAGATCTTTTCTCTTTCTTTAGTTTTACTACTTTCAAAGTTTTACACTTCTTTTTTTTTTCAATATACTTTTTAAATTTTCTGATTTCTTAGTTTTTTTTCCACTTTTAAATTTTCAGTTTATTATTTTTTTTTCTTTTCTTATTGTTTTTCACTTTTCTTTTGGTGAAGATGATGAGGTCGGTGTTGTTGCTGCTGTTGACGCAGCTGTTGCCGGCAAACGATGGAGGTGGGTGCAGCTATCGCTGCTGGTGTGGCTGGTTTTGCTACTGGTGATGGTGGTCTGAGTGTTGGTGGCTGGTGCTGCTGCTGATAATGATGACGATGGTGTCGTTGAATTTGGTGGTAGAAAGGGCAACGTGGTGGTGTGTGGAGGTAGTGGTGGCAATGTGGTTGTGATGACGATGGTGTGCTGCTTGTACACAGTCACCTGCTAGCCGGTGCCAGCGACCGTAGCGCTCGTTGCTGACGTTAGCAATAGCCACTACATTGCTTAAGCTTACGCTGCTGCTTTTGATGTTGTTGGCTGTAGCCAATGTTAAGTTTGGTGTTTTTAGCGCTGCTGCTCCGAGGAGCGCTCGATGCTACTGATACTGGTGATGGTGCTGAACCACTGGGTGATGTTGAGTCTGCCGTTGCTGCGCTGCAGCTAAACGTTAGCTGGTGGTGGCGAGCGCTACTGGTCGTGGTGGGTGCCGTAGATGTTTGCGCCCCGCCTTGCGCCAGCTTCAATGACCCGTGCTGCCTTTCTCGCACCGCGGAGCACTAGTTCTAGTAGTTTGTTGCTGTTGGTGTTGGTGGTGTGGAAGGTGCCTCCAAATGTTGCCACTTGTGCTCAAAAATACGATTTTTTTCGATTTCTTGAAATTTTCCAAAGATACTTAGCTCACTGCCGCAAATAGAACTGGAGACTAGCTTGATATAGCCATATTTTTGCATCATGCTATAAGTATTGTGACTTTGCCCTAGAGCTTGGTAACAAACACCAAAGGACGTATTCTCCAGTCAACTAAAAATAAGCGATTTATTGTTGATTTTAGACTTTCAATACCTATGCATGTTCGCTACTTACGCTGTGAGCAAATATAAAAGATAGGCATTCAATCATTCTTGCACTGAGTAGCCATTTTCTGGCTGATGCCTTTGTTCCCGAAAACTTAATACCTGCACTTTAGCTTCAATGAAATTGGAGTTTTCGAACTCTCCCGGGAATTCAACTAATTTCCGAAATAAAACAATTTCTTAATGTTGACAACACTTATAATTGTATAGTAAAATATATACCATGTAAAATGAAAACCACAAAGATGCGTTCGTTCTGAAGTGCAACGAGACTTTTTCTTTGTCTTTTCATTACCGAATGGCCGAACTCAGCTGCATCATCGTTTACCCAGGGTTGTATTTTTTATCAGTTCGGTGCTTTTTGGTACTTTGGTAGTGTTGCCACCTGTACTTGGAAAGGGTGCGTTCGCATGCATCTTGATAGCATTTAGATGTGCAAACTAGCGATGTTTGTCCAACTTTACTACCTTTTCGGTGGAACCGACCATAACCGATGGGAGTAGGTAATGGTTGGGTTGGACTTGCGGATGACACGTCGGCAAGATTCCGTTAACCGACGCTTGTTTCGGAATTCCGATTGGCTACCGATTCAAGCGCGTGTCGGATCACGCCATTTTCTCGACCGGTTTTGGCCCACTGAAACTAATGGTACCATTTTTGTTGGTATTTTTCCCTTTCAAGCCCGTGTATGGCCATTTTGTTTGCCCGAACGTTCTCGAACCTCACCGAGGTGCCACATCTAAATGCAAAAAAATTGTGTGCACTGACACACTAGAGGGCGCTAATGAAAATACCATGGGTATTCATAAACTGTATTATTCCCTATATGCAGGTGCCCATGACAGTTGTAGTTGTATCTTATTGTTTTGTTTTGAGTGTTGTTGCGTTGATTGCTGTAGTTATTATTCTGGAAATACAATAATTGGTTGTTTGTTTTGTTATTATTTTCTAGCTCGAGTGCTAGGTTTGTTGCATCTGTTAATGACGGTTGGGCAGCAAATATTGTGTTCTTTAGGTCATCATTTAAACCATTTTTAAATATGTTTAAAGCATAAGTTTCATTCATCTTGATGATTACGGATTGTTGCGTTGCATCACCTGTTAGTTCTGAAATTTGTATGTTGTTTAATTCCGATATGAGAGATATTAATTTGTCTTTGTACTGGGTGATATTGTTGTTTTTTTGTGTCAAAGTTGACAATTTTGTGTGGATTTGGGATGTGGTCAATGTAGATTTGTATGATGATTTCAAAACATCCTTGAGTTGATCTAGTGTCGTTCCGTTACTCGTGTTTGCTATAGTTGTGCGTACTTTTGTATCTAATTTTACGCTAATGATTAAGTCAATAAGCTTTGCTTTGTCTGCAGTGTTAAAAGAGTTATATAGTAATTCTACTATTTTGAGATAACTGTCTAATTCCTTATAGTTACCTGAAAAGGTAGGAACTATTTTTAGAATAGTTTCTAAATTGAAAGTTGCAGTATTCGTCATGGTTGCTGCAGTTTGTGGTGGAGTTTCTTCGTTAATAGACATTGAACTCAATAGAGAAATTGTTTCTTTATGTAGTAGATAAAATTGTTCAGCTAAACGAGCTGTGTCAAGATTTTGTGGTATTGTGTTCAAATGAGCGTTGAAATTTTTTATGTATGTGTTTATTTGTGATGATTTGAGTTTAACAGTTTGTGAAGTGTAGCCCCTGTTAATGGACTTTTTTATATTTGCTCTTATTTGTTTCAATTGTTTATATATTTTAAGTAGAGTTCTCATGGAGTATGAAGTGTGGCATACGTAAGCGATTAATTGAACTAAACTGGATTTTGCAAACAGTTAGTGTGTTTTAGAACATATTGTTTGCAGTAGTTATTTAATTTGTAACCGATGTAAAATAAAATTAGGATTACTGCAAGTGTTATCAAAGCTGTTGTGCTTATGGTAGAAAATTCTTTCTTTGATATAGAAGAACCTAAATTGTTTTCTATATTTTCATTTATCGTTATGTAATCTTTGTTTTTGTTGTCAAGCATTGTGACGTTGTAAACTAGTTGACTGAAATTTGGGATCATAGAAATAGTAAAAAAAGAATATATTAGACAATATTTAACGTTTTGGTTTTTTTTATGTTTTATGTTGTCAGTAGTATCTTAAATACATAATGAATATTTATAAAAAAAATATATGTTTTTTTTTTAAAAAACAAAATTTTATTAGTATTTTGAAAATAGCAGGTGCTTCAGTTTTGGGTTGTCTATATTTTTCCTGCCTTCTGTGTATGTTGGATTCTTGTAGATAAAATTGTGGAGTGTTTCTGCTTTTTGTAACCTGTCGTTGGCGTCGTCTATTATATTTTGGTGTGAGTTAAGGTGTTCTTCTATGTGTTGTACTGATGCTTCACAAGCGAAACAGATTGTTGTAGTTGAGTTTGTTGTTGAAGATTGCATTCTAATTAATTTTGTGTTTGATTTTGTATTTCAGATCTTTTATTTTGTTAGCAATGTCCCTTTTTTGTTGTCCTTTTACGATTGCTATGAGTCTGTATAGTTCGTGTAGCTCTGCTTTCTGGCGGACGTACCTGCCCTTTCTAGTGTGTTTCCTTTTTCCCTGTTGGGGTTCAGATTTTGGTTGTTGCCGTTTTGATTGTTGACGTTGCTTATATTCTTCTATTGTGAGCTTCTTTGGTCCAGGTATGGGTGTCGGAATATATAATGGAGCCTCGTCTGTGTTTGGCAAAGTTGCCGCTGTTTCTGAATTTTTGACTTTTGTTTGAAACTGTTGTATTTTTTTCAGTAAATCATCGAATTTTTTATAAAATTCCTCGTTCATCGCTCATGAAAGAAAAAAATGTATTGATTGCTTAGTATTCAGAAAATTCGTCCTAGTTATTGAAGGTCCAGGGAAGCGGCAGGATCGCCATGTGTTGGTATCTATCTGAGTTATATTTTGGGGACGCGCCACGGAGTTACGTATATAGCTCGTCAGCTTTAGTATGTTCTGGGCCTAGCCGGCACTTCAAGTGAAATTAATTTGAAACGTAAAATTTAAAGACTTCTCTTGTCTTAGACTTTAAATTAAATTCTCCTTTATTTGGTTCTTCTTTTTTTCTTATATACTAAAAAAAACAGTATTTTTCTTAAAGTTATTCATGCCAGTATTTTAGACTCCGCCCTTATTTTCACGATGGGTTACCAATCGATCCCGTTAGTCGATCGGTTCCCAGCCACATTCCAATAGCCAAAAACAACAATGTTGGCGTTGATAGCCTTGAAAATTCGGCAGGTCAGTTGCATTGGAGTAACATAATATATTTATATTATGTATTTACTCCAGTGCACTGCACATATTGTAATTGCATTGCACCAACAACAGCGTTGTTGTTGTTGTGCTTGAGCAGAGAATTAAGTATCCAAACGATACAAGCAGCAAGAGGGGATAAAAACAACTCAGCACTTTAGAAGTGTGAATGACATTTGTTACGATATTTTTGATTCTTAGTGCCCGTCATAATTTTTGGGTTTTAAGTTGCATCAAAAATGTTGTTGGATTTTAATTTAATGCTGCACTGTTTTTGTATCGTTTGGTACGGTAATAGTGACTGTGTAAGTACACTACAAAATATTTAGCACGCCTTATCATCATGAGACCCTCGGCTCAATAGAAAGAAACCACAGAGTATTGAACGAATTTTTATTAAATTTTTGCAAAGATGATGAATGGGACCATTGGATCCCATACTTCACATTTGCTTACAATACAACACCTCATGTTGACACTAATTACACTCCTTTTGAACTTATATTTGGCAAATTAGCAAACCTACCAAATGATAAACTAGATAATTAAAAATGATACAACACAGACAGTTATGCGCAAGAATTGAGGGTAAGATTAAAATACTCATTAGAAAAAACGAAAGAATTGATAAATATAGCAAAGATTAAACGAATTCAAAATAATGTCACTTCTGCACCATTAAATATAAAAATTGGTGAAAAAGTAATGATAAAGAAAATAAATAGAAAGAAAAACCAACCACCATGGTCCATATATTATAGTTGATAAAAATGGAGTAAATTCTAAAGTTGATGTAGATGGTAAAATCAAAGAATACCATAATAATTTACTAAAAAGATGGATTTAATTCAAATTTTTCAATTAAAGTAAAAATTTATTAATTAAAACAATTGTATTGTATAAATTTCATAAACAAATTGAATTTGTATAATTTTTAATAACATAAATCATATATCTATTTTGAAACCATTTTTGGAATAAAATATAAAAGATAATCTGTTATAGTTAATTAGAATATTTGAAATGCATGAAACAAATATTATATTTTAAGATTAAATAATTATAATAAGAAAGTTTGAATTGTATAATTTTAAAAAATTATTTTCCTTTTTCAAATAATTTTTATCTTAAGGATCAGTCTCCGACTAGCTCTCTTTGAGTACAGATCGTCTTCTTTCGAGCTTTGCCTCAGTGTTTCGTGTTCGCGAACTTCATTGTTTGCCGTTTGGCTATTATTGCTGTGTTTTCTTTACACTTCAAGTGTTTACTTATTTTCTTTTCAAAACCTCGTTGCCAACAACAACTTTACATATTAGACAGGTGAAAGTGTAAAACCAATGCCCCCCGGGCCACCTCTACTTGGGGATAACCGCTTTGCCTTACTGGTAGACGGCCCCCAGTCAAAAAAGAAAAGAAACAACCGCGGTTCCCCAATAGAATTCCCTGAACTTGCAACGATCCAACGCCCTAACCCAAAATTCGTTGTTATATCTAGTGCCAATGATAAAAAACCACTTAGTGAATTTTCATGCTTCGCGGTTCACAGAGCCCTTAAAATTATAAGCAAAGAAATTATTTCCATTTCCGAACTACGCGATGGTAATTTGCTTTTACTCGCCAAAAACAGTGTTGTCGCAGACAAGTTCATAAAATCTTCGGAACTAGTTGGTCTCTGCCAAATAAAGTGCAAGTTGCACGATACTTTAAACTTTACTAAGGGAACAGTATTTGCTCCTTTCCTTAACAACGTTTCAGAAGATGAAATCGTTAGCGAACTCAAATCACAAGGCGTTGTGTCAGTCTACAAATATTCAAGAAACATTGATGGTAAATCACAGCCAAGTGGCGTAGTTCTACTAACTTTTGATTCATACAGTCTACCCGAAGGCATTGAAATTTCTTGGAGCAAGGTAAAAGTCAGGGAATATATACCCAATCCAATGCGTTGCAAAAACTGTCAGCTGCTTGGACATACTATAAAACGTTGCAACAACACTCCAGCATGCACTAATTGCAACCTTCCCCCTCATCTCCCAGTGCCATGCACCAGAACATTCTGTGCTAATTGTGCCGAAGATCACCCAGCCTCCTCAAACACGTGTACAAAATTTGTCCAACAAAAAGAAGTACTTAAAATTCAAACAAGAAACAAATGCACCATGCGCGAAGCAAAACAAATTCACCGGTCCCAAACCCCCACAATCTCCTCTACAATCTCCTCCACAATCAGTTATAGCGCTGCCGTTACCGCTGCCAACATACAGCAGGCTGCTCCAAAAAACATCAAAGAAAACACAAAAACGCAATCAAACATCTCCTCTCAACAAGATCTTACACTCACTCAAGCCCCAACTTCTATCTCTGCTTCAAACAGCAAAAAACCTTCCCCGCAAGAAACCGTCACTGCTAATGCTACTCCCTCCAACAAAATCTCTACCTCTTCAACAAAAGCATCCACAAGTTCCACTCAAACCAAACCTGTAATAGTTTCCTCTAATATTGCCAAACAAATAAACTCCACCTCTCTCCCACTGTCCGAAACAAAAAAAAAAGAAAACATCATTACTCATCGCAACTCAAGCAATTTCACTCAGCTCAAAACCAACTCAAAGTCACTCTCGACAATAACTCCAGCAATCTGCGAAACTCTCTCATCAAAACAAAAACAGAAAATGTTAACTGACGAGTCGGAGATCTCTGACGGCTCAATATAGTGTCAATTCCCAACAATGACACAAGCTCTGGGATACATTATGTGTATTTCAGTCTAAATGCACTCCATACCTTAACCTATAACTATACATTTACATATCTTTTTATACATATAAATGTTACCTATACTTCAATGGAACATGAACGGTTATTTTAACAACTACCATGAACTTCAACTACTTTTAAAAGAATTTTCACCACTAATTATATCTCTACAGGAAACCCATATTACCTCAAGCAATACTGCAATGGTACCAAAACAATACTGTGGTTATTTCCACAACCTACCACAAAATACCACAAATAAACAAGGCATAGGCTTTCTTATCAGAAAAGACATCACACACAAAATTATTCCTATAATTTCAGCTATCTCTGTTATTGCTGCAGAAGTCGACTTCGCGGCTAAAATAACAATCATATCAATGTACATACCTCCCTGTCAATCTTTTTCTACCTATGATATTTTTCAAATTTTAGGTCTTTTCTCTACACCCATTCTCCTTCTTGGCGACTTCAATGCTTGGAGTAGTATCTGGGGATCACCTTCAACAAATACCCGTGGTAAAACGATTGAAGACGTCATTCTTAACTCAAATCTCATTGTCCTAAATGACGGGTCTCCCACTCACTTCTCAACCCATCAATCCTTTACTCATATAGATTTAACGCTTTGTTCAGCTAGTTTGGCCCCGCTGTGCGATTGGGCTATATTAGACAACCTGCACGGTAGTGATCACTTTCCCATCATAACACAAATAAATATACACAACACCCTGGCAAATTTTAAGCCAAAACCAAAATTTCTTACATCGAGAGCAAATTGGGACAAGTTCCAACTATTTTGTGATCGTAGTTTGGTTGACGTTGTGCCCTCAGGCAATATTAATAAGGACACTGCAAAAATTCATAAAACAATAGTATCAGCTGCACACCACTCCATTCCACAAACTAAAAATAGACCATTAAAAAAAGCTGTTCCCTGGTGGAGCCCAGAACTCGCCACACTTCGCGCGTCTAAACAGGCAGCTTGGGCTAATTACAAGCGCCAACAATCTTCTGAAAACCTTATAACTTTTAAAAAAGCGAATGCCTTATTTAGGCATAATGCAAAGAAGGCTAAAAGAACTAGCTTTGAAAATTTTTCAAATACTATTAACCCCCTAACCAACCCTAAAAAAGTTTGGGCAAACATAAAAACCCTGACCGGTTCTGGCAAAGTTTCTTCAATAAAATTTTTAAACTCCCCCACTGGCCCAATCCTAGCGCCGCTTGACATTGCTAATCACTTCGCCACTCAGTGGTCAATGTACGCATCTGACAACAATTTTCAATCCGCCTTTGTGTCAGAAAAACTCGCAACGACAATCCGCTCATACACTAATCGACAACCCTTATCTCCTTCTGCCAAAATAATCGAATCTGAAATATCTGCATTAGAGTTCGAGAATGTCATAGCACAAGTTAAAGGGAAAACACCAGGTTTTGACAGAATCACATATCCGATGTTAAAAAATTTGCCTTTTGTTACAAAATCTCGGCTTATTATGCTGTACAACAACATCCTTAACAGTGGCACTTATCCACAGGCTTGGAAAACGGCAACTATAATCCCAATTCCAAAAGCCAACAAAAGCAAAACTGAATTTAGTAGTTACCGTCCAATTTCTTTACTGCCATGTATGGGCAAAGTTATTGAAAAAATTGTTGCAAAGAGAATAATGTGGTTCGCTAATAAAAATAATTTAATTAGCCCAAACCAAACAGCATTTAAGCAAGGACAAGGTACAATAGACACCTTACTGCATTTTGACCATTACGTCTCAGGCGCCCTTTCTAGTAAAAATCATATTTCGGCCTTATCCATTGATTTTGAAAGGGCATTTGACCGTATTGGTAGTCACGTTGTGCTCAATATATTAAAAAAATGGAATATTGGTCCGAAAATGTTCAATTTTGTTAAAAATTTTCTGTCCAATCGCAAGTTCAGAGTAAAAGCTAATAATTGTACCTCTGTTATTAAACCCTTGGCAAATGGCATTCCGCAGGGGTCACCTTTATCGGTTATACTTTTCATTTTAGCGTTTGACGAAATAAGTCATATAGTAACCAAATACAAAAATATTTCATTTTGCATGTACGCAGATGACCTTTTATGTTTTTCTAAAAATAACGACTTAAATGCCATAAGCAATATTTTTAACAATATTTTACGGGACCTCTCGGAATGGTCAATTTGCTCTGGTGCTAATATAGCTTATGAAAAATGTAATACATTTCACATTTGTCGCAAGAGAAATTGTTTAAATCTAAATTTAAGTTATAACAACATTTCTATTCCTAATGTAAATTCCCTTAAAATCCTAGGTGTAATTTTTGATAACAAATATTCCTTCAAAGAACATTGTAAATATATAAGAAATTGCTTAAATTCAAGATTAAATATTATTAAGTATCTGGCATCAAAGCATAGTTTCGTTCACCAAACCACGCTGTTAATTATCACTAAAGCTCTTTTGCTTTCGAAAATTGATTATGGGTTACCAGTTTACGGACACTGTGCCAAAACAAACATTAAGCATCTAGACGCACCCTATCACGCAGCAGTTCGAAGTAGCCTCCGCGCGTTCCCGACCACACCAATCAAAAATTTACTAGCAGAGTCCGGACTTCCATCAATAAAGGAACGAGTCGATTTCTCAACATACCGTCTCATACCGAAACTATTTAATGGAAACAACAAATTCATCCAAAAAGATACTAAATCCGCTGTAGCCAAAAAACTTATTCCAAAAAATAGTTCGGCGATACTTAAATGTGTTATGTTTGCGAAAGAACTGGATCCCCTTGCTAACCCAACTCTAATGAAAACTTCAAGCTTTCCGCCTTGGATGCTAGAATCCTCTTCTATCATCACTAGTTTGCAACAATTTCCAAAAGACACAACGCCCGCCTCAGTGTTTCGTCAACTCTTCGAAAAAGAAAAAAACATTCACTTGCAGTCTGGCTTTAATTTTCTCTACACAGACGGTTTCAAAACAGATGATTACTCTTCCTTTGCCGTAGTAAAAGAACCTAACAGCATCATCAACATGGGTCTCATAGATACGCATTGTTCCATCTTTACAGCCGAAATACTTGCAATTCGTCAAGCGGTAATCTTTGCATCAAAAAGTAAGGGCAAATTCATAATCTGTTCAGACAGCCACTCTGCACTAAGTGCAATTCGCTGCTCTTACAACACAAGCCAGTTGGCCGCCCAAATCCGAGATTATCTAATTCGCTTTAATAAAAAACTTAAACTAATGTGGATCCCCAGCCATGTCGGAATTTGTGGCAACGAACTTGCTGATTTAACAGCAAAAAAAGTAAAGGCTATGCCAACTTTCTTTTATGCCACTGCCGAGAAAAAAGACATCTACCGCCTCATTAACTCGCGCCTTGTAGAAAACACGCTAAATGATTGGAACTCTTACCATCACTTTTATAAATCACTCAATCCTCAACGGCTAAGATCAATTCTACCCAAGTCAGCATGCTGCAAAAAAATTCAGTACTTCATTCGACTCAGACTGGGACATACGTCTATTTCTCATGAACACTTGCTGCGCGGTAGGGCTGCGCCTGGCTGCCTTTTTTGTAACAACACGTCAACGTCGGTAACGCACATTCTTAATGATTGTCAACACTTCAATGGGAACAGACACCGAATTTTCCTCAACGACACGCCTTCAAACTTTCTTGCAAACACAACTAGTGAAAACATCGACAAAATCTATGATTTCCTGAAACTATCTAAGCTCATCACCTTCATTTAGTATCATTTTTAAATTAAGCAGTCTTATAGTATATTGCTCCTCATTATTTTAGAATCTTCTCTTCATTGTAAAATCGAGCCGAAAGCCTAAGCAGCTAGTGCTCAATAATTTAATTAATTATATAATAATTGTATTATTATGTAAGTTCTAATAAATAAATAAATAAATATCTTAAGGATGGGGGTGTAGTGCGCACCGACTTAAGCAACCAAACGTACACAAACTTTTTGGTTGCACTGTATTTATGTTTGTTATTATTCACCACGCACAATGACCCGTGGTTATATATTAAATTTTGCATTACGCACTTACGCATTAAGTTTATATTTATTTTTCACTCACGCACTTTTTATGTTAAGAATTATGCACTTTTCGATTTTAATAAAATACCGTTGTTTGGCTTTATAAGCACCAGAAATTGGAAAATAAAGATTATTAATTCTGCAAGCTTCAAATCAGCTTCATCTTTTTATTTTAAGCCTAAGTGCATTTTTATGCCGGCTGAATAAAAATAATATTTCAAGCGTAAGTGCATTTTTATGCCGGTTGAGAATTAAAAAAAGAAAATATTAAATATTTAGAGCCAGTGGCGTTATTAAGCGCCGGCAAAGAATTTGAGGCAGGTCCTTTTCTTTAAAACACAAAAAGTTAAACAAAAACATTACAGTATTCAATAAACCCAACAGTTGTGTTAAAGTAGCTAAAATAATCTTAAACACTAACAGTTGCTAAACCACATAAAAGAACAATCAAAAAATGCAATAATAGCTGAAATAAAATACAAACTTTGAAAACTTTCAAATAAAAACAAATTTAAGTTATACATATTAATAAATGAACCGCAAAGCAGCAATGAGCACAAGAGGAGCAAAGGCTGCGCTTAAACAGGTTTCGTTCCCCTTCTCTTTGCATCTAGTGCCATTAACATCATCGAACGCTGAACTTGCGATAAGTTAGTTTCAAACATTGCCGAATTAGAGCAATAATTCAACGCGTTGTGCATAGCAGAGATTGCAGATTTCACTAAGGGCGGCATAGTTGACAGTGTAGCAGAGCTACATGGAAGCGCCCGAGACGAAGTATACAATTTCATTTCAAACTATAAGCCGTACCGTAATAAACCATCACCAGTAGAGATGAGGATAATTTTAAACGATGAAGTCCCAGTCTACCAAAGACCCAGAAGATTGCCATACACTGATCAGGTCATCGTGCAGCAACAAGTGAAGGACTGGTTAGAGGAAGGAGTTATTCAACCCAGTTGCTCGGAATATGCTTCACCAGTCGTCTTAGTGGCTAAAAAGGACGGTTCAAAGCGCCTCTGTTATGATTATCGCCGACTAAATGAGAAAATTATTCGCGATAATTTCCCAATGGTGCTCATTGATGATGTGCTGCAGAGACTTCAAGAAGCAAAGGTGTTCACAACATTGGATTTACGTAATGGTTTTTTTTCATGTCCTAGTGGAAGAAAAGTCTCGGAAATATACTTCATTTGTCACCCACAATGGACAATATGAGTTTTTGTACATACCTTTTGGTATATCCAACTCTCCAGCGGTATTTTCCAGATTTATATTTGCGATATTGCCAGACCTAGTGCAAGATGGCACAATCGTTATTTACATGGACGACATTGTGATACCGACTAAAGACGAGGCAGAGAGGATTGAAAAGTTAAAGAAGGTTTAATCGATAGCTGAAGACTATGATTTGCAGATAAGATGGGAAAAATGTCAATTCCTGAAAAGAAGAGTGACATTTTTGGGCTATATAATAGAGAACTCGACAATACAGCCATCAGCTGAGAAAACGGCAGCAGTGAAAAATTTTCCGTTGCCAGTTGATAAGAAAACCCTGCAACGATTTTTGGGTCTTACCCCATATTTTAGACGTTTCATTCCCGAGTATGCGCTGATAGCCAGACCATTAACAGATTTACTGAAAGATAAAGCAATAGATGCGTTCCTTTCGCCTTAATATAATCGCGATAACAAATTTTCTCAAAGGAACGGCAAGAAAAACGACTTGTAGAGGGCACTACCGTTGAAGTCAAAATTAAATTCAAACAAGCAATCATGATACAATAACTATTAGGTGTCATGAGAACGTGTATCGTTCAAAACTGTTGTGAACTGTTATGGTAGCGATACCTTAGTGAACGATGTTTTTCTCTGAATGTGTTTTACTCTAAACGTCAGAAAAATTGTAAATTATTTAATTTAATTATTAATATTATGCAATTATATAAATAATTAAAGTGCAATTGTTGGCTCCGCTGAATGCGTCCAATGTGTGTGACACACGCGGTTTGTTTTGTTTTCTTTTGTTTAACATTCGATGGTCGCAGCTCGTGAGAAAAAAGGTAGCTGTCATGGCTACCTAATAGTCATTGTATCAAACAAACAAACAATTCAAAAAATGAAATGACAGCTCATAAAAATACACAGTGCGGCACCTGTATTTCACATTTTTTAAAGGCTATATCACAATTTTATATGTATAACAAAAATAATCCTATTTGTTATAGGATTATTATTTTTGTTTTTGCTTTGCATGTAAAAAAAAATAATCTGGATTATTTTGAAGCGAATGGAACGCAGCTAATATTTAAGATTGGAGACACAGAAGTGGCCTCATTTCAGCAGTTGAAAGCAATTTTAGTTGGGGCCCCAGTCCTCAAACTGTATGACCCCAATGCGCAGACAGAGATACACACCGATGCTAGCATGTACGGGTACAGCAGAGTTCTTCTCTAAAAGGACTCCGATGACCAGCAGCTCCACCCGATATGTTATATGAGTAGGAAGATGACAAATTCCGAACAAAAGTATCATTTTTATGAGCTTGAAGTTCTAGCCATAATCGAATTGTGACCGAATGTGTATCTCCATGAAACCAATTGTGAATTCCTACCGTCTCTGCCACTTTTGAAACTCTATTGGCTACGGAGGTTGTCCAGGAACATGGGGGCATACAAAGCCAGGCAAGCACTATTGTAGAATCAGTCAAACAATACAAGCGATACATTTCTATTTCAAGGTGCGATAATAAAGAATATACCATATCTGCGAGAAGGGCTGCACCACATAATTCAAGACAAGGTAGCGAGATCGTCTTGACTGGAGCAACTTTACTTTTCGCATAAAGCAGATGACTGACAATACAATCCTTTTGCTTTACACGAATGTAAATCGACGCTGCGTATGCATAAATCAGACGCATCGCAAAAGGCGTGAAACTCTACGTAGGATTCATGTGAAAACCCAACAAACCGTGGTATGCGAATATTATTTATGTTTTCATAATCAAGTAAAAAGTTTTGCCACGATTGAAAACGGTGCAATGCGAGATTTTCATCCCAATCTATTTCATCCAACCAGATGCGCTGCATTAGAATTTTTGCTGTCACCACTATAGGTGCCAGCCAACCTGCAGGATCGAATAGTTGGGCTATCATAGATAATACTTCACGTTTTGTGTATGAAGATTTAATCTCAAGACGCTTGGGAGAATAATAGAATAGATCTGAAGTGGCATTCCAACGAATTCCCAACTCTTTGGCGCAGCTTGCTTCTTCTAACTTTTAAAAGTCTTCATGCAGAAGATGCTCTGTAGGTAGGTCTGCCAAAATACTTGAAGCATTTAACATCCATTTGCGCATAGTGAAATCTGCAGAGTCTAAAGCAGCGATAAGCTCATTCCTAGCTGTGATTGCGCTTGTAACATCGTGCGCTCCTGCAAGAGTAACATCGACGTACGTTAAATGCCGCACAATTTGGGCAGCCAGAGAGTATTGCTGATGAACATCATGTACTAATTGCAGCATGGTTCTAATGGCTTAGTATGTAGCACAGTTTAAGCCAAAAGTAACTGTTTTGAGCTCATAATCCTGAATCATACCATCAGGGGAACTTCTAGACAGAATTCGTTGGAAAGCAGAATGTTTTGGTTCCACGAGAATCTGGCGGTACATCTGCTGGATACCACCATTGAACACGTTTTTGAAAAACCGCCATTTCAATACCAGAAGCGTCAAATCAGCTTGCAGAACTGGGCCTGCATGGAGGACATCATTCAAGCTGACTCCATTTGAAGTGGGACTTGACGCATTGAATACTACCCGAACTTTTGTTGTAGTACTCTCTGGCTTTATTACCGCAAGATGCGGTAAATAATAATGCGAAGGTGATCTTTCGAATTTTGGGGCTGAAACTTTTTTCATATGACCCAATTTGAGGTAGTCATTTACCACTTCGTCATACTGCGTCTTAAATTCTGGATTTTTTTGCAATCGAGCTTCACTTCTAGCCCATTGCTTGAAAGCGATGCCTCGAGAAAATCTAAGATTATTATCATCCAGGAATCCACATTTGAATGGTAAAGTAACCATATATCGACCATTGCTATCGCGTTTAGTGGTTTTCTGATAGTTTTCCTCACAAAACTTATCAATTTGGGATAAAAGTTGTTTTTTAGGCAGTTCCTCCAACTACCAAAAACGTGCGATCTGTTGATCGATCGCAACTTCACTGTAATGGCTTAAACACGTTGTAAAACTGGATATTTCATTACAAGGCATAGGACCTGTGAATATTCAGCCAAACACTGTTTCTTGTGCCAAAAGGGAACCAAGAATGTTTCTTCGAATGCCATCAAGAATGATAGCAGGGTACAAATTACCACCGATTAGTACATCGATTTGATCGCTTCTGAAGAAATGTGGGTCTGCCAATTGTTAATCTGGCAAACTCTTACACAAAGAAGGATCAATGGAGCATGACGGCAGATTCAAAGTTAAGCATGACAGCACAAATGCTGTAGCTTCTATTTGAAATTGCCTATTTCTAGGCGAGCTGAGAATTATTTCGCAAGCTTTGATCACTTGCGCTGAAACTGCGTTGTTAAGCCCCGAAACTTGAGCGGTTACGGCTCTTGTGGGCAACTTCAATAGCTTCTGCAATCTTTCGGATATGAACGTGCCTTCAGAGCCAGAGTCGATAAGAGCTCTAGTTGTGTACGACGATCCTAGGTGACATAAGTCACCATTGCTGTACCAAGCAATACATGTTTGGTACTGGTGGCGAAGCATGATTGAATGTCATTGCTAGTGGACTGTATTATAGTGGAATGAGATTGTGTGGTAGAGCCCGGGGGGTTGGGTCGAGAGCTTGACCTACCTGAGTCAATACTCGAAACAGGAGATTGTTGAGGAGTCGAGTCTTGATGCAAGAGAGTGTTATGACGTTGCTTGCACATCGCACAGGTATATTGACTCTTGCACTCTTTCACCTCATGAGAGTGAGCTAAGCAGTTGATACAAAACTTATGTTTTCTAACAATTGATTGTCGATTATTGATGTCCATTCTAAGAAATTTTGGACAAAAGCGAAGTGAATGTTGTTCTGTGGAGCACAGCTTGCAATTCGCAGGGGTGATTTTAATTTGGTAATTATTTACCTTTTTACCAGATGAATTGCTCTGATTTTGAGTTGGAGGAGGTAGAGGTCGAAATTTGTCTGGGTATTGCGCCGCTAGAGCTGCGAATATCAGACACGGTTTCAAGAGTTTGAAACCAACTTGTGAGGAAAGAATCGAGGTCTGTCCATTTTGGAATTTCGTTTTTATTCACAATGGACTGCTCCCATAGGGAGAGCCTTACCTCTGGCAATCTTGTTGAGCAAAGGTACACAAAGATTGCATCCCAATTATTAATATCAATGTTGTGCATTTTTTGAGCAAAAATGCAACCATTGATATCTCGCTGAAGCTTTTTAAGTTATGTGCCAGATTCTTTTGTCACATGGGGTAGATTGAATAAAATCTCAAGCTGGCTGTTGACCATGATACGTTTATTTTCGTATCGGTCAGACAAATCTTGCCAAGCTTGTGCAAAACCATCATTGGTTAACGGAGATTTTCGAACAATCTCCTTTGCTTCACCACGTGTTTTATTGTTTAAGTGGAAAAGTTTTTCCACTGCAATTAGCCGCGAATTTATTGCCGTAAACATGTCCCTGAAGGACGGCCATGAGAGGTAATCACCTCTAAAAACCCCAGTATCGCATGGCGGCACAGGCATACTGTGGCCCATTGCCGCCGCCGACTCTGAAGCAATTGCTTGCTTTGAGGGCCTATTTTGAGATAGCTCAGAAATTTTTTCTGCTACCCGTATGCATGACTGGTAGCAGCTGCGATATTTTTTTTTATTGATTCGAGGTCTGAATCTTCGTCATTGGACATATTTTCCAAACAGGCATCATAAGCATCTTTAACTTTTCTTCACTGGGCTTTCAGCTCTTCACTTTGAGCTTCCAGGGAGAAAACGTCATGAGCTTCGATGGCATTAAAGTCCGTTTCGAACTCGATGAGAGCATCAGACAGTCTAATAAATATTTTTAACTGCGACATTTTATTTTTATTTCTTGTTAAAATTTTATTTTATTTTTGATTAACAGCCACAAAAAATATATATTTTTTTCAAATATTTAGAAAAACTTGTGATATCAAAAAACTACAAAAAAACCAACCAAACAGCATGGCAATAAATTTAGCTTAAAAAATAAAAATAAGTTTGAAAACTTTGTAAAATCCCGAGGAAAAGTTTTTCTATTTATTTTACTATACAAAATATATTTTTTGCATAAAATAGCGCCAATAAAATTATTTAATAAATAATACAAAAATTTGTTTTTATATTATTTATTTATTTACTTTTAATTTTTCGCAAGCTTAAGCTAAAAAATTTTTAACTTGCAAAATAATGCAATTTTCCTACGAAAATAGACTAAGTAAATTTTGATGGCAAATTTACGACTTAGTCTCACTGTGCGGCTTATTTACTCTCTTACTGAAATTATATGCAGCCGGCTGAAGAGCTGTTCACCAAGCACAATTGGCACGAGATGCAGTCTCAGCTTCGAACGCACACAAAGGAAATGAGTGCGCGAGAGAATTAATTATAACAAGCACAAGGTTGGGGTTGCTTTTTATCAGCACAAGACGAGGTTTCGGCTTCGATCAGTGCGTATACCGCGCAAAGCAAAATGCAAAAAACTTTAGACAAGAGTGCAGAAATGCTGCTTAGACTTTTAATTACTAAAATTTCTTGCTAGTTTGATGTCCAAAAATATCAGCACAGCCCAGTGTAATGCTATATTTATTTTTTTTCCGAATTGTGTTACAAATCGAACGAGAGCAGAAACTATTAAACTATTTGCCGATAATAGAAAAAAGCTATTCACTGCAAGTGACAAGTTCAAGAAACTTTTTTATATAAAGTTCTATGTATATATATATATATAATTCGTTTACCGCCAAAATTTTTTCTGGTAAACCATATATATATAAGACTTTAAATATTAATAATAAACTGTCATCTGCAAAATTAGGAATTAATAAATTTTATAATAATTATAAGAATTATTACCAAATCGGACCGAACCGCGCGAATGAGGCAAATTTTAAGCGAAAATGTCACTTTTTCTCTTTAATTAATTGATATAAAGAAAATTTTATTGATTTTATTGGAATAAAAAACACATCTGAATCTTTGTTAAAAAGAGTTTATTCAATTCAATTCTTGTTGATGCTCCTGTTGATGCCGCTGTAGATGGTTGCAGTTGATGCTTTTGTTGATGCAGCTGTTGATGTTGATGCTGGTGATGCTGTTATAGATGCCTGCTGCTGTTGCTGCTATCACTTAACTTTTAATGTTTTATCAGTTTTTTTTTAACACTCGCGGCCGATTTTGCTTATAAATTTTTTGTTTTTTATAAATATATATATCACTTTATATTTAAACGCACTTTTTTCCGCGGTTATTGTATTTTTAAAAATCCGGATCTCGATGGACCATGTAAAAGCGTATATCGAGGGTGATATTTAATAATGGAGCCATGCTTGGCCAGGCTGACCGTTCGATTGTGAGCCAAAAAGGTCCATGCTAAAAGGTAGTGCCTCTTAAAACTAGACAAAGTTTTAAAACAAGGCAGCAAGAAGCACTGCCCAAAAGAAAATATTAAAAGGAGTTAAAAAAATGAGAGAGCGACACTACAGCGCCAGCGCCGGGCATCCACCAGTGGCGTGAACAACTTAAACACACAAAAGTGCTGATATTGCTGCATCCTTCAGCAAAACAATATCAAACTTTCTTTGGGCCAAAAATATAAATAATACAGAAAGAAAAATTATCATCAGCAAAGATACCTGGGCGTTTAACACCATTAAACACAACCATTCTTTCCGTTCAAACGATGTACTTATAAAACTCATAAAAAGTTGTTTTGATGAAAAATATTCATCTGCTCGTACTAAATGCGAAGCAATTGTTTGCGATATCTTGGCACCGCATTCCAACCAGCAAATCAAAACTGACTTGTATGCAGCAAAACTTATTACAGTTTATTCTGATTGTTCTAATCATAGTAGCACAAAAATATGTCCAGTGCTAGTACGCTATTTTTTTACCGCATAAAGGAGTCCAAGTTAAAATACTGGAGGTTGCAAGCTTACCAGGCGAAACATCTGACATCTTGACAAAATATATTTACTACCTATTAACGAAATTTGATGCAAGGACGACGTGCAAAAAATAATATTTTTAATAAGCTTCAACTCTCTACTGGAAAGCTCCTAATTGGGATAAACTGTGCAGCTCATATATTAAGTAACTACATTCAAACATGTATAGAATGTCTTCCCATAGATACCGAAGTAATTGTTGTAAAAATATATTCGTATTTCTATATTTATACTGTTCGTGTCAAAGAATTTAAATATATTTGCGATTCAGTAGATGCAGAGTATAAAAAACTAGTGGGAATTAGCAAGACCAGATGGCTAACTCTTAAACCGTCAATAGAAAGAATTTTGAAACTTTTTAAACATTTAAAAGCATACTTTTTATCCCAGATAAAATGTCTAACTACTCTGCGACAATTTTTTAACGATCCTTACACCGAAGTCTGACTTTTTTTTGCACATTTCCAGGCTACTCTTTTTCATAATTATATTGCGCTGATTGAGTCCCAGAAAATATGCATGATGGAAATGTCCCTGATCATAAAAGATCTCAAATTTAAAATTATACAACGTAGAGATGATTATTGAAATAAATAAAATGGGTGTTATCGATTTAGACCAATTTAAAGAGCATGCAAGTAGTTTTGACAATGGATGTATTGAAAACTCTAGCAGTAGAAACTCTAACAACTTATTTACCACTTAGTAGAACAAATTATATGTTAACTGGTCCATTAAATCGCACGAGTACCTTTGTTAACAACTGTAGCGTGTTTGATGTTAACTTGTCGAAAGGTCAACTCAAAAGTAGATTGAAAACTAATGAAGGATAAGATCTATGTAAACGCATGGTTAGTTGTTATGTCTTGTCTGAGCCATTGGCGTCGGAAGCGGGGGAAAAGGGGGGAAGTTGCCCCCACTTTTTTAGCTAGATAAACAATTTAAAAAGAAAACTTCAAAAGCTATCCAAAATGTCAGTTTTTTACACAACGATAATATTTTTGAATTAGATATTTTCCTCTTCTTTCTCTCTTCTTCATAAGCATGCTTGCGGATAACCATTTTCTTTCTCTGTGTTTGCTAGAACAAAATGTAGAGTTTCTACTGCAAACCCACCACTTCAGTTTAAAAGCACCCTTAAGTATGTAGCTTAATACTGTAATATTGTAATCGAAGCCTTCAACGGAAAAGTGCCTTCTGAACAAAATCTTAAAACAAAACTAGATCTTTATGCAGATGACTTTGATGTGAGCGACCTCCACGCGCAACTTAAATTGCTGAAGCAATTGCCTGGCCAAACACCTTCAAATAGTAGTGGCATTGTATCCCAATTTGCAAAAAATTCGGATACTGTAAAAAAACTATTAAATGAAGTTGAAAAACTTATTGCTGTGCTTTTGACTGTGCCTGCATCAGCAGCTTCATCTGAGCGTTCTTTTAGTGCACTAAGACGACTTTAAACGTATCTTTGAGAAACTATGACACAGAAACGACTCAGGCATGCGGCACCTTTACACATTCACAAAGATAAAACCGAAGAATTGAATTTGATGGAGGTGGTGAGAGAGTTTTTTTCTCGCAAGGACAGAAAGAAACATTTTGGAATAATTTAAATTGATATAACTTTTTGTACCTTATTGCATTTAAACCATGTAAAGATATACCTAGTCTTGCTTTATAAACACAACCATTATTTCTTATATTTTCATATTACCATATTAAAGATCCTTTAAAGATTGATTTCTAATATTGAAATTGGAAGAACTTTTAAAAATAATGAAATTTTAATATTTTTTATATATTTTTATATTTTTTTATTTTAAACTATAATAAAAAATTTGTGATTCACATTCATGTTTTTTTGAAGAAATTTTGGTGAACTTTTTTTGCACCACTATTTGTACTGCCCTCCATTTGTACTGCCCTCCATTTGTACTGCCCCCCCATTTGTACTGCCCCCCAGATGAAATTCGCTTCCGACGCGCTTGCCCTGAGCCCAACCCATATTATGGTGGGTAAATTTTTCTCCCTTTTGGTTTTTTTTTGGGATCGCTTTTATTCGATATCTTTGAGATATTTCAATGATATTTGGGTTGGTTCTTAAAATGGTTTATTGCGGAGAAAGTGTGAAAAAGCTGTAGTAGCTGAACTCTATTGTTATTGCATGTTATTGCATAATTTGAACCAATGGGGAAATGCATTCGAAGCAATAGAAGTGTTTGGATGGGTGTTTCTTCGTGCAGTGCCTTTTTGGGACGAAGTCGAAAAAAGTCTTATATTCATTTTGGAAAAGAGGAATGACTTAGCTATTAACGACAGTGAAGTATTTGACAAATTAGGGCGCGCTAAAAGCTATGTAACTACTGAGAAGTTAAAAGAATGGTCAGATTGTCAGAAGTTACCAGGAGAAAGATGGATGGAAATTTTCAAACACTTTAAAGAAAATAATATTAATTTTAAAAATATTATACAAATTGTTGAGTTCAGTTTGCTTACCGGGGTCAAATGCTCCAACAGAAAGAGTTTTTTAAATTTTAAATAATATTTGGACTAATGAAAAAACTCAGTTAAAAACAGATACAGTCAAATCTATTTTAGTAACGAAATGCAACTACGACCTTAGTTGCGTGCAATTCAAAGAATACTTAAATGAAAATGAAGATTTGATAAAACAAATATACTCTTTTAAAAAATACCAAAATTAGTAATAAGCTGATATTTGTAGGCATTGCTGATTTTATATGATTTGAATACAAATTCTAAATGTTTGATAGTTTAAATCATACATGATTTTAAATAAAAATTCTAGTTGTTTGATAGTTTAAAAAAGTTTATTGAGCTTTAGGTCAAATGTTAGAACAATTAATTGTTCTAACGAATTTTTCCAAAGAAACAACAACAACAGCAACAACAGCAGAGTTTTTTCAATATGAAAAGGAAAAAATCACTAGCTGATTTTATTGCAATTTTGGCCCTGCTAAGGGCTTCATCAGAAATCTTTATGATACCCGTGCAAGCGCGCACTAGCGCACTGCACCACAGAGGCGATGAGATTTTAAGTGTCAATTTCTCAGTTTTTCTACCATTTCACATTCTCACATTTGTTGTTGTATTTTTGCTTTACTTTAGTCTTTATGCTTATGTTATTATATGGAGTCCAACAGTCTGCTGGAAGTCTTCCACTAACAAAGCATGGTATGGTTACTGAAGTTGTTTTTAGATTTTTGCTGATATATTTTCAGCTTGTTTCTGTTTGGTCGTGCTCTACCATTTGATAAAAGTTTTTTCTAAATGACCTTGTTATTTCTTATGTTGATCTTATCAAACATTTAGAATTTGTATGTAAATCATATAAAATCAACATAATAAACAACAAGGTCATTTAGAAAAAACTCCACTTGTAGAACATCAACAATGACATAAAGCGATGCTTTTATAATAAATGCATTTTGAATGCAGATTTAAAAATGGTGTTCTTTTTGCCATCATCTCGAGTTAAAAGTTAAAACGGACCTTTATGAAATTAAATGTTAAGTCTATGAAATTAAAGTTTTTACATCAGAGTTCTTGAGCTAAGAAAATTTCTTTAAATATGTTGGCCGATTTTGATCATTAAGTTTTTTATTACAAATGTTGGGAATTTTTGGATAAAAATTTCAATCTCAGAAAGTTCTACAAAAGTGTATTAATTAGGTTTTAAAAGGGGGAATATGTGTGGCGACTGAGTAAGCCTTTGTTCGTTTGGGCTTGTTTTATTCCACTTATTTTTTCAACTTTTTGACAAGGTATTTGTATCAGGAACTGTTATCATTAAGCTATATCCAAAAGCTTTAGCATTAATCATTATTTTATGATTTTCCAGTTTTCAATTTTCTCAGATATGAAAATAGTAATCTGATTTTATCTTTTAAATACCAAATAAAAATCATTAGTATTTTTTTTTCTCAAACAGGTTGCAGAATTAGACTAAAAATGGTCCACTTTTTCCACTTTGTCCGCTGTTCTCTTTTACATTACTATGCATTACTATTTCCGTACTTTTTTAACAAAATTTATAATACTTTTCCGAACTTTTTCTGCATTTTGTCACAAAGGAACACTGGATTCGTTAACAACAATTAAAATTAGTTGGCCGACTGAAGTTTGTTTAAGGTACGACTGAAAGTGGGTTGGCCGACTGAAGTTCGTTTAAGGTACGACTGAAAGTCAGTTAGCCAAAAGAAGTTTTTGCAAGGTACGACTAATAGTGAATTGGCCGACTGAAAATAGTTTTGGGTATGAATTAAAATGAAATAGCCGACTAAAGTTAGTTTTTGTTATGAAAATGGCAATAAAAGGTACGACTGGCCTTAAAGCGTTCATAATTATTGTTTATAAAAATCAATATTTTAAAAAATTTTAGTAATAAATAAATAAAAATTAGGCCGACTCTAAAAAAGTAAGGAGGGTAGTCTACCCCCTTCCTCCCGCTAGTTACGCCCCTGTTTTTAATGATTTCGTATGTATACAAAATAAGCTCAAGAAGAATCCCAAATATGGAAAATTAAAATTTTTTTTCCTGTATTTTGCTTTCAAAAATATGGTCTCCGTATTTATAATATATGTTAATTTTGTGCATATAATTTTACGAACAATTTTGGAATAGCCGATAATATGGCGATTTCTCTATAATTTTCAACAGGCCTTTTATCACCATTTTTATGTATTATTGTTAGGTGTGATATCTTCCAATACGATGAAAAAGATCCTTGAAGCAGGGATTTGTTAAATATCATATATAAAGGCATTGCATGTTTTGATGATTGACTAGGTATAAACCTATTCAATCGTGCACAGATTACAAGTACTTTAACCAGTAACCTTTTGTTGAGTTGAGGATTGATTTGAGGAAGATTCCCAGCACTTTAATTTAATCAGTAACTAAAACACTTAATTCCTTTATCTACAAAACAATACTAAATTTATTGATCAAAATTACAAAATATTTATACACAAATTTGGCTTACATTAACAATAAATTACAACAATAATTACAACTAAACAAAACTGCACACAAGTGCACATAAGAACATTTTACAAAATAACGAAAAATGCTAAACTGCACATAAGAATGAGGTTCATGACCGTAGGTTGTTGACTTAAATTTGCCCTACTTTGTTTTGTGTATATATAAGCTGTTTTGATAAAAGCGATAGCAATACTGAATTATATGTTGTTGGCCTGAAATTATGCTTATGTTGACACACTTCATTCTTACGTGCAGTTTAAACAAAACAAAAACTAGGATTAGAAGCGAGGATCTTACGGAGTCTTGATGCTTCGGAATATTCCTCTATATTGCCTCGGAAAAGCCTCCAGGAATTGCTCTGAGCCTTTCGAAGTGCATTCTTAAAAATTTTTAAACTGGATTTATAGTCATCCTAGCATTGAGTTCCACCCGATTTCTTAGCTTTATTAAAAATCTTCCTGCACTGAGACCTTAGATTACTAATTTCCCTTGACCACCAAGATGGTTTCGATTTGACTCTTGGGGCGCCCTTAGGGAATGAGATTTCTAAAACCTCCTCCCCGTCAGCTGCTCCACGATTGAATCTAGTTCATGTGTCGTCGAAGGGGGATTATCCGAGAGAGGGGGTAACGATGCTTCAATTACCTCCCTAAATTCACACCAATTTGTTTTCTTCAGATTCCCCAAGACAGCTTGGCTATTGACGTGGCCCTTTAGACCAAATGTTATATACCTATGATCAGAGAAGGAGTGCTCCTGAAGCACTTTTCAGTCCGTGATCCTATCATAAAAGAAGTCAGAGACTAGGGTAACATCTAAGACTTCTCGCCTACTCCGAGTAACAAAAGTTGGCTCGTTAACATTACAAACATATAAATTACTTTTCAATAAATAGTCAAACAAGAACTCACCTCTTTCATTTACGTCCATGCTTTCCCAGAGTGTTTGGTGCGCATTCGCATCAGCACTGATAGCCAGGTAACGCTTCTTTTTCTCTGCCTCGGTGACCGGACCCACAGATTACCCGCCGCGGTGGCTCAGAATGGTCATGAGCTAGGTACTCCGACGCAACCCAGCAGCTGCTCGATCCTAGCTCCAGACTGACTGCCACCCAGTCTTGATCACTGAAATGAGTTAATACAAGTTTTCGCCAGTATACACGATCTGGGAGTACCTGTGCACCTAGCGAAGAACAGCTTATAACCATCCATCTTCAAGCCACAAATCTTGCCTCCATGAGTCCAAGACTCCTGAATCAGGACTACATCTTCACCGCCTCTACTAAAACGGGTTCACGTGTTCGGTGCTGCCACCTTCGCATGGTGTTGGTTGATCTGTAGCATCCTAACCAGTTCGGAGTTCACTCTCCTCGCCATCAAAAAAGCTATTGTCTCCATTATCCGAATTAGATTCCAGAATATGTCGGCAATTCCATACACCGACGACCCTACTGACATCCGGTCTACCTCTACTGCACCCTCTGTCGAAGGTGCGCTGGTTGACGTTATTATAGAATAACGTCATTATTATACAATTATCATAGTATTCAAACACTTTTTGAAAAAATCTGCAAATAGATTGCAAGACTCACGTGTATTATTGGATTTTATGCCATTCAACTCCATGCTAGAAGGGAAACCATTGTTTTTACATTTGGAATTAAGGTATGGCCAAAATGATTATGGATTCGCTTTCAAATTTGACTGAATTTTTTAAATGTATTTATTATATAAAATTTATGCAAATTATAGAATTAGTTTCGAGCTTGTATGAATTTTGATTGATTAAACAGTGTATTATTCTTTTTAAATTTCTTATACCACTTATTTTTTAGGTTTCGAATATGTGCTAAACGAGAGTTGAACCATGGAGGTTTATCGCTCAATTTAATATTTTTCTTTTTTTGGGAACAAACTGGCTTATAGCATTTGAAAACTTAGCGCAAATAAAATCATATGCGTCGTTTGGGTCCAATAAAGAAGTAAATACAGACCAATCTACGTTTCTTAAAACATTATTAATTCCAATAAAATTTCCGTTCGAAAAGGCAAACTCTTCAAAAAATTTATTACTGGATGAATATTTTACAAATTAACAAAAAATTCTAACGTGCTAAACTGCCCATAAGAGTGAGCTTTATGACCGTAGGTTGTTGACTTAAATTTGCCCTACTTTTGTTTTGTGTATATCTCAACTGTTTTGATAATGGCGATAGCAATACTGAATTATATGTTGTTGGCCTGAAGTTATACTTGTCTTGACAAATTTCATTCTTGCGTGCAGTTTGAACAAAACAAAAATTGTTTTGATTATATTTATATGAAGATATGTTGGTTTGTATAAACATTCTCCCCCCCCGTTGAGTGTATGACTCAACTTAAGTTGTTTCTATTTCAAATGATTTATGCTGACGTGGCCTTGGTTGAGGAGATGCGGTTGTCTTTGTTGAAGATTTTTGTTGGTAGTGTTTCTTCATTTTCCAAACGATGCAGGCTGCGATGAACAATACGGACAACACTAGAGCAAGATAGCTCACCACATGATTATGAGTGCTGATTGTCTTGATTTGGTATGGTAAATTGTCAAACTCTTCTCTTGATAATTTTGTTTGAAGATCGGTGAATTGTTCCAATTTTGTTTCAAAATGCTCGAAGTTTGGTTTTAATAAAACCTTTAATGCGTTGACTGATGGATGAGATGTTTCCAATAGCAGCAAACGATATGTTAACACGACTGGATGATTCAACATAACCTTGGATTTGAATGTCATCATTTTTTAAGCTGCAGTGCTGGTCAATCGTGAGTATTCCTGACCCTCTAAGTGTTAGTTTGATGGTTTCATGATTACACACTGCTGTTATTTCGGTCGGAATTGTAGACGCGTAAATCTACTTGTTAGCATGATGCATGATGTGAAGGTTAACTGATCAGGGCACTTGGTTAGGTCACAGCTTTGAGACGTCTTGTTGTTAAAGAGATGAATTTCGCAAGCCAGTTTCTTTGATTGTTTACCAATGGTAGCTTGCTGTCTTCTTAATAAATAAATGTCGTCACTAGTCATAATTGCTGCTTAAATTTCGGCTTGCTTACTGCAATGTATTGATTCCGATGACCGCTAATTGCTAGTATTTCGGTGGTGGGTTTAATTGCCACAAGAGTGTTACTCGCTGTTATCGGAATCGGGTGTGTGATAAATAGGTCTAATTTTTTGTGATCAACTAGTGGTAGGTCTAATTCAAAGATGATGTGATTTTTTGTTAGGCCAGCCTTTACGTCCATGATGGTATACAGCTTCAAAAGGTTGTTGTCTTTAATTGGTAGGGCCCAGTTAGTGGGTAGGTATCCCTTGATAGTCAAGTTGAATGATTAAAACCATTAGTTGCTGAGTGACTCGTAATTGGGCAGCAGTGTTTTCAATTTTGTTTATGTCTACGTTAATCAAACGCTGAATTTCAGTTAAACGTGAGGATGTATTAGCTTCATCTTGTTTTATTATATTGATTGTAGAATCAATGATCGATGTTTGATTTTTAATCAGCTTTAGAAGATGCAGCTTGTTTGATTCGACTTCCTTTATGGTGTTTGACATTTTTTCTGCATAATCTGAGTCGAGAACACCAAACAAAGTGTGAGCCACGTTTTCGATGATATTAAACGCACCTCTTTTGGGCCGACTTGATGACAATAAAGTTTCCTCCTCGTGCAGATTGTTACGAGCAACTTCGAAATAATCTATGAGTGAACTGCATGCGATGTCAGATGTTGGGTGTAAGCAGAGTTTTCTGAAGGTTCCGTCTGATATTCCGTCTGATAGTGAATTTCTTTGGTTTCATGAGTTTCCAGATGATTCCAGATGATTTTCCAGATGCCTGTTGATAGTTGTGCAGTGCCCATTCCTTCGAAGTAAATACCAGGCTTGTTACGAAATTTTGATGCATAAATTGCAACTAACATTACAGAAAGAGCAAAACCCTTTGACGATGACTTGGGTTTTGGTATATCTTCATGTTGATGTGAATCATTTGTGTGTTGAGTGGCTCTCCTATGATGAAATGGCCCGGTGTTAATGCTCCGACATCATTTGGATCTGAGAACAATGGTGTAAGAGGCCTAGAGTTTAGAATTGCATCTATTTCCACTACAACGGTCTCTAACTCTTCATATGTAAGAGAAACGGTTTGGACACTTCGATATAAATGATACTTAGCCGATTTGACTGCTGCTTCCCAGAGGCCACCTTATTGTGGGGCCTTAGGCGGAATGCATTTAAATTCGATGCCTTTTTCAGTGCATGATTTGATAATATTTTCCTGAGCTGAGTTAGAAAAAATAGCTTGGTGCAATTAAGTTAATTGATTTTTTGCACCGACGAAATTTGTTGCATTGTCGGAGTATAATTTTTGGCACCTGCCACGGCGGATGATGAACCATTTTAGTACTCCAATGCTTCAGTAGTTAGATCTGAAACAACTTCCATGTGTACCGCCTGTGATGAACCTTTCCGGCCGAGGTATCACTCGCCGGTGTCCAGGGTTCGTGTCTCACAAAACAAAGCCCCGCTGTAGAAATCAAACAAAAGAAAAAAAACCCACGTTTAAGTTTTAGTCAAACATACAATGTGTTGTTTATTGTTCTTAGCGAAATTTTGTTCTATCTTAAAATTACGGTGTCTTAAAAATACTTTATGGTTTATTGTAGATATAAGAATAATCAAAAGAAACTTAAAAGGAAATCATTAATGTTTAACAAAACCAAATCGATCTTAAAACTATGGCTGCGAGAGTAAAAAAAAATTCACCTAAAGACATCTCACAGCACGGGGCTAGCTAAAGCTATCGGGAATTGAAATAACCTAAATTAAAATGTAGCAAGTTACCGCGCGCGGCGTAGCCGAGATATAAAAAAAATAACCTAGAGACATCTCGGAAACGCATTCAACAGTGGGTGGATAACTATGTGGCGAGAACGCGTCGACGGGTTTGTTTGATGTAGCAAGTTACCGAGCGCGGCGCAGCCGAGATATAAAAAAAATAACCTAAAGACATCTCGGAAACACATTCATCAGTGGGTGGACAGCTGCGTTATGGGAACGCGTCGACGGGCTTGTTTGTCTTGTTTCTCTTCCTCCAACCAAAGAAAACAACTCGGCACGTGCCAGGCGGTGTAGCGTTTATTTACTCAAGTCCCGTTCTGCTGGTCGAGTGGCGTGATTTGACGAGCGCAACCTATGTTCTAGCGTGCCGACCACGCGGCGTAACGGTACCCGAAAGTCTCGATTGGAAAAAGAGAATTCTCGATGTACTAGGCGACGGCCATGACGAAAGACTTAGAAATTTTTCTTAACTAAAAGACTTAGAAAAATTTTTTAAAAATAAGACTTAGAAAATTTTCATGTCGAAAAGACTTAGAAAAATTTTCTTAAAAAAAATGTCCCTGGCGTACTATGCAACGGCCCTAGCGAAAGACTTAGAAATTTTTCGTGTCCAAAAGACTTAGAAAAATTTTACTTAAAAAAAACTTAGAAAATTTTCGTGTCGAAAAGACTTAGAAAAATTTTATTAAAAATAAGACTTTTATTAAAATTTCGAGTCGAAAAGACTTAGAAAAATTTCGTAAAAAACAATGTTCCTGGCGTACTAGGCAACGGCCCTAGCGAAAGACTTAGAAATTTTTCGTGTCCAAAAGACTTAGAAAAATTTTACTTAAAAAAGAGACTTAGAAAAATTCCGAGAGAAAAATTATCCTGGCGCACTAGGCAACGGCCTTAGCGCAAGAGTTAGAGTTAAAACAAAGTTGATGACTTACCTAAGTGGCGGCCGCAGCAAGAATGAATTTTCTTGCGCTGGTCGAACATGTAGCCAGCTAAGTTTTTAGTCACCGTGTCAGTGTGGTGGGTTTGGTGTAGGTAGGTTTTGCTATACATGATGGCGGTGGTACTCAACTTAGTGCAGTGTTGGTAGCCGATAAAAATCCTTTCACCTAGCGATCGTTTACACGCTGCCTGTTTACTAAGCAATTTGGAATTTTCCCTAGCCTAAACTATCCTCAATAAGATACTATCGGTGTTTACAAATAATCATAGGGTATATATAACTCAAAAAAAATAATTTTAATTTTTTTTCACATCCTCCGCCTTCGGCTTACGTGTAGCCGCAAACGAGTGTAAACGACTTACGTCCTCACACGCCTTTGTAAATACTGCAATGTATGTCTTATGCGGTCTTTTCCCGCGAATCTTGTAATGAATCCATATTGGCCCACAATAATCCACACCCGATATAAAAAATGGGCGTGATTCTATCACTCTCTCTGCTGGTAAGTTGCCCATAATTTGACTGTATAGCTCTAGTTTAGCTCTGACATAGCGCACACAGTTTTGTGCAATATTGCGTGTAATAGTTTTTCCTTTTAAAATCCAAAATTTTTGCCCAATAGGGCCTTAGGGCCGCAATGTTTATTGTCTTCATGCACCGTTTTAAGTAGTAGTTTCACTATTGAGTCATTGTATGGTAACAAAATTGGATGTTTGGCATCAAAGTGTATTGACGATGCTTCTAAACGACCTCCCACACGCATTATATTTTGAACGTCTAGGAATGGATATAGGCTTGCAAGTTGATTTGATTTGCTTACTTGCTTGTATTTTTTAAAGTCTTTAATTTCGGTTTTCAAATCAGCCATTTGAATATTCCTGATAATAACTACCAAGGACTTGTTCATTTCCGATGCACATATGGATAGATGATTTGGGCGAGCTGTTGTTGGTCCTTTTAAATGTTCAATAAAGTGCAATATGTAGGCCACTGTGCACTGCAAAAATAGGAAAGAGTTTTTGTGGTTGATTCCATACATTAAAACCTCAGATGATGGAGCTGATGGAGCTATTATTGCTACAGTGGTAATTTTCCTGCTTTCGATATCATTTGGTGTGTCAACAGGTTTTGGTAATGGTTTGAGCCATGATTCTTGACTTTCATATAGAAATAATGGTCCAGGAAACCACATGGAACACCAGCCGAATTATTCAGGACTGATTCCTCTTGAAAAATGTCTGCTGCATTATTCTTTGATAAGACATGATGCCATTGATCTGTGTGTAACATCTCTTGAATCTTGCTGACTTGGTTGGCTACAAATGTGTGTAGAGAGGTTGCTCATGGTTTAATCCATGATAGGACTATTTCTAAGTCTGACCAAAAAAATGTAGGTACATCCTGATACTTAAGATCCTGTTTCACTTTTTCTGTAAGCTCGACTCCTAAAACGGCCGCACACAATTCCAATCAAGGAGCGTTTGTAGTTTAAAGGGTGCTACCCTTCATTTTGCACAGAGCAAGTTCTATGTTATGGTTCGATACTTTCACGTTGTTCTCAATAAAATGGCTGCTCCGTACGCTCATTCTGAGGCATCGGCAAAAGTGTGGAGTTGAACCCTTACTTTGGGTTTTAAATAAAAGATGTGTCGAGGTATCTTTAACTGATTGAGTTCCAGTATACTTTCTCTGAATTGCTGCCCTTCTTGTTGCGTTTGATGTGGTAATTTTTCATCCCATTGATAATCTTGCTTCCATAGTTCTTGCATGAATATTTTTTGTTTGTCGTGTTTGTCGCGGAAACATAGTATATGAGTGCTTTCACTCATCAGCAGAAATACCCGGTAGAAAATTTGTCTAGTATTGTTCTGAACTAATATTGTATTGAACAAACATTGTGCCGTTATGCTTTGTTATAGTATGTATGATAGGTTCTTATAATAAGCTGATTTGTCAAAATTTAGAGAATGAGGTGGATAATGAATGAAAAAAAAATCCTATGTTATGGCAACTTATTTTTGTTTTTTCGAAAACAGCGCTTAAAAGAAGGAAAATTGTAAATTTTTTAAAAAGAGAACTAAAAAGTATTTATATAAAAAATTTTCAAAAATCACGCTCTGGTTCTGCGAATATTGTAAAGTATATGTGTTCAAAATTTCGAATTGATTAGTAGAAATTTGTTTAAATTACGATGCACGCCATTTACAAAAATGCTGTTTTGAATAAAACACGTTCAATATTTTGCGCTTAATGGAAGCCGGCTGCAGCTTTCAAACTTTTAAGGCGTTAAACTTTCGAACGGCTTCAAATTGAACTTTAAAATTATAACAGCATATTTTTAAGATGTTTCTGAAGCAGTTTATTGATATTTCAAAATTTCAATTTTTATAAAAATTTGCATGTATTACTGGCCTTCAGTTTTATTTACGCAGTAATTTCAGCTGGGTATGTAATAATGCGAGTGAATACAAGAACATGCAAGAAAAAACTGATCTCACTTTGAATAAAAAGAAATCGGAAATACTCGAGAAAAAGAATTCCAGTTAATCGTAGTTTTGATGGTCGTAGTAATACATGTGATGGTCTCTCCATTATGCACTTTAATGCGCGTAGTTTGAATGTATCTAAGCTTCACTACATAAAATTTTTATTTGTCAACTCTAATGTCGATGTTAACTGTGTATCTGAGGCGTAGTTCAATAGTGATGTCCCAAATAGTTTTTATAATATGGTTAATTACAATCTTTTTAGAAATGACATGATTGGCTGCAAAGGTATTTGAGTTGCAGTTTTATGCAAATCCTTTTTTAGCTTAATTTTTTTAAAATTTAACATAACAGTTATCTATGCCAGCTTCACAATTTTCCACACCTAAACTAGTTGAGAAGATTTTTTGAGCACAGTCAAAGCAGTTTTTATTATTAAGAGAGGGAATACCTACTATCTCCACGCATTTGTTTCTCTCAATATTCTCTAAGCGCCTAACATCGTTAGTCAACATATTAACCTTTGTAAGGACAAAATTTGGCTAAATTTTATCCTACATGTTTTATTGTGAAATCTCCTTATTTTTAGACTCAAGTGGCAAGGCCACAGCGATTAATGCAGCAATAAAACCGCGCCAGCGACCATTAGTCAACCCACTGCCCAAATCACCACCTGCTGAAAGGCATTATGGGGACCAACGACCTGAAAATTATGCCTAATGTCATAATAATGTCATAGGACCATGAGGGTCCGGCTAGCGAGATCTCGTCACAATCGAGGGTTTTGTTTGCACACGAATTGTGTCATCTTCCAGATAGAACTGGGCAATGGCATAAGTCGTGTTCTGACTAATTAAAAAAAAAATTTAAGAAATTTGGTATCGAAAAGATCAATAAATGCACCTTATTCTCACATTTAAATAAAATTATTTGTTTTACTCATGCATACCAACAGAATAATTCCGATCAGACGCGGCCCTAGGCCATCGGGTGGTTTCTAACCACGTCTGAATCCTTCACTTAATATTTAATGATGGTAGACTCCCATATAAGGCATACACTCAAAAATTTAATTTTACTGTAGTAAAATTTACTGCACTATGTGCATTTACTTCGTATATATGTAGTTTTATTTATTTTTAAGTACATATGTAGTTATTTAATATATTTTTACTGAATTTACATTTAAATAATTAATACTACACGAAGAAGTTACATGTTGTAAGTAGTTGTTTACATACATTTATTTAAATAAACAATATCTACATTAAAATAAATTGCATAATATGTATTTGATAGCAATTGTATTTATTTCAACTAAAATAATTATAAAAGGTCCGTGATGAAGAACTGTGGTAAGTATACTTCTTAAAATGTATATTTTTTAATACAAAAATTCTTTTATTTTCTTATAATAAAAGCAATCTTTGTACTGTGCCAGAAACATTTTGCAGTTTTTTTATTAATAAATGAAAACACATTTAACTTAAATGTAAATGTATTTATTTTCTGTAGTTAAAAAATATGTAGTAAAAGTAAATAATTGAAATTAGTAAAAATAATTACATTTTTATATGGACGGTGAGTTACTAATTTACATTTGTTTTAAATACATTTTTATTTATTTTTACTACAGGATTTTTTTGGGTGTACATAAAGGGAAAAGCCATAATGTAGGTAAAAGGGGCACAAAAGACTGAGACTTACAGGCAGGTCTACCAAGGGCTAAGCTAAAGTACCAAATTAGTCTGTTGCTAAATATATGCCATATGTACAACAAATCTAATACATATTGAATTTTATTATTTCATGTATACGAGGCACATCAGGCGTTTTGATAACTGGTTATGGATACCCAGCCACATAATTGGATATGGCAACAAACTAGCAGTCGTTCATGAGATGAACGGATCACGGAGAACGTTCGAGAAGCTGAGGGAGAGAACCATGCCAAACGCGAGACGGAAACCCGAGAGGGCACCAGAAGAACAGATCAACGCATTAGGACGACACTAACAACAAGCCGAAATAGCGCCAGTCAGCAAACAGTAAGTGCACTCATCATGACGAGACCCATGTTACCAGAAACAAGTCAGCGAATAGTCAGCGCACTCAAAACAGCGAGACACATATTGTCGGCTAAAGATTGCTAAACAAGCGCTCAGATCAACGAACGCCATAACCCGAGAGCGCTAGTCAGCAGAATGTCAGCACGCCCAAAACAACGAGATACATGTTATCGATAAAATTATAACCACGACCAGAGACCCGGAATGCAGCCAGCAATATCAGCATGCTCAAATCAACGAACATCAGAAACCAAGAGCACAAGTCAGCGCGCTCAAAACAGCGAGACACATGTTGTCGCCTAAAGATTGCTAAACAAGCGCTCAAATCAACGAACGCCATAACCAGAGAGCGCCAGTTAGCAAACAGTCAGCGCGCTCACAACAACGAGACACATGTTGTCGGGGAAATGACTACCACGACATGAGATCCGAGAGTGCATTCAGCATAAAGTCAGCACGCTCAAAACAACGAACACAAAAAGCCGAGAGTACCTCAACACAACTAGCTACTCAAACCCGCTCGTCAGCATGAGACAAGAACCAACAAGAAAGGGACCACTAACATACGCAAGACGCACGGCAACAGATTGAGTTGTCGATATTGAGAAAGTCTCAGAGAGGTACAACAGCAGGAGACCAATACGCCGCCATAATGGCAGCCATGTTCTCCAAGACACATGTTGCGAGAGAAAGCAAAATGTTAAAATCTAAGTCGAGCGTTCCGCACGAGTGTTGGAACTGGTACGCCAGCCAGCAACATCAGGCTGGCTCCTATAAAAGCAGAACTCAGACTCAAATCTGGACAGTTCGTTAGTTCGAGAGTAGATATTAACAATGTCAGTCAAATTCTAAGCCCTAAAGCACTGAATACAAACCAAGTAAAACCAACAGCGAGCAGTATATCCTCAAGTAATAACTACTGGAGCAGCAGGAGCCTTCTCAAGTAATTACATAACTACTTACCTGGATCAACGTACCGCCAACTGTCACCGAGGGACACGCCGTAAGGACATCGAGTCCCATAAGGACGGCCAGGACCTCGGCAGGAGTATATTGGTTTTACTTCAAGTAAATTTAATAAATTGTTTCCTTTCTTTTCCTACCCTAATAAATAAAAATTTACTTATACAAATATTTTTTTTAAAATGCTGAAAGTTATATAAATTTTTCAAACGCATTAGTGAATAAACGTACTAAACGTATTGGCCCATAAATTAATAACAAACATTACTGAATGCGACTCCTTCGCAACCAATAAATCATCACAATTAAAGTAGTGTTAAAATCTTGTGGCTAATTCCCAATTATGTATTTTGCAGAATCGAGCCAATCTAACTTTAAACTTTCCAGCCCTGGGGGTCAATTTCCGTTTTGCGTTAAAGTGAAGTGAAAAGAAGCTTTTCACAATAGTTTTCATTTAAAGATTTCACTTCACTGCGCACAAAAACGCGATTCTTGTTCGCCTAATGAAAAGTAGCTGCTGAATAGCATTTGATAGTTGCTGAATGTCTATTAAACAAAGCTTTTATGAAAAATAAATGTAAACAACTTATTAGATGGTAGAAAATATTTTCAAAAATGACTTTATTGAACATGATGATGACTTTATTATGACTTCAACATTCTTTTTATTGATTTATGTAGAGAAAACTTAAGGATTTTTAGGAGGAGACTTCGCGATGAAGAAAAATCATTCAGCAGAATTTCGGAGGAACACTTCGACTTATATCGCTTTCCCAAAGCTATAAACTTGATTAAGAAAGTAAAACTATATATTAAAAATAAGCAATAAAAAAGAAAAGTATAATGAATTTTGCATAAATAAATATAACCAAAATAAGTTTTTCGGTAGCATAAAATAGCCGAAACTAATATAGCAAGTCGATAACGCGCGTTTGCAACCGGCGTTAACTTTGTTTTCATTTCAGCTAAATATAAACAGCTGTTGCAGTTTTAACACACAACGGGAATCGCGGGAATCGAATTAAAATTAAAATTAAAATTAAAATTAAAATTAAAATTAAAATTAAAATTAAAATTAAAATTAAAATTAAAATTAAAATTAAAATTAAAATTAAAATTAAAATTAAAATTAAAATTAAAATTAAAATTAAAATTAAAATTAAAATTAAAATTAAAATTAAAATTAAAATTAAAATTAAAATTAAAATTAAAATTAAAATTAAAATTAAAATTAAAATTAAAATTAAAATTAAAATTAAAATTAAAATTAAAATTAAAATTAAAATTAAAATTAAAATTAAAATTAAAATTAAAATTAAAATTAAAATTAAAATTAAAATTAAAATTAAAATTAAAATTAAAATTAAAATTAAAATTAAAATTAAAATTAAAATTAAAATTAAAATTAAAATTAAAATTAAAATTAAAATTAAAATTAAAATTAAAATTAAACTTAAAATTAAAATTAAAATTAAAATTAAAATTAAAATTAAAATTAAAATTAAAATTAAAATTAAAATTAAAATTAAAATTAAAATTAAAATTAAAATTAAAATTAAAATTAAAATTAAAATTAAAATTAAAATTAAAATTAAAATTAAAATTAAAATTAAAATTAAAATTAAAATTAAAATTAAAATTAAAATTAAAATTAAAATTAAAATTAAAATTAAAATTAAAATTAAAATTAAAATTAAAATTAAAATTAAAATTAAAATTAAAATTAAAATTAAAATTAAAATTAAAATTAAAATTAAAATTAAAATTAAAATTAAAATTAAAATTAAAATTAAAATTAAAATTAAAATTAAAATTAAAATTAAAATTAAAATTAAAATTAAAATTAAAATTAAAATTAAAATTAAAATTAAAATTAAAATTAAAATTAAAATTAAAATTAAAATTAAAATTAAAATTAAAATTAAAATTAAAATTAAAATTAAAATTAAAATTAAAATTAAAATTAAAATTAAAATTAAAATTAAAATTAAAATTAAAATTAAAATTAAAATTAAAATTAAAATTAAAATTAAAATTAAAATTAAAATTAAAATTAAAATTAAAATTAAAATTAAAATTAAAATTAAAATTAAAATTAAAATTAAAATTAAAATTAAAATTAAAATTAAAATTAAAATTAAAATTAAAATTAAAATTAAAATTAAAATTAAAATTAAAATTAAAATTAAAATTAAAATTAAAATTAAAATTAAAATTAAAATTAAAATTAAAATTAAAATTAAAATTAAAATTAAAATTAAAATTAAAATTAAAATTAAAATTAAAATTAAAATTAAAATTAAAATTAAAATTAAAATTAAAATTAAAATTAAAATTAAAATTAAAATTAAAATTAAAATTAAAATTAAAATTAAAATTAAAATTAAAATTAAAATTAAAATTAAAATTAAAATTAAAATTAAAATTAAAATTAAAATTAAAATTAAAATTAAAATTAAAATTAAAATTAAAATTAAAATTAAAATTAAAATTAAAATTAAAATTAAAATTAAAATTAAAATTAAAATTAAAATTAAAATTAAAATTAAAATTAAAATTAAAATTAAAATTAAAATTAAAATTAAAATTAAAATTAAAATTAAAATTAAAATTAAAATTAAAATTAAAATTAAAATTAAAATTAAAATTAAAATTAAAATTAAAATTAAAATTAAAATTAAAATTAAAATTAAAATTAAAATTAAAATTAAAATTAAAATTAAAATTAAAATTAAAATTAAAATTAAAATTAAAATTAAAATTAAAATTAAAATTAAAATTAAAATTAAAATTAAAATTAAAATTAAAATTAAAATTAAAATTAAAATTAAAATTAAAATTAAAATTAAAATTAAAATTAAAATTAAAATTAAAATTAAAATTAAAATTAAAATTAAAATTAAAATTAAAATTAAAATTAAAATTAAAATTAAAATTAAAATTAAAATTAAAATTAAAATTAAAATTAAAATTAAAATTAAAATTAAAATTAAAATTAAAATTAAAATTAAAATTAAAATTAAAATTAAAATTAAAATTAAAATTAAAATTAAAATTAAAATTAAAATTAAAATTAAAATTAAAATTAAAATTAAAATTAAAATTAAAATTAAAATTAAAATTAAAATTAAAATTAAAATTAAAATTAAAATTAAAATTAAAATTAAAATTAAAATTAAAATTAAAATTAAAATTAAAATTAAAATTAAAATTAAAATTAAAATTAAAATTAAAATTAAAATTAAAATTAAAATTAAAATTAAAATTAAAATTAAAATTAAAATTAAAATTAAAATTAAAATTAAAATTAAAATTAAAATTAAAATTAAAATTAAAATTAAAATTAAAATTAAAATTAAAATTAAAATTAAAATTAAAATTAAAATTAAAATTAAAATTAAAATTAAAATTAAAATTAAAATTAAAATTAAAATTAAAATTAAAATTAAAATTAAAATTAAAATTAAAATTAAAATTAAAATTAAAATTAAAATTAAAATTAAAATTAAAATTAAAATTAAAATTAAAATTAAAATTAAAATTAAAATTAAAATTAAAATTAAAATTAAAATTAAAATTAAAATTAAAATTAAAATTAAAATTAAAATTAAAATTAAAATTAAAATTAAAATTAAAATTAAAATTAAAATTAAAATTAAAATTAAAATTAAAATTAAAATTAAAATTAAAATTAAAATTAAAATTAAAATTAAAATTAAAATTAAAATTAAAATTAAAATTAAAATTAAAATTAAAATTAAAATTAAAATTAAAATTAAAATTAAAATTAAAATTAAAATTAAATTAAAATTAAAATTAAAATTAAAATTAAAATTAAAATTAAAATTAAAATTAAAATTAAAATTAAAATTAAAATTAAAATTAAAATTAAAATTAAAATTAAAATTAAAATTAAAATTAAAATTAAAATTAAAATTAAAATTAAAATTAAAATTAAAATTAAAATTAAATTAAAATTAAAATTAAAATTAAAATTAAAATTAAAATTAAAATTAAAATTAAAATTAAAATTAAAATTAAAATTAAAATTAAAATTAAAATTAAAATTAAAATTAAAATTAAAATTAAAATTAAAATTAAAATTAAAATTAAAATTAAAATTAAAATTAAAATTAAAATTAAAATTAAAATTAAAATTAAAATTAAAATTAAAATTAAAATTAAAATTAAAATTAAAATAAAATTAAAATTAAAATTAAAATTAAAATTAAAATTAAAATTAAAATTAAAATTAAAATTAAAATTAAAATTAAAATTAAAATTAAAATTAAAATTAAAATTAAAATTAAAATTAAAATTAAAATTAAAATTAAAATTAAAATTAAAATTAAAATTAAAATTAAAATTAAAATTAAAATTAAAATTAAAATTAAATTAAAATTAAAATTAAAATTAAAATTAAAATTAAAATTAAAATTAAAATTAAAATTAAAATTAAAATTAAAATTAAAATTAAAATTAAAATTAAAATTAAAATTAAAATTAAAATTAAAATTAAAATTAAAATTAAAATTAAAATTAAAATTAAAATTAAAATTAAAATTAAAATTAAAATTAAAATTAAAATTAAAATTAAAATTAAAATTAAAATTAAAATTAAAATTAAAATTAAAATTAAAATTAAAATTAAAATTAAAATTAAAATTAAAATTAAAATTAAAATTAAAATTAAAATTAAAATTAAAATTAAAATTAAAATTAAAATTAAAATTAAAATTAAATTAAAATTAAAATTAAAATTAAAATTAAAATTAAAATTAAAATTAAAATTAAAATTAAAATTAAAATTAAAATTAAAATTAAAATTAAAATTAAAATTAAAATTAAAATTAAAATTAAAATTAAAATTAAAATTAAAATTAAAATTAAAATTAAAATTAAAATTAAAATTAAAATTAAAATTAAAATTAAAATTAAAATTAAATTAAAATTAAAATTAAAATTAAAATTAAAATTAAAATTAAAATTAAAATTAAAATTAAAATTAAAATTAAAATTAAAATTAAAATTAAAATTAAAATTAAATTAAAATTAAAATTAAAATTAAAATTAAAATTAAAATTAAAATTAAAATTAAAATTAAAATTAAAATTAAAATTAAAATTAAAATTAAAATTAAAATTAAAATTAAAATTAAAATTAAAATTAAAATTAAAATTAAAATTAAAATTAAAATTAAAATTAAAATTAAAATTAAAATTAAAATTAAAATTAAAATTAAAATTAAAATTAAAATTAAAATTAAAATTAAAATTAAAATTAAAATTAAAATTAAAATTAAAATTAAAATTAAAATTAAAATTAAAATTAAAATTAAAATTAAAATTAAAATTAAAATTAAAATTAAAATTAAAATTAAAATTAAAATTAAAATTAAAATTAAAATTAAAATTAAAATTAAAATTAAAATTAAAATTAAAATTAAAATTAAAATTAAAATTAAAATTAAAATTAAAATTAAAATTAAAATTAAAATTAAAATTAAAATTAAAATTAAAATTAAAATTAAAATTAAAATTAAAATTAAAATTAAAATTAAAATTAAAATTAAAATTAAAATTAAAATTAAAATTAAAATTAAAATTAAAATTAAAATTAAAATTAAAATTAAAATTAAAATTAAAATTAAAATTAAAATTAAAATTAAAATTAAAATTAAAATTAAAATTAAAATTAAAATTAAAATTAAAATTAAAATTAAAATTAAAATTAAAATTAAAATTAAAATTAAAATTAAAATTAAAATTAAAATTAAAATTAAAATTAAAATTAAAATTAAAATTAAAATTAAAATTAAAATTAAAATTAAAATTAAAATTAAAATTAAAATTAAAATTAAAATTAAAATTAAAATTAAAATTAAAATTAAAATTAAAATTAAAATTAAAATTAAAATTAAAATTAAAATTAAAATTAAAATTAAAATTAAAATTAAAATTAAAATTAAAATTAAAATTAAAATTAAAATTAAAATTAAAATTAAAATTAAAATTAAAATTAAAATTAAAATTAAAATTAAAATTAAAATTAAAATTAAAATTAAAATTAAAATTAAAATTAAAATTAAAATTAAAATTAAAATTAAAATTAAAATTAAAATTAAAATTAAAATTAAAATTAAAATTAAAATTAAAATTAAAATTAAAATTAAAATTAAAATTAAAATTAAAATTAAAATTAAAATTAAAATTAAAATTAAAATTAAAATTAAAATTAAATTAAAATTAAAATTAAAATTAAAATTAAAATTAAAATTAAAATTAAAATTAAAATTAAAATTAAAATTAAAATTAAAATTAAAATTAAAATTAAAATTAAAATTAAAATTAAAATTAAAATTAAAATTAAAATTAAAATTAAAATTAAAATTAAAATTAAAATTAAAATTAAAATTAAAATTAAAATTAAAATTAAAATTAAAATTAAAATTAAAATTAAAATTAAAATTAAAATTAAAATTAAAATTAAAATTAAAATTAAAATTAAAATTAAAATTAAAATTAAAATTAAAATTAAAATTAAAATTAAAATTAAAATTAAAATTAAAATTAAAATTAAAATTAAAATTAAAATTAAAATTAAAATTAAAATTAAAATTAAAATTAAAATTAAAATTAAAATTAAAATTAAAATTAAAATAAAATTAAAATTAAAATTAAAATTAAAATTAAAATTAAAATTAAAATTAAAATTAAAATTAAAATTAAAATTAAAATTAAAATTAAAATTAAAATTAAAATTAAAATTAAAATTAAAATTAAAATTAAAATTAAAATTAAAATTAAAATTAAAATTAAAATTAAAATTAAAATTAAAATTAAAATTAAAATTAAAATTAAAATTAAAATTAAAATTAAAATTAAAATTAAAATTAAAATTAAAATTAAAATTAAAATTAAAATTAAAATTAAAATTAAAATTAAAATTAAAATTAAAATTAAAATTAAAATTAAAATTAAAATTAAAATTAAAATTAAAATTAAAATTAAAATTAAAATTAAAATTAAATTAAAATTAAAATTAAAATTAAAATTAAAATTAAAATTAAAATTAAAATTAAAATTAAAATTAAAATTAAAATTAAAATTAAAATTAAAATTAAAATTAAAATTAAAATTAAAATTAAAATTAAAATTAAAATTAAAATTAAAATTAAAATTAAAATTAAAATTAAAATTAAAATTAAAATTAAAATTAAAATTAAAATTAAAATTAAAATTAAAATTAAAATTAAAATTAAAATTAAAATTAAAATTAAAATTAAAATTAAAATTAAAATTAAAATTAAAATTAAAATTAAAATTAAAATTAAAATTAAAATTAAAATTAAAATTAAAATTAAATTAAAATTAAAATTAAAATTAAAATTAAAATTAAAATTAAAATTAAAATTAAAATTAAAATTAAAATTAAAATTAAAATTAAAATTAAAATTAAAATTAAAATTAAAATTAAAATTAAAATTAAAATTAAAATTAAAATTAAAATTAAAATTAAAATTAAAATTAAAATTAAAATTAAAATTAAAATTAAAATTAAAATTAAAATTAAAATTAAAATTAAAATTAAAATTAAAATTAAAATTAAAATTAAAATTAAATTAAAATTAAATTAAAATTAAAA